>VXBZ01010293.1:0-52589 GCA_013399135.1 Heliornis fulica | reverse complement strand
GTAGACTGCAACACTTGCTTGGAGCATCAGACATTTTCCACTCAGGGGCTGCAGAGGCAGAGCTGAATTTTCCCTGAAATGGATCCATGCAGCAGCAGGAGAAGGTCTGACTGTCGCTTTGGGTAACCACTCAAAAGCCTCATTGCTTGCCAAAGCCCATCCAGACCTCTGGAGTGGGAGTGAATAGAGGCTTTCAGTCCTTTAGAAAGATCTCTGTTATTTTCTTTTTCCATCTCATTTGCAAATACTGTGAGCAGAGAATGAATTCAGATGTCCTGAATGCGTTAACCTGCATCAGCCCAGGCTGCGAGGACACGGACAAGAGGCAAAACACTATCTCAAAAGATGGAGACCTGAACTGTTCTTAATTTTATGAGTCTTCATCTTCAGGCATTAGCTCTCAGAGCCTCCTACAACACCACATAACTTAAGACTGCAGAAATTAATGCACTGCAAGTCCATCTCTTATTCTAATCAATTAAACATCTACTTAAGGGTACACAAACATCTGAAAATTCCCTACCCTTGAATAACATCTTAGCACGGACCCTGTACCAATGCTGAACTCGTCCCTCAAGCCTAATGCTAGGAGTTAATGAGAAGCCTTTCAGCTTTTATTGAAATGATTGTGTACTTTAATGCTCAGCAGCTTGCAGAATTAGTTGAGAAGGAAGGAACATATAGCTCACCGGATGGCTGTTTCTGCAATGCCAGATCACAGGAAATATTTCATGCAGGCTCTTTACTATTCATACTTAATCATAATAGCATCCTTTTTCCTGGTTTTTATACTGTGCTGGACCAGTCTGCTTGTTAAAATATATGTTGGATTTGTGGAGAGTCAGGGATAGGTAGTATGAGGCCATTCACGACACGTGCTGGAAGACAGTGTAGTGTGTCCATAAACACTCAGTGTTTTGCACACTGCCCCTTCAGAACCTGCTCACAAATGGATGTGGTCACACAGCTGAAATTCTGGAATTATAAAAAGACAAAAGCACATTTCAGTCTGATGCAGATCCCTGAGCAGTCAGCTCAACAAGTCACTGAGGGCTTTGGGCTCATTATGAACCAACTGTCTAGGAGCAAAATGATTTCTGATCCTTTCCCACGTGTTCTATGTTTTGTCTTTCCTCACATTGCTGGGTGCTAAAAGTGCATTAAACTCAGAGAAAAGTTAGTTAACATTTTTTTTTGCCTAGAAAAATATGAGGAAATGTTTTCCTGCCATTGAATAACACTGCTGATATTTTTTTCCTGCATCTTGTTAAGACTATTAAAACAATGCACGTGCAGGTTCCTAAACACAGTTGCTGGAGTTAGAGTTTATAAGAACAAAATTACTGCTTTCTCTGTAATCTGCAATCTTATCAGTACTCATTGCTTTTAGGAATCTTTTTTAACTCTGATGTCCATTTTACTTTTGCCATCTAAAGGAAAAAAATGATTCTCTCATGTCTAAACATCTGTATGTTAACTTTTCTGCTTGCTGCTTGTGTAGATATGGTATTTTTTGTAGCAGAAGAAATATTTACAAGATCAAAAGTGGTTGACAACATAAGTTTGAGAAAACTGCTGAGAGGCTCAAGCATGATTTTCATAGAGTCCATAGGAAAGGTACAGGTCCCTGTGCATCATGCAAAGGACTTGGTCTATTTACTACTATACATCTAATGCTACAATATGCTTTAATCAAGACTTAAATATATTGACTTTCTGTTAAAAGGCTTTTAACATAAATTATGAGTGATTAATGAAATGCACAGCAAATAGACTATTGCCAAAAATATAAAGGTGGCTTTTAAATATTTTTTTCCCCTTGGTGTAAACTTTAGCTAGACAGTTTCAACCACCACTTAGTTTTCCGTGCTTTTATTTGATAACCAGAGCCCAGTAGAGCAGCATATGGACATGCAGGAACTGAAATAGTTTGTCTTCATTATCTGGTAGACCTGTGCAAGCCTGAAGCCCTCAAGAAAAACCACAAGACTGTGCAAACTGGCAACTGTGGGTTTGTCTGTTCTCTATTGATTCTATTTCTGGAAAAAAAAAAAACATGAACCAATGTGTGAATCATGTGACTACTGAACTGAGCAAGTCCTCACCAGCAGATAAAGCTGCTCTGAGACCTTTTGTATCCTGGTTTTGGTTACTACCTCAAAACCTTTTTCTCTTTGTTTCTGAGCTGTTTGCTCTAATTTTTCTGCTTTGAGGCTAGAGGGTGGAAAACAGCCAATTAATATTCCTGAAAAGGTTTTGGAAACTGTAAATGTGGAAACTGTAATTTCTAGAATTGCTAACGAAATTTACCACTGTGCAATTTTTATTTAAATTTGCATTAAGAATTTAATTTGTTGTGTCTTAGTGGAAAAGAGTGCTCACATTTCTTTTTCAGTAGAGCTGTGTTGAACAGGTAACAGCAGAGAGTGCTTTGCAGTTCTAGACATGCTGACAAAGTGGCAGAATTATGAGGTTAATTTTCAAAGGACCTTTGACTAATTTTAAGGTAATTTCTGCTCAAATTATTCCAATTACAGTTTTTGAGTTCCACAGTGCTGCATTCATATTTGGAAATGTTTATTAGCAAGTGGTTATTTGCACTCAAAGTGAAATTCTGTTCATGTCATCTGCTCTGACACTCCTGCACAGTGGATCCAGAATGCCAATTTTCAGTTCTTCCAATAAACCAACATCAAAGAACTGTTGCCAAAAGGAATTGCATAACAATAGATCTCTTGATACAAGATATCCACCTCAGTTGAAGGCCTTTATGTGTGTGGCACAACTCCCTGCCTGGTTATTCAAAAGCCTTTCTTAAATCCGCCATCTACCTCCTGCCCTTATTATTCACACTTAACCTTTTGGAAATATCCTGTTCTCACTTACAAAGCAGGAGTCTCAGTCTTCAGCACCCCATCCATTCTTTTCTTCTTATTTCTTCCTTTAGTTTAGATTTAACCTGAATTTCCAATGAAAATGCTCTGATCTTTCTCAAGAAACCAAACCAATAATTCCTTACTTAATGTCCTTCTTCTTTTCATCTCCTTGTTACAAGTACACAAATATTTAAATAGATACAAGCATTAATTTTCAACAAATTTCCTTCCAGTGTTCCTATAAAATCTATCATTTGTCCTTTGCAAGGGCTGTCATGAAGGTTTTCAACTCCATCAGCATAAGCTTTCAGTCAAACCTCAGGCAGCTTTTGACACCTGTTGCCCTCCTTTATATTTTATGACTCCCTCCTCTCACTCAGCCAGAATCACCTTTGATAGAGTGGCTTTCTCTGTCTTGTTGCCTGTTTGTAGTATCATTGTGCTAGAGTTTCCCTCCTACCTCAAGGTGGGGACCACTAACTGAAATTCGTGGTGTGATTGGAAATCACCTCCACTGCCTCCAATTCCCTTGGTAAGACATATTCTCCTGTTCCCTTTACATGTCCTGCAAGCAAAATGTTATATATTTCAGTGCCTTATTTGGTGCATTAATGGTGCCTTATTAATCAGCATCACCATGATGAACATCCAGGCTTGTATGTGTTTCCTATCTACTTGACAGTGGTGGTGGAAGGGACAGATGCTAAGTGTGTGTTTGGAGGGCAACTGTGGAGGGGACAATTAACAGGTATAAAATATATTCGGATCTCTAGAAGATTCTTTCACACAGATTTTGGTCTTTATTATGTTTTCTCAAAATTCTGTGCCTTATACCTCTAATTCTCCTCCAGGGGTGATTCAGGGCTGTGAACAATCAGACAAAGGACAAAATCCACCAGTACACAGGAGATGGAAGGGAGAAAAATAGTATAGAAAGACAAAGACTGTGCAACCAATTTACATGCGCTTCAAACAACCCTGATTCTCTGCTACTCAGTTAAAAGAAAAAATATTTTTACCTCTAAAACTTCTCTCTCACATGTACTGTCCTTAAGGCTGTCACTCAGCAGAAGGAAACACATATGTCTCAAGAGTACTTTTGTGCTTTTCACAATTTTATCAAGGGAAAATATGTTGCACGTTCTCCTGACTTTCCCAGATTTTCAAATGCAGTTTATTCTAGTTTCTTACAAACTTTCAAAGTTCCCTGTTTTCCCAGCTACAATATAATCACTTTCATAAATGAAGGGACAGGGGGAAGAAATTAAAAAAAAAAAAAAAAGGAAAGGCAGAAATGGTTGATTGATAGAATAACAGGATTAAAGATGGATGGAAGAAATGTGTGACTTGTCAGGGTATATATCGGTGTGTGTTTCTGTACTCTAGAAATGTATAAAGATAGTAGAGCCACCTACAATTCCACTGCTTTGCAATATCTTTGGCAAAAGCAAAAGGGGTAGAGCATTTCTGCTCATTTAAATAAACTCCTAGGTGCTTCTAGCTAGCTGATCATGCTGATTACCACAGAAGTTAGAACAAGTTAGAAATCAAATAGGAAAGCTGAAAACCTCTATTCTGTTACCCAGGTCACCTCCAAAATGAGTGCTCGTGCAAAAATACATGTTTTTTTTTCCACAAAACTTACGTTTGCACATGCTAAAATACAGTTGAGCATTCAGTTGTCACAGAACCCACATAGTGTTTCTCAGAAATTACACAGCCCAGTTAATATCTCTGCACTTCCCAAGAATTTTTCTTTCTGACATCAGCCCTGTTAATTGTCATTTTTGTTTCTGAGTATTCAGGGTGTAAAGAGATTAGAAGGGAAAATCCAAAGTGAAGAAATGGAATTTAAAAACTGTTTGGCTAAGAGAACAATTTTTTTCCAGAAGTAAGTTTTGTTATTCAGGTTCTTTTTATTCAGGGGCATTGCTGTGTTGGCCAGTGTTTCTCTAACTCCAGTTAACATCACAGCTGGTGCTGGGCAGTCACAGATTTAAAGTTTATCACAACTTCTAATATTAAAAATATTTTAAAATATTATTAATAAGTGTTCAGAGAGCAGCCTGGGCACATGCAGCAGTTAAACGCAACAGACCAAGGTAGCATAGGGGAAACTAATGCTGAAACTGCAAGCAGAAAAGTGGTTCTGATATTAGGATAGACTGAAAGTGTTAATGCTGATAAGACAGGGAATGTGGAAAGAGCTGGGTCTCAGTCAAGGCAGGCATATGCTCTCTGGAAAGAAGAAAACCAAGATATTGCTTCCACCAAGGGGGTCTCTTCCTTCCTTTCCTGCAGAAAAACTAGATAATTCTGATTATCATTTAGGCTTGTCAGGAAATGAGTCGGAGGATGTTTGCTGGTCTTTCCCCTTTTTTTCCATAATAAAAGTCATTGTGGAGTAAGAGCAGCCTCTCTCCTTTGCAGGGTAACGATGCCTAGAACAATACAACTCCACAGCTCATAGCTTCAAAACCCTTTAAATAAGTTTCTAAATATGAAAGCATCATGTGAAAAAGAAGAAAAAAAAAAAGAGGGTAAACATCTGTATTTCTAGAAGATGGAAGGAATCAAGAACAAGATTTATTTCTGCCTAAGCTATGAACAGTCACAATGTGAGGTGTGTTTAAAAAAGCTGGTAGGGGCTCTCTGAAATCCAGCCTCGTCTTTAACAGGGTATTTTGTACATGTAACATACTTGATAATACATTTACTTTGAAAATATTGAGTCCCATTAAGCCAATGGAAATTTAGGTTTTTACTTGAACTTCAGGCACAATTTCCATCCTGTGACTAGGCACCAGTTCAGCAGCTCACATGCAAGAGCTGTGCATGTGAAGGAGGCACACACGCACATGAAGCGTGCCTAAAATTCAACCACTTTGACTATTGTACACCAAGACTATACAGGAAGATTTCAACACACCTATAAATCAGTTAGATTGTTACTTGGATGCACTTTTAGAACTTGGACATTTGGTTGGGAAGCTGTGCTAGTCAGGAAAGCACCACATCACCTGTTTATTCTAACCAAGGATCTTATCCAAGTGCTTATCCAACTGGTTACGTCTGCCACGTAAATCAGAGAAAGAGAGAGCTCAGCATCCCAGCATGACACATTGGGAGATCATTGTTTAGGCTATAATCACATTCTGCAATGAGGGAAAAAACCATAAAACAATGAAAGATGGAAGCAGTTTTCAATCTGCTATGGAAAAAAAAAAAAAGGGATCTCTAGCTCACTTTGGCGCCTGTGTTACAGCAGAGCTCTGTAGCGAGCCCCAGGCTTTTCTCCTGCTTCAGTTATCTGGCTGATGTGATTTGTAAACTTAGGCACAATCAGTAGGATGATGACTGCTGAGTCTTATTTTAGATGGGCAGTTTTCATGTTCAACATGTTTTTAAATGAAAGCAATTTTTAATCAGTCCTTTAAAAATAGTACTGCAGAGTATTGGCATCTGTCGTGTATTATGTGAATATATTCATCAAGCTTGCAAAATAACAAATGTATTCAGGAATTTGACTGTCCACAGGCAATTACAAAAACTCCTACACCTTTGCAACGGGGTGCCAGAGAGCTTAGTAGCAGAAGGTTTGCATCACCACCTTGTAGTGGGGTTAAATAATTTTCACCAGATCAATACCCTGTGAAAACACTTCAAGGGGGAAGAAGGTGGGTGGGCTATTTCAGTGTGCCACGGGAGAGTTCGAACTGCACTGAAACCTTGAATTACTTCTCTGTAGTATTTAAGCATCTGGAGTAACCTGGTGCTGAACTTGGCACTCTGGCCACTGCTCTGTGAAGTGTTAAAAAAGCTTAGATCATTTTAATAACGGTATCTAAGAGCCTGATCACCATAATGCTGCATCAAAGTGGTTGGATTACCTCAGTGCTGTATCAAAGAGCTTATCGAAAGCGTGGGCTCGAGCACACCAGCAGTGACAGCAGCTGCTATGTTTAAAGCAAATTCTGACTACAAGTACGTTCCCAGCTTTCCTTTCCCTCAATATTTGTAGGAGTTTTGTTGTGATACACAAAAAAAAAAAAAACCAACCAAAAAACAAACCAACCCAAAAACAACCCCCAAACCCAACCAAACTGAAAACAAACTGCAGTGAGCTGAGAATGGCAGCGATACAATGCTCTAGCAGTCATAGGAGTTTAGCAAAATGCTTTTCAGATGTGACACGTTTCAGAAAGTATAAACTGAAGGATAAGAACAGGCTATATGATTCTTTTTTAATTCTCCTTCACCCTCCATCTACATCTCTCTGCTTTTCTGGTGCCGTCCTTTTATGTCTGCAATGACCCAAAGCAACAAGGACAGGGTAGTGAAGGAGAAATATTTATGTCAGAGATGTAATACTTGGAGGAATTCAACGCCTAATAAGAGCACCATTTTTTTATTTTTTTTTTTTGGTGAGCTTGTGAACAGAGAGAAATAACGAGGGCAGTAGCATAACAGCGGCAGTCTGAGGTTAGCAAAGTCCAGACACGAGGATATTCAACCAGCAGCACAGAGGGAAAACAACAGCTGGCATAAGCCATCATCATATGTCTTGATCTTCGCCAGGGACAGGTGGTCAAAGCGACTCCACACCCTTCTCTCCATACAATGCTTTGGAGCCGGACGCACAAGTATCTGGGCCTGGAATGCAGCCTTAATACACAGTTTCTTAGATCTTTCCATTTTATTTTTGGAAATCCACAATTCCCACACTGCTGGAGCCTCTCTGGCTTGCAGCAAGAGGCTAAGACATTACGGATGGGATGCTCTCCACCTCCAGTGGGAGGGTGTCTCCCAGCAGCCGTCTGTGGGGTAATGTGTATGTCTTCATGCAGTCTGGTCACTTTATCAACCTCAGAGGAGTGCAGGGACTGCAGCTGCTGCCAAAGGGGAGGGAGCATGAGATTGCATTGGGAGACAAATGTTGTCTGGGTAGATGGGGCGGGTGGGAGCCTTGGGATTCCTCCCCAGGACAGTTCTATTTATGTATGTCACTGTCCAGCCTTCCTGTGGGTCACATTGACCACCTCCCCTGATGAGCAGGTCCTAAGAAAAGCCACCAGCCTCGCCTAACGAGTCCTGTAAGGTATGCATCTAGCTCCTGTTTGGAGGCACAACATGCACCACACTGCCCTTCCACTCTGCTGTCTTGAAGCTTTGAAGCCAAAGAGCTCGTGTTGGGCAGGAGCACCAGGGGTGATTGGGAGAGGGGGGAACACATGCTTGTATTTTACAAGAGCTCAACCCCAAAACTCTTTGTGCTGTTAAAGCACATGTCAAAGGGATAGTGATTCATTCTCATGGTGAATTAGGATATCCAAAGATGACAAAAGATGCACTGTCCTGGACATATGTCATGGTCCACTTCAGGTGGACATGTGGTGGTTCATTTTGCTGTGATCTCCAGGCTGTGACACCCAGAGGTAGCTCTCTGCTGACTTGTGCAGGCATGTGCGACACCACTGAACAGGAATCACTGTGATTTACAAATGAGGAACAACAGATTTTGGAAACTATAATTGTGGTTATTGGGCAACATTGTCTAGCCCATAGCTCAAAACTTGACACTTACTGACTTCAAGAAGGTTGTGTAATCCACCAAGACGAGAAGAAAAACCCCGCTGCAGACCCGTGTGCGGTGCTTCACATGGGAGCAGCAAACAGCAGCTGGGTGCCCAGAGGACTTTGAGACTTTGTGCCAGCAATGAGCCTTTTCCATCCTAATGCAGAGCAAAACACAAGGGTGAAAGTCCTGGCTGTGCTGCAGTAAGTAGACATTTTAACACTGACGACAGTGGGACCGGGTTGTGCTCACAAATTGTTTAATAAAGGTCAAAGAAACAGGATATGAGCGCAGAAAATGTTACAGTTGGAGGGGGCAGAGAGCCAGTCTGCTTTCCCTGCTTGGCTTTCTTAGATGCGTCTACCCTGGTGTTTGACAAAGAAGAAAAGCATAATAATGTGAGAGGAATAATATGTTCAAACCCATAAAGTTTAATTCATAGGTTTAAGAGGCATGTTTTGGATGAAAGCCTCAGCTGCTTTAACACAGATCGAGTAAATGGGAATTTGTTCTTGCTCCCAACGCTTCCAACTAAATATTGTTCTTATTAAAACGTATGTGTCTACTTATGGTTATGCTAAAGCATTTCATTTTTTAAGATGGAAATCCGGCGCTTGAAACCAACTGTGCTAATGTATGTCTAATTAAGATATACATAGATGGATAGATTATATAGAAAATTCTGTTTAGGCAGACATAGTAACTCTTTCAGAGATGTCAAGAGCTCATTACTGGTTTTCAATTTCAGAGATGAAGAAAGAGAGGCACGAGAATTATGCACATTTAAGATGAGAAGTAAAATCACCAACAGAATTTAGGTATGCTAAATCATAGTGTCTACATCACGTGCCAGACCACATAAGCTGATAGCAGAAATCACCACTATCTATTTTCCTGTGTCACTGTAATGTTGGACTACTTACTAATCATTATACTTCATTCTATAGTGCAATTATTTGAATGTCCATATAGGAATAATATTCTGGATTCAGGATCAAAATGTCTGCTCAGGTCTTATGATATCCATATTTTTAAAGACTGTCAGTTTAGGTACTTCTAAAGGGGCCTTCCCCGTGTCCCACATCAAAGATGTGCTGGTGGGACCATGGAAGTAAATTCAATTAACCTTGGTCAGCAAAAATATCAGGGAAAGATTCTTGGAGTATGAGAGAGCATGAGTTGTACATGGAGAACACCTCATTTTGTGCTTGCTTGAGGTTGGCTGGACACGGCCCAGCTCCTCCAGATGTGCAGCTGGGTTAGCACTGAGCTCTGCTGGAGGTGGTTGGTCATGCTGATGACTAAACTTCCATAGTAGGTCTGGATCCCGCATAGAGGAGCCTGTGAGACCTTCTGCAACCGTACATGTAGACATACTAACTGCAGATCAAGAAGTGATTTTTTTTTTTTTAATTTTTTTGAGATTTCCAAGTGTCATTCAGTGGTCAGTGGTGTGTGGAAGGTAAGAATCCTCAAATATGGAAAACAAAACTCAGGAAGAGGTCAAAGCCATGTCCTGTTCAGATAAAATTAAATCTTATTCACTTTGTGGCAGATATGTAATTTCATTAGTGTTCATTCTATAATGTATAATAAAGGTTTGGGGAAAAAAGTATCAAACAGCAAATACTATGGATAAAACATGTGAATTCCTACAGACAACTACATGCTCAAAGTGCACAATACAAGTTACTAATTCAGTTGAGACTTATCCTAAGGAAAGAGACTGTGCCTGCTGTCTCCTCTTCCGACCTCCTCGAGGACCACAGCTCCCTTCTATCTGCACCTCCACTGAAACCAAAACCTCTTCTACTCCAGCAGAACTCTGGGTTCTGCTCCTTCCAATAGACAAAATATTTAGCAAGGAGAAAGCCAAGACCCTCAAGCTAATTGTACTTGAACCCAAACCTCAATATGCACAATGTTAATTTATGGTTAATTCCACCAAGCATTTTCCAATCCCACGACATTGTGCCGGCAGCCAAGACTAACCACTTTATTGGGAATGCCCACTGGAGACATCTGCAGAGATTAATTTTTGAGGACAGTTAAAGCTAACTGGAGATAGAGAGCTCGTTCTGAAGTGTTTCTGGTTGAAGACAGATGTGGTAGGTTTGGATTGCTGCTAACAGCAGTAGGAGTGAGGACTTACTGAAGTGATTTTAGTCATGCTCAAGGGCATGGTTTAGTTCGTGTTAAGAGACTTTCTTAGGGTATGTTCAGATGGATGTAGTTTAAGTGTTGTGGAGCAAGAGGGCTTCAGTAGAGTCTTGTGCTGTTTAATATTTATATTTTATATTCTGGAATATGCATAAAGAAAAGGAGGAGACAGACCCGTTTTTGTTGTTTCAGCTTTAATAGTCTTTTCTTGCTCCAGGTTGAATTCTGTTTCCATTTACACTGTGAAAATCTGAAGTGAGTCCATCAAAGCAAAACAATTCACAGCCATATAAAATGGAGGTGACTTTAGAAATGGGCCCAATTTGCTATAAGGCACCAAGCCAAGAAGCAACAGTTCTTGGAATAAAAGCAGCAAGGTAGCAATCCTTCCTCCCGACCACTTCACAAGTAACTAAACCAAGTGTTTAATGATATTTTGCACAACAGACATGTCAAAATACACCTTTCAGAGAAAGATTTTTAAAAACCTTTGAAAGTGCTTTCAAAGCTAATGCTTCTAAAACTTCCTTGTCCACCTTACAAAAAGGCTTTTTTTCTGATGAATTCTGCCATCCTGGTGGAATGTTGCTCATCCTTCTACTTCAGCAGGAAATCTGGGAGTGTTACCTCATAAATATCATGCTGGGCTAACTGCAGTATGTCCAGGCTGACATGTAAGTGTTTGACATGCTATTGGTTTGCAGTAACTTCAGGAAAACCATGAAAATTAAGAAACAAGTGATTTAACACAAAGCTATTCCTTTTTAAAGAGGCATAATAATGCTGCAGGTATGTATTATCTGATGGAAGGGAGACAAAATATTCCCTGATTTTCTTGGGAACAGACTCCTTGCTCACCATTTAGGGACCAAGTCGTTGGAAGATCTTAGATCTTCAGAGAAGAATCAAGCAACTAGGGAAAAACTGTGTCAAACAGCAGGTAGAAAGCCAAATGTGATGCTTAAAATGACTTAACAGTTCACGCTTTGCACCAGGGACTCAATCTAATGCATTATCTAGCCACTAAAGCAAAGAAAGCACTTCAGACCAAATTAATCCTATGTTCTGCTACGGAATAATAGCAATAATTGGGAGATAGTATTCAGGGGACTTCACAGGACTATGAGTACTATTCCCACAGCAGAACAAGAGGTTTGTCTGCTGGTTTTGGAGCTGCACAAAGAAATTAAAGTAACACTGTGTGACCAGACCTTCCTGTGAAACAAAGAAAAGCACTAGAAAAAGTATTCAAAGTATTTGTTGAAGACAATAAAACAAGTGAATTAAGGATAGTTACCATTTTTAATTGTGTCCTCCTGTTTTTAATGTAATCCTAATAGGTAAATGAGCTATAAAAATAGGTGAATTAAGTGCCACACTTCCATAATTCATGACTTGAAAAAGAAAAGGAAGTCATTTTTCAAACTATTAAAAATATATAGTATAGCCATCATACAGCAGTGGAAGATCTTCAGATATAAGAAGGAAGGGGAGGAAGAATTAGCCAACAATAATATTATGATTAATGAAACAGTAACTGGGAAAATTAATTTTCTTCCCCTCCCACTCTCCATATTGAGTTTACAGCCCGTGCCATTTTTCCACGCATTTACTTTCTTCCTCATAAAAGTTGTTACCTGACTCACTTTAGAAATGAGTTGGTGAAAGAACANTCTTTTAAATATTACTTAAATATTATTTATTATTTTAAAATCCTAATTTAGTGACTAATCTTCTTTAAAAGTCCATAGATCTTTCTGTATGGTGGTGTTTGTTTAAGAATTAAAGTTAGGCTACACTTGGAATATTACTTAATATTTATAATTTTCCTACATTTGACTGTTAACTGATGTATTAATGTTTTAGTAAATTTTTTCTCTTACTTTTTTTTTCCTCAGTGGCTTTCTAGATCATCTCACAATGCTCCACAGGTTGTTCCTCCTACAGTTTGATCAACCATGCTTCAGGAGACAAAATTCAGTGAACAAACAAAAGAGAAGGAGAATGATTAGGTTGTGCCTTACGTGCTCAGTTATCTGGATAAAGTGATGGCAAAGAGAACAAAACATGCTGCAGAATGAAAGTAGTCATACTTTGAAATGAATTTTTACAAGTGCAACTAAACTTTCTTGAAATGAAAAGCACTGTAGAAACAGATTCTTAGGAGTCAGCACTAAAATTGTTGTGATATTATGGTTTCATATGGTCCAACCTGCCATTCACTCCATATTCTTGTATACAAGGGTGTAGCAGCATCCACACAATACCCACGTCTGTTAATTCATTGTCTGACATTGTGTGTACTAATTAATGAATGAAAAATTTAAATTAATGAGAAAAACTTAATGAAAAGGTTAATATAGGATCTAAATAATTTATCACAAACATCACATCTTTTCCAATGCTACTACTTAAAGTTGCATTTCATAAAACTAGGTGAGGAGCAGCTTCTGTAGACCCCTGTGGTAGCTTCCTGCATACAGATGAAGCTGAGCCAGATGGGGCCTGGTCAAGGCCTCCAATACTCTAGGCACAAGAAAACGAGTTCTGTCTGAATACACAATGATTATTAACCCACAGAACATGGATAATTTGAATGTGATGGCCACATCATCACCACTCATTGGGCAGATGTGCAACAGGAAGTTAAACCAGAAAAGTCATGTAAATAATCCCAGAACAGGGTAAGACTGGCATTTTCTCCAGGACAGAAAGCCTGGGTGCTGTGCAGGGTAATCCTGACTCTTTGCATTGTTTCTCCTAAGCCCACTGAGTCACTGTTGGATGGTCAGTGGAACAGCTCAGGCACAGCCTGATGAGTACATTGTTCCCTCCTACTGCAAATTGCCTGTAATTTGACAGCATGGTTACCCTCATGAGAGGTATGGGTTGGAAACCTTGGAGGCTGAGAAATTAATTGAATCTGGGTCTCCCATATGTTGAGCAAGGACTCTAATCACTGAGCTATTGTGTAATGGAGAGCCTACCATCTCCTCTTCCACTTTTACTTGTCGAGTAATTAGTGAAGTGCTCTTCTGTTGTGGATTTTGTTTGCTTTTTTTTATTTATTATTATTATTATCTTTTTAATAAAAGGCATTGTTATATCCCTTTAGGAAAAGTTTTTGGACTTTAGCAGAGGGAACATCTAACTGGTAGCTCTGATAAAGGCTCCTGCATCCCAGGATGGATACACATTGAGGTTACCCCTCTGTTCTCCCTCTGGGCTATGCTTAAACATCTCAGTTTTCAGACTTTTCAACTGTCTGATGTACTGACCAAGAAGCTATTTCCTTACTTAAAGGGAAAGAACTTAAAAATTAGGCAAAGGAGTCAAAACAAAGAGGTATTTTTTACCCCTCTGCAGGGTACAGGGGTCAGCCAGCTGATGGTGATTTTGATGCCATGGCAGCACTGCAGGGGCCTGTTTGCTCAAGGTGGACTCATCTGGGCAGAAACTCTGTGGAAACTCTGGGAGCTGGTATTTCACATAGGGATCTGAATACCTGCACAGCTTCAGCTGCAGGTGACAGATTCCTGCTTGGTACAGCTGAGGACATGCCACTCATTCACAGTGGGAATGCTCTTAAATTCCAAGGAATCCAGTCCATTGACTTGCCAACAGATTTTTTTTGGCTTTTTGGGGAAAGACAAAAAAGCCACTTTTTCTGTGTGAGTGCTGAGTCCCAGGGAAAAATCTGGATGCTGTGATTTCTCCATGGCGAATCAGCTGCTGTTTCTGCAAGAGGATGCACGGGAGTGCTGAAACACAGACCTGTATGGATCCCACCAAAGCCTTAGACTGATACGCATCGGTCACCAGCAAAGCAGGAAACGACTCAGAAAACAATCTGCTTTCCCAATTTTGATTAAATATGTCTAATGTTTGAAACAATGTTAGAATGATTTGTAGAAAGTCTTGCTATCCACCACCATTAAGTGCTTGTTTTACTACAAAACTTCATGATCCTCCGTCTGAAACTGCAATGAGAACTGTCACTTGCTTCACTTTCAAACAAGTAAATTCTCAGGTTAAAGACAGGACCACATCTTCTGAAAAATACCAGTGGATCTCTTCAGCAAGTTTCTGTCTTTTTTTTTCTTTTGTCATTGATAGCTGAACTGAGAGCATCTGTAAAACCCTAAAGTATGCAGCACGGGTGAATTCAAGAGGCTGTACTCGTCTGGATTGATGATAAATATACAGAGATCAATAAGTATTGTCCTTTCTTAATAAATTTGTTGGTTTTAATTGTTCACTTCACTAGAAAAAAATTGAAGGGTTGTATATTGTTGAGGCCTCACCTCGACTGGTGAGGCCTCACCTCAAGTTGTTGAGGCCTCACCTCGAGTATTGTGTTCAATTATGGGCCCCTCACTTCAAGAAGGATGTTGAGGTGCTGGATCATGTCCAGAGAAGGACAACAAGGATGGTGAAGGGTCTGGAGAACAGGCCCTACGAGGAGGCTGAGGGAGCTGGGGAAGGGTCTGGAGAACAGGCCCTACGAGGAGGCTGAGGGAGCTGGGGGTGTTTAGTTTGGAGAAGAGGAGACTGAGGGGAGACCTTACTGCTCTCTACAACTCCCTGAAAGGAGGTTGCAGTGAGGTGGGGATTGGTCTCTTCTCCCCAGTAACAGGCGACAGAACTCGAGGTAATGGCCTCAAGTTGCGCCAGGGAAAATTGAGGTTGGATATTAGGAAGAACTTCTTTACTGAGAGAGTCCTCAAGCATTGGGACAGGCTGCCCAGGGAGGGGGTTGAGTCCCCATCCCTGGAGGGGTTTAACAGACGGGGGGATGCGGTGCTTGAGGACATGGTCTAAGGGTAGACTTGGTGGCGGTAGGTTAATGGTTGGACTGGATGATCTTAGGGGTCATTTCCAGCCTTAAAAATTCTATGATTCTATGATTTATTTTTATTTTATTTTTAATTGTAACTCCCAAACTGAGATTTTATTGGCCAGGTTAAGAGAAGTTTTAGGACTGAAAAATTCCATTTATAATGAAAATATCAGTTCACCTGAAAAAAAAATGTCCACTTTTCATGAATATGTAGTATAAGGTACATATTACAGATTTCCAAATGAAAGATCTAAGGAGCTTAGAAACTGAGGGAGACCCATGAGACACAAAGCCTTAAGTCTGCAGTTTTTGTCTGCTTCACGAAGTTCATGCATTTAAACAAATCTTCTAAATTATCTGAACCCTTACTTGGTTTTTGTTACAATATGTGTTTCCAGGGTGGGGTTTAATGAATTAATTAGTATCTTTAATTCTAATGACTTTGGGGCAGCAATCTGGGTCTTTCATGTAGTGGCCAACATTAATCTCTCCTACTGGGACAAAGTATTTAACGATATTAAGTTTAGCAAATCTTCAGTAAACCTGAAGGGAAAGTTGAGGCCAGCTTGACTGTAGGAAAAAGCTTTCACTGGAAACTGTTAGACCTGATTTCTGTTCCCAGGATGTCTATAATCTTATGGGCAAGTTATTAGTATGTATTTCTTCCTTATCCTTTGTATGGTGTGTTTTTTTTCAGCGTTACTCTGGATAACATAAATTTCATATTGTATGTGTCCTATAAAATGGGATTAAATGTTACTTCACCTTCCATGTAATGATTTAATAAAAATAAAAATACAAAAATATAATAATGAATATTGATAATGATTAGACTTCTGAACAAAAGTGTATTTTTCAAAATTCTTCAAACTGGAATGGTTAGATTTTCCCATCACTACATTCTTGGGAAGATGAGATTATGATTTTGTACATTCCTATCAGTATTCTGTATGGAAAGATCTGTGTCCATGGTAGCATATCTGGCCTTGGTTAGTCATGTCAACTTCCTAAATACGTGATATGCTTACATGAAGTAGCTTTCTGTGCATTATAACATCTTGGTCGTGAAGTCTGAATATGTAAACATCTCTGAAGTTCTGATTTGAGAATTATAAATAGGAATTATGACCAGTATTTCCATATTTTGACTGGTCTCTACAAATAAAGCTTAAATCAAGGGAGAAATATAAATATCTAAGCACTCTCACATCTTTGCGTCTTACCCAAAAAACATGTTCACATAGAGCATTTTAAGGTGTAGATGTGAAACTTTCAGAATTCCTTTCACATACAGAAGAAAAATTTAATTTGTCCCAATGTGAAATTTGATTTATGAATGGGGTAATATTTCAGTGGTTAAAACTCTGAATCCAGACTAATTCAAGGGACAATTTATGATATCCTAACACAAACCAGAATGAAGCACCATGTAAAAATGTGGAAAGGATAAGATACAGCCGCAATATAAAGCACATAAAGATTTTCATAAGCATAAAGGGACTTCTGCAGTAAAACATATTGTTTATTCAACCAGATAAACTAAAAACTTGTCAGAGTATTTTCCTGTGCAAATTTATTTCACTCCTGACAAGAGTTCCTCTATGATCTATGAAGTACCAGCACAGCAACTGCATATAAACAACATCCCAATATTTAATATATACCTGCATAATATAAGTGTGCTGGTACTAATCACTAATCCCAGCCTTGATTATATGCAAAAATGCACAACAGAGACAAGAAAGTGGCATTTGGAGTATTTGGGAGTTAACATCATTGATTTCTCACTTCTACATGTAAAATCAGTTCTTAAATATGGAGGCATGAACATAGCATGCAGGGTTTCACTCTTCACTAAGCTAAATGTGGAAAGAGAAAGTATGCAAATAAGGAAGAAAAAAGAAGGGAATTTGAGAGCTACCACTATAAAACTCTGACATTCCACACAGGAACTGCATGTTGTGAGATGGTTTCATGGCATTTGCGATGATGCTGGATAAGGAAATGCATCTGAAGTTTTGCTCTGAAGTTTTACTCAAAGTTTACTCAAAAGTTTTCTCAAGTTACTGACAGAACCACTTTTTGGATGACCACTGTAAATTGCAGTCAACTTTGGCTGTCAAATAGAGAATTAGAAGATGATGAGCACAACATTTGACTTATTCCTCTGCCTGCATAGCCAACACACGCTACTCCATGAAGTACATGAAACCGGGCTTGAGCGCCATGTTCCAGCAATAGAGTTCTGATACAGTTCTGCTCCTGTCTCTTCTAAAAATACCAGTAGTCCACAGGGAGATGGAGCAAAGAAAATTTCCTTTCCTTGTCGTCGTTTTCCTCCTGTTTTCTCCTTGCCTCAATGATTTATTGTAGATTTTATTACATGTTAAAATATGACTTCAATGCAAAATTTAAAGCGAACCCTTTTACAGTTACAAAGCTTAGCTGTTAATAACAGGCGTGGGAAGCTCAACTCTCAGCAGCTTTCTGAGTTGCCTTTTACACAAGACAAACTGTAAAGTGATATGATCCAATAACAAACGAAGAACTGATCCCAGAGGCTGGAGTGCAGACATGGCTTTCCGTTCTATAATGTGTGCCTGAAAGGAGAATATGGTTAAAAACCTTGGCGGCGGTGAGTTACAGGAATAGCTGTCTCTTCCAGGAATGAGAGTATTCCTAATAAATCTGTGGAGGTTGTGTTTACCACAACAACAGTGGGTTTTCTAACATTCATGTTATAGACCATCAGAATATGCTTTTTATTGAACTTCCATAAAACCTGCCAGTGGAACAGGTCTGCCAGACAGCGAGAGAGCACTCTGAAACATCACACTGGAAAAGCCACCAAAGGGATATTTCTGTGTGTAGGGGACACTACTTCCACTTGCCAAATGTAATTTTGTTAAAGGATTCAAGGAGTACAAAAATACAGTCTCTAATGACATGGCCATGCAATTGCTACCTTCCAAAACTAACAGTACCTGCAGAGAATCCTAATTTCCTCCCAACTCTGTTTTACTTTTCTTATTGCAGTAAAAACATACAATCCAAATGGGAAGTTTTTGGTGTTTTCTTTCTTTTTTTTTTTTCTCTGCTCATTTACCAGTTTTTATAATCTTCTTGTGGATTAACACTAAGTCTAGCATGCAAAAGTATCTTTCCACAGGATGTAATCTGCTTAAAGACTGAATGGTTTTGGCCTATGGCAAGGGTTGAAAAGATAGTACAGCCTTCCTCAGGCTCTCACATCTGGCTTGTACTCATGGAAAAAAAATAAACAAGAAAAAAAAATCATCCCAGTAGACCAGCTGCCTTATTTTGTTACTAAATATTGCACACTTAGAAGCCACCTCATCTTAGAACTTTACAAATATGTAAGACTGCCTTCGAGAGCTACATATTTAAGCCATTTATGCCAAGAATCAACCCCCTAGTTTCACAGTAACTATTTAAAATGCTACTTCTTTCCATAAATCATGGTTATACCCTGATTCTGGGCAGTAAAGGATAAATGTTCATGATGCAGCTGGATTCAACTTCATTTGGAGGACAACCCAGTAAGAATCTGACCCAGTGTTTCTGGCACAGGTACGCCATCACCTACAGTATAAGAATATTCAGTGCTATTGAAAGCCTCCATTGAAGCATTGGTAGCCTCATTAGGAGATTTCAGTCCAGGATATGGACACATTTACCTTCTACCCTAAATTTTTGTGGCAGAGGCAAGGACAAGTTAACCCTGGAGCTTCTTGTCTGTACGAACCGTAAATACCGGTAGAAACTTTGGTTCCTGCACCTCGGGAAGATCTATCACAGCTGTCACCACAGTCCCTTTGCCTTCCCACCCCGCTTGTGCTGAGTGACACAACGGGGCCAGGATGGACCTGCAGTCACGTGTCCACCTCCAAACAGCCACACTGAACATGTCCTTCAATAACCAAGTTATACAACTGCGATGAATGCACATTTATCACCGCAATGCTCCAATGGTGCTACTGAGTCAGCTCAAGACCACAAACAGTAAAGCCCTGTTTTAATGGCCAACACCAGACATAAAATTTATGCTCCTCTGGCCGCCTGTGGTTGCTGTTCTAGCTGTTGAATAAATGGCTCTATCTTCAAAAGATCTGGTTGACCTGCTGATTTGAAACCGCTTCCCAGCAGCAGTTAACAGCAGACCCCCAGCTGAGATCAAAGATGGCCCTGTCTGAGTGCAAAAGAGGCCTTTTGAGGAGCATCTCTGCTGGGAAAGTGCAGCCTGAAAACATCCAGGCTGCTCATCTCTGGTGGCAAATAATTAGGGCCTGATCCAGCACTGTGCAAGATCCTGGAACTGGCAATTGCAGAAAGCACTGCCCTGACCCCTCCATGCTGCCTGCAGTGTTTCCTTGGAAAAAGGGACAGAAATCACCCTTCATCCGTATTAATTTACTATGCTCTCTTCAACAGAGATATTAAATGACATGGGGTTGTTCAGTTTTCCATGAATGCCACAAACACTAGGTCTTCTCCATCACCTCTATCCCCCAATCTTCTGTAGACCTAAACCCCTCTCTGGACTGGGCTCTTGTGAAAACTGTATGGTCGTGGCAGAAATAAACAAAGGGTTTCTGTACCATGTATATGATTAAACTCAGGGCTTCTTACAGAAGTTTTTTTTTTTTAAGCCACATGCAATCTTTCCCTAGCACAGTGTGCACTGATATGACTCTCCTCTAATAGGGTGAACCTTTTGTGAGCTGGGTTAATTCAGATTTTTATTGTTCTGGACATGTTGCTGCAGAAAAAAGGAGGAACAGGAATTAAATGTCTTTTCTTTTTGGTGAACATTTTTGTGAAATACAATGGGTGAAATTTCGCACTTTTAAGAACTGGCTGACAAATATAGAAAATAATCTCAAAATAGTAGGAAATTTTAAAAAAATAAACCTATCCCTTGAGCTAGGCAAAAATAATCTTCAGCAAAAAAAGAAAGACTGTTCTGCCTCTGCTTCAGTCAGAGGTCACAGACAATCAGATGGGTGTCTGGGATGGGAACAGGAGTTTTCCATCTGGCTGAAAATATCCAGTAAAAAACCTAAATGAGTTGGGTGTGTGTGCATGCATGCGTGTGTGTGTGTGTGCATGAACATGCAAAATCTCAATTTTTTTAATTTTTCTTTTTGGTGTCAATCATATATGTTCACTTTAAGACATCTTTGAATACTGGACTGAATTTGTATCAGAAACATTTAAACATTTAAAATTATGTAGATTCTAATCCCAATATTTACCATGACTGACTTTGGGACAGTTACCTCAGTAAACCTCATGTCTGAATATTTGATGAAACCAACCTCTGAAGAAATGATATATTTTAGAGCCTACCTCCGGGCTGAGGGTGTTAAACATAAATAAACATCAATGCATACAATGTGCCCACTACCCACTTCTAAAGTCACCACCAAACCACTGTCCTGATTTACTTTCAAGTGTTGTATTTATTTTTATTTCATGGTCTTTTTATTTATGGAATGCTATAAATATGCTAGCTCAGACATTAATTTAAAAAATAAAATTACTCAATGAATGATTTTTTTTTTAAAAAAAAAAGTTGTTATTTCATAATGCTGCAGAAATAGAGGTACTGGTGGTGTCTGCTCAACTTAAGCCCTAAAATGGCCTGTGAATGAAAGTATTCTCTAATAAATGCTCATGCATGTCAGAAGGCCACTAATGGGCTGCTGTGATTGCCTCCCTCTGATCACGGGAAATGTTGGACTAATGCTAGCAGAAAAATTGTGGAAAGGGGACACTGTCATTTCTTGTAAGACCTAAGGGCACATGCACTATATAAGAACATACAGCTGTTTTCTTGTTGGGTTTTTTTTTTTGGTGTTGCTTTGATTATATCATCAAGTAAAAGAAAGAAGACAGACTGGAAATAAAGATGGAGTGAAGTTGAATGTTTATTGCCCTCACCTTGCTCTACCCTTTTTCCTAAACACAGGAAAGATTTTCCATTAGTGTTTGTTTCTGAAGCCCAAACATCCTTGGAACATGAGTCCAGTTTTGACATTTTGAAGTTCTTTCAGTCCAGTGTGGTGGAGAGAAGAGTGGAAATACAAACAGGTAGAAAAATAAGACACATATTGAAAATAGAGGGAATCAAAAAGATGTACATGCCACTCTGTTCCTTTTCCAGGCAAGAGAATGCTTGACTCTCCTACAGACCTCAGCGTCCCCAGGCTTTGCCTTTTAATATGCATCTTGTACCATGAGGAACAAAGTCGTGAATGAATTTGCTTGTTTCTTCAACCTGACTGGCTTAGTTACATCTCTAGACACATTGGTTTCAAAAGGAGCTGGTGCACATCTCAAGAGGTACCACATTTGCCTACTTGTACTTGAGGTATATCACTTTCAGCAATAAAGGCCTTAAAATGCACAAAAATATTAAGAACACTGAAAAATAAAACGATGGGATTCTCGACCCATCAAAATGAACTGGCATGAACTGGCAATTTTAAAGATGTCAGGAGAAAAAATAAATCTTAAAAAAATATAATAATCATGAACCAAACAGTAATCTGAAAGCTTATCAAAATAGGTACTTGTAATGGAAATTATTGGGCAACTTTTAATGGAAATTATTAAGTAACCTATTTATCAGTCACTGCCAGTTCCTCCTAGAATTAGAGATTAATCTATCATATTTACTCTCTTAGGAAGGCTTCAGATGGAGATGTGCCTTGAAAGCCAGGATACTTGATCTTTGTTGAACCAACAAATAAATTGATTCCAAGAGCAGAGGGTGCTCCACTGAAAATACCCTCCCATTGATCCCATCAAACAGACAGCAATCACTAGACTTTCCTTACCAAAACCCACTACTGTTGGGTGGGATCAGTGAAGGGTTGAAAAGTGAGGTCTTTTCAGAAAGGCAACAAAAGTCTACACTCACCTAGTGGATAGACAACTAAGTAAAGTGCTTTTCACGTGCTCCTCTGAGGAAATTTTGCTGTTAGTTTTGCCATCAGTCCGATGTTTAGGTGCTGCATGTTGAGTACTGATAAGACATGCACTGCTTAGTGTTCGTCTTGCTCCATGGATACAAACAAACAAACAAACAAACAAACAACATGACTTGCATTTCTGCTTAACATTATTCCCCTGGGAAAGTGAGACTCTGAAGCAAGGAGGTGAAGAGAGGGTCAGAGGAATTTTCCTTGGTGAGTGTTTGGTCACGGAACAAGCTGGCAAAACATGGAGTTATTGGGAAATCTGCATTTTTTTTTGATCCTGGGTGGCTACAGCTTAAGACTCTTGTGAACTTTGGAGGTCAAAATTTAACCTGCCTAATGTGAAGTTAGTTTCAATATCATGTTTGAATTTTTTTAGATGCATTTAATACCATTTCATCTACAAAATCATAATGCACCGACAGTGCAGATGTCTAAAAATACTGAAATTTAGACAGTCCTTGAAGAGGGCTCCAGTTTTCCAATGGGCAATGATGCTGATCACTGCAGACCCATTTTGCCTAATCTGCATCTCAGAGATGGACGAAATTACTTACTCAAACTTTTACTTCAGTTTCTTTTCAAACTTTCATTTCTATTTCTCTGTGTTGTAATGTGTGGGAGGGACCCACAAACTATTGAAGAGAAGTTAAAATCTCGCTACTTTAGTGTGATGGAGAAATCAAAGCGGAGTCTAAGAAACTGTGTTTAAGAGACCCTACTTCTGTAGATTAGCTTCTTATAAAAGTTATTATGGGATTGTCTGACTGCTTACAGTCATTTTCTCCTCATCCTCATGTTTTACAACATATACAGCTTTAACAATGACAGCTTTGATTAAAATGCTGAGAATAAGAAACAATATGTGAACAGAGAGGAATCCCAAAATGATATTCCTATGGCTCAGACTTGCAGAACAGGAATAAACATGTTAGTCATTGAGCTATGTGATGGATTGTATTTATTTATTAATTTGCAAATAAGGCATCCCACTTGGCAGTTGTCTATGAATGGATGTTGCTAGCACTTGTATCTCTAGGTCATTGGAGCTGCCTACATTAGGAGGGCTAATAACAAGTAAATCTATGTGATGTTCTGTTCTAAATTTGAAACTTGTAGATGATGTTACATATGTTGTTTCATTAGTGCCTGTTATTTTACATTATTAGGCTGTTGCCTAAACATAAAGTCAAGCAATGGGCCAATTTTTCCCAGTTGCAGTGTGGCTGGTGGAGAAACACCAACAGCAGCTCAGCTGTCTCAGGCAGGATCACATCTTCAGTGACTGGGAAGCTCCAATCTATACATTCTTCACTACAGTAACTAAACATTTCTCACTGTTTAATGTATTTATTTTCATGGGGTGGTGAGATGGAGAATTGATATTGTCCTTGTTTTAAAGATGGCTTATAGGTTAGATTTGGAGAAAAAGTCTAGTCCAACCTAAATTTGGGAGCACATAAAAAATTTAATTATTTTACCTTTCTTTGCTGCTCATTCTATAGTGACAACTGGCTTTGAGCAAAGCTATATTTAAGATTTTCAACCCTTTCCTCCCAGGGCTCAAATGTGTGTCATTTCCTATGTAGATCCCTCACAGTGAAGTGTCTGACCCACCATCGCTGCACTCTGTCATCAATCACATCATCTCAAATGAAGAGTAAACTGCAGATCAAATACTTCATGCAGACAAATTTAACTGCAGTCAGACTGTAATCAAACATTGTAAATAGCATATATAAGTTTACTTGAGTATGTGGAAGCAAGATTGCCCCTTGCCAAAACAGTTTCGT
Source organism: Heliornis fulica (assembly GCA_013399135.1). Lineage (NCBI taxonomy): Eukaryota > Metazoa > Chordata > Aves > Gruiformes > Heliornithidae > Heliornis > Heliornis fulica. The sequence continues at coordinate 28,341 of VXBZ01010293.1, read as the reverse complement.
TCATCCGTCTAAACAATCTGAATCATTTCACGATAGCAAAACAATCCCGACTTGCCTTTATCTGCATACTTGCAGTCTAGTTAGATTTGCTAACTTGTGGATATCTGTCAGCATACACTGCACAACTGCAGTATGAAACATTGTATGATATAACATGATGATGGTATGTCCTACTGAAAAAGAAATAATCAAAAATCTCAGGTTTTGGATGAGCTGCCAACCATTTCTGTGAATAATATTAATGACTGTGAGAAAGCCATAATGAATGCAATGGTTCTACTAAACTTCTCAGTTGCTCCAGATAATTAAACAACTCTACCTCTGTCTTAGAATCATAGAATCATAGTATGATTAGAGTTGGGAGTGAGTAACCCCCTACCACGAGCTGCATCCTACCACTAGTTGAAAGTCACAGAATCACAGGTTATCAGGAGCTGGAAGAGACCTCGAAAGATCACTCAGTCCAACNTCCAGGGGCATCCACCACCTCCCTGGGCAACCTGTTCCAGTGTTCCAACAACCTTACAGGAAAGAACTTTTTTCTAATATCCAATCTAAATCTCCCTCCCTCTATTTTGAAACCATCACCCCTTGTCCTGTCACAACAGGCCCTACTGAACAGCCTCTCCCCATCTTTCTTGTAGGCCCCCTTGAGGTCCTGGCAGACCGCTAGAAGGTCTCCCCGGAGCCTCCTCTTCTCCAGGCTGAGCAGCCCCAACTCTCTCAGCCTGTCCTCGTAGGAAAGGTGCTCCAGCCCCTTTATCATCTTTGTGGCCTCCTCTGGCCCCTCTCCAACTGGTCCATGTCCTTCTTATGTTGGAGGTTCCAGAACTGGACACAGTCTTCACACACTCTAATAAGGGCAAATATTTCTTTTTCATTCTTCTGAGGAATACTATGAATGTTGAGGCAATGTGAACTTGGGGCAACTTGAACACGTTACTGTGGCAGCAGTATGTAGAGAACACCTGGTGCTCAGCAGACCTGCCTAGAAACTTGGGTTTCCAATTTGCAAGGAAATCTGTTTCTTCTTGTAATATAATTTGGTCCAAATCACACTAAAACTATTAATTTGAACAATGAAGCAGAGTGGCTGAAATAAAATAGTTCTCCAGACCCCACACCTACTCAGTAAAATTCAATATTCTTGTCTTTTTCACTAGTGTTAAATGTAGACTCACACATCACAGGATCTTGGGCTACCATCCAGATTGACCAAGATTGATCAAATGCTTTTTGGGTTATCTGTGGGGACTTTCTGAGACCACCAAACACATCTTGGGAGATAGGAGCTATAAATTTGATGATGGAATAATTTTCCATGTTTATAAGCAACAGTTTCATGAAAATATTATGCAGGGGTTAAGGTAATGTTTATTTCAATATTTTTAATCATATATTATGGGTTGATAAAGTGGCATTTTCTAATAAAATGTTGCTTTATCAGGAAATAGTTAACTCTGTTAATCCTGCTTTGTAAAGAGAGAGTGCATGATGACTTCACGGGATCAAAAAAGATTATAAGATTTAAGACCAAGAATGGCACGATGGTTCTGTTCCCATCATCTTGAACTGCAGGGGTTCCTCTTTGATCTTCATCATTAGGCATCCAAAGACAGACAAAAGGTTGGGCTGAAAGTAACTACCTACAACTGCTTTACAGTTGTTGTATCAGACAGCTTCCATGTACCTAAACCAGCCATTGCCAGTTGAGCTGTATTCATCAAGTAAGCCTAGAGATTCATCTCCATGGTGAAAGTTATGGGTCCTCAGACTTTTTTTTTTTTTCCCACATAGCTGTAAATTCAATCAAAAAGATGCCAGGATTTGTTAATTTCTAAAGAGTTTTTTACCTGCATGTGATACAGGCCACAAACTACAATCAACTAAGCACTAACTCTTCTATTACCATTTTTAAACTGATTTTGCCTACTTGGTGCTCTGACAAAGAAAAAAGAAAAAAAAAACCCACAAACAAACCCAATCAAACAATCAAGTCCTGACTTAACCACTAAAACTTCCTCTCTGTAAATTTTCTGTTCCAAGTGAGAACAACTTAATACTGATCTATTTAAAAAAGCATTCAGGACACCTGTAACATCAGAACAAAGGTTTCAATGCTGCGAGATGGGGCAAACAAAAAGAACAAGATGTTAATTGTACATATTCCAAACTGTTGTAAGATCTGAAGGGGGAACCATGCCAGCCTATAATCTTGCTCTTCTTGTGGCCACCAATGACAGAATCACAGATTCACAGGCTGGTGGGATCTGGAAGGGACATTTGGAGATCATCTAGTCATCCAGTGGTCTGCAAGCACTTGAATACCGTATATAAATGCCATTACTAAAATATTTACCACTCCTGTTCTCCATGACCTTTCAAAGATGATTGAGTAGCTTAGCAATGACGTTTAAGAGTTCCCTGAGCACTCAGGGGTGCATCCCATCATGGCCCCTGGATTCAAAGACATTGAGTTTTCCTATTATTCTCTAACTCAATCCTCCTCGACCAGGAGAAGGTCTTTGGTATGCAACACGCTTAGAGCTCTAAACCATGGGATTCTCCCAAGTAGGTCTTTGAAGAGATCAAGATTAGCTCTCCTGAAGTCCAGGACTCTAATCGTACTTAATTGCGCTGCTCCTTCTTCCATGTAGGATCTTGAATTTCACCATCTCATGGTAACAGCATCTGAGGCTGCCCCTAGAAGTCACATACTCAAAGCAATCCTTCTTTCTTTGCTAGTATAAGGTCCAGAAGAACTCCTGTCCTCCACCACCTCTGTCATAAAGTTATCATCAGTGTTATGCAGGAATCTCCTGGACCGTGAGTGTCTGGCTATGTGGCCTTTCCAGCAAATATGAGGCTGGTTGAAGTCCCACATGAGAATCAGGGCCTGTGATCATGAGCTGACTTGTTTCCCGACTGTCTGTTGACTTCCTCTCCCTGACCAAGCTACCTGTAGTATACAACACCCAGAATATTGTCACCCATATTAACCTGCTCCTGAGACCTTACCCATAAGCTCTTGTCTCATTCTTCACCCACTCCTACGTGAAGCTCAATACATTGCAGTTGCCTTCTCATAAAGAGGAGCTCAACCACCTCTTCTTGCTGACCTGTCTGTTCCAAAAGGTATGCAGCCATCCATGACAGCATTCTAGTCATGTGACCTGTCCAACCATGGTTTTACCTCAGTGTTGAGGAAACTCATTCACATTAGTTTCTTCTCTCTTCAGTTCTGTCTGGTGGTACCAAGAACAGATGCTTTTTTTTTTGTTTCTTCACAGCTCAAAGGTCTCCTTTAAGCTCCTCAAAAATCCATTTGGCAATTTGAGTAGAGGCATGACTGCAGTGAACATTTTAGAGATGGCATGCAAATATGACATTCAGGTGCTTGCAGAGCGTATGCTATGCTTTATTATGGCTAAAAATGCTCATTCAAACAATTACTGAGAATAATAAAATTTTTATATATATATGTATAAAGATCTGTTAAATAACACAGAGGAAGTTCATGAAAGCATTTGGAGGAGGATTGGAATGACATGAAAAGATGCGAAGCAGATCAGGACTGACATTTTCTAGTCAGCACTTGCTGTGTAATGAAGCACTCTTAGAACTTGCACAATTCAATAAACATTTCTAATCAATAAGTAAATTAAATATGGGGATTACAAATATATATTGGAGCCATGTTCTTCCTCCTAAACCCTTCATACCTTTGACATTATATCTTCGTTTCAAGTGTAACTCAAAATATATTTAAAGCAATGAGCAGCATGAAAACTTTTTATAGCTACACATTGTGCAGCGTGTTAGAAACAATGCTTCATGATATTCCTCTAAATTTTATCCTTTTTTTTTTCCTCTGACTTTCATTATACCTTATACATTACATATCCTGCTTATATATATGGGCAGTAGCATTAAACTGCTCACCCCTGTGGTATTTTGCTAGGTATGACAGAGAAGCTCAGGTTTGGTCATATTTAAGCAAAGAGTTGATACTGGATGAAAGTCTAACAGAAGGTTTGTTTTGTCAAAGCAAAGTGGACCAAATTTGGATGGGGCTTTGAGCAGCCTGGTCTGGTGAGAGGTGTCCCGGCCCATGGCAGGGGGTTGGAACTTGATGATGTTTAAGGCCCCTTCCAGACCAAATCATTGTGTCATTCTGTGATTCTCTGATTCATATTCCCAGGAAGTTCTGTTAAAAATGAAAAAATGTAAAAATGAACCTGTACTTCATTGTGGAGGGGTATTTTCCAAGGAGCTATGGAAGAAGAGGCAGGAGATAACAAATGTATGGGAAAAATATTTTGAAAGAGAAGGTTTTTTTGGAGGAGAAGTTGTATGACACCTCAGATATCCTCAGATGTTCTTAAACCAACAGAAAATTAATAAATTCCAATTATTGAAGCAGAACAAATAAACTCCAAGATTTTCATAGTAAAGCAAATGGCAAAATGGAAAAATTTCCCTATGTTTATTCTCTATCACAGAACAAAAAATTACACCAAAATATACTAAAATGAAATCAGAGCTGAGATGGAGTTAAGAAACCAGAGATGTCTGTTTTCTCTTGCTGTGATGTTCTCTAGCTCCTGAAAGTGTCTGTCACCACTGAGCAGGGCCCCAGACAACACACCGGGTTTTAGACAGTCATTTCCTCATCTCAGATGATTTTCTGATTTCATTACTCAAGAAAGATTAAAATGCTTCCCCTTTTTTTTTCTGCCTATTCAATGAATATTCATTGCACGAAATTATTTATTTAGAAATTTATTCAGAAATCACAGACTTAATGGTCTATCTGTTTTAGGGCTGCTCTAATGAACCTAACCAGGATTCTTTAGAAATCACCACAGGCCAGCTGCAAAAGGGCGAGCTAACACAAGATTAAGGATGATGAACACCCAGGATTTGCACTGGCCACATTTTATAGTCATGGGCATTGTTATGACATACAGAATTTCTTAAAAGAATGTACCAAAACTGTAGGAATGAAAAAACTCCAGTACGTGGTGAAACAGAAAGACTCCAAATGAACTGCTTTAGTAGAAAGGCTGTACTCATTAAACCCACTTATTAAAAATTCTTATTTTAAAAAAAATAAAACCAAATCACTGTCACTTTACAAACCCATCATCACCAAACATCTCATGATCCTATGATTTTTCAGCACATGCCTGTCAAATGGTTGTGTTATACCATGGGAAGGGGTTGAAAGTCATGCAACAACCTGCCATCTGGTCTTTACACGTAGCTCCAGCTGTTTTACTGACATGTTTATGTGCTGCAGAGTCATAGATGTGTAGAATTCTGCTCACTGAAGGGATGTGCAGTAGCATCATAACTTTTATGGTCTGTGTAGGTGCAGACAGAGCCTATTGCCATGAGAACCTTTGCCATAGTTTGATCCTCAACTGAGAGATCCTCAGTCAACTCATGTGTGATGCACAGTGGTGGGGTGACCCAGTTCATACACCTGCTGTGCCACCTCACATTTAATGCTGTACTTACCAGAAAAATAGATTTGGGAATCTTTTAGTGTGTTTAACTAATGTTACTTGGAGCATATTTCCTAACCTTTCTCTATAAAATTAATGTTCTTCCCTGAGAGGATCTTTATAAGCCTTAAGTTCTAAACCGGAGAAGTATAAGTAATAAATGTCAAAACCACCTACAAATAGCCTAACTCAACCTTCCTTACAAATAATGGCACTACTTTAATCTCATTTGCTTCCTTATGAGCTTCAGGAAGAGACAGCTGAACACCGACTCCTTCAAGATCCGATTATGGATATGTCAGTTTTCCATAGGGTCCAACTGCATACAAACTGCATGGTTAAATACTTTCACCTTCCCACAAATGACATCACTACTAATGCTCACTCTCTACACTATGAGAAATAGTTGTGTTACATGTTTGATGTACTCTCAAACCTGAGGCAACACGTTTTAAAGTCATAAATTCACTATATAATGTCCTTAAAGGCCGTCTTAAAACTAGCCAGCTTTAACGAAGCATATCAATTACCACTGCTTACTACAATTTGCTGTAATTACAGTTTGTTTAGTGAGATGGTTCTTAATTGCAGACACCACTGAAAGAACAATCCAACAAAAAACAGTTTCTGCTATGGTTCTTTTTAATCTAGAGGAAGGAAACTAGTGGCGAGGAAATTGGTTTAGGTAACTTATTCTGGAGCGTTTTCAAAACAGCTGGCATAGAGGAGCCCTGGTGCTCTGTCTCCTTGGTATAAATCAGGAGTAAACCCCCCATCAATAGAGTTATGCTGATGTAAAAGCAGTGTACATGAGGATATAAGCAAGATTCGCTGCCTTAAAATCAGGAGACCATTATTCAGCTTTGCTACACGATGTGTTATGCAGCTATGCTTACACTGCAGTAAGTGGGACTGTCATCAGCATCAGTCATGACAAACTTGGTCACAGGTTTTCAGAGACTCTTTTTTCAGCAAAATAATCTTCTGTGTCCAAATTCAACAGGGGATGTCAGCACTCAGGTAGGACAACCACTGCTGAATTTCACCCATATCGAGCCCATGCTGGGTTACTGCTGTGATGTATACTGACTGCATATAAATCTTCCCATCCCTCCTGGTGAAAATGACATAAATAGCACAAATCATAGGATCAGTATAGGGCCAAAAATCCCACTTCAAGTTTAATTTGAAAAGGGTAAATGAGATACAGGTCTTAAAAATATTTCTTCAACAATTAGCCTGGAGGAGATAGTGAAAGCAGTAGGACCTTGGGCAGGTGGAGACTGCAGAAAAATAACTCAAGGTTAAGAGCACAAGTAAAGAGGTCTGAATTCTCAGGTGATGTGTAAAATTGGTGCACTATATGAACTGACTGGACACAATGCACTAGAAGTCAGTCTTTACCAAGAAAGATATTCTCTGCTGCACCTCATGGCTGAAAGGCCAGGCTATGCACCTTATTGCATCACTTAGCCCAGGCAGGACAGCCAGCCTTCTCTAGGCTTTTATCTCACCTGTTGCCCTTTAAAATACTTGAAGAAGTTTGTCACATGTTGTACTGGTCAGTATGGTATACTGTGCCCAGACTTCAAGAGCCTCTTGTGGGAATTTTAGACATAATTTGCTGATGATCAAATTACCCCATGAAGAATAATCGATTAAAGCTGATATAACAATTGCAATGGAAAGAAGATTCTGGTGCAGCTGTGAAATGTGCATGGGAGAGCAGAAGAGCACCGTAGCCATTGTATAAATGGTCTGGTCTGTCCTGGTTTCAGCTGGGTCTATAGTACCTGGTGTAGGGCTGTGTTTTGTATTTGTGCTGGAGGCCATGTGGAAAAGGGGGAGACATTTTTGTTATACAGAGAATTTTTCATTCCTTCTAAGTAGCGCTCACACAAACCAAGGCCTTTGCTGCTCCCCACCCCACCAGAGAGCAGGCTGAGGGTGCATGAGGGGTTGGGAGCCATGGAGAACCCAACCAGCTGGCAGCCAATTGGGGTCAGCTATCATGGTACCAAGGGATATCCCATACCATATGACATCATATTCAGCATCTGAGGGTCAGGTGGAAGAGGAACGAAGGGAAGGAGATTTGTGATGGTGTTTAACTGCCCAGAGAGGTTGTGGAGTCTCCCTTGGAGACATTCCAGACCAATCTGGACACATTCCCATGTGATCTACTCTAGATGATCCTGCTTGGGAAGGGGGGTTGGACTGGATGGTCTTTCAAGGTCTCTTCCAGCTCCTAATAATTCTGTGGTTCTGTGATTCTGTGATTAGGAGTGATGGAGTCCTGCTGCCTTGGGGATGGCTGAACTCCTGCCTGCCATGGGCAGAGAGGAAGAGATTCCTAGATCTGCTTTGCACAGCTTTTGCTTTACCTATGAAACTGCCTTTATCTCAACCCAGGAGTTTTCTCACTTTGACTCTTCCGATCCTCTCCCCCATCCCACTGGAGGGGAGTGAGAAAGTGGTTGTGTGGGGCTGAGCTGCCGGCTGGCGTTAAACCACGACGAGGTCTCTGTGAGAAATGGTGCTGGGGAAACACAAATGCATGAGTTTATGGGCCTTGTTAGTTTAAATTCTTTTACCCCTATCTATTTAATTGCTTGTGTGCAATTTTCAGCAATCCTAAAAGAAAAAACTAAGGCTGGAGTGGGGAAAAAAATAAAAAAAAAGAAGCTGGTATTGTTGCGTAGGTGGTTTTGATTAGAGTTGGCAGCAATTTAAAACGAGATGCATCTTCCAGAAGAAAAGACAATTTTACTCAGGGAAAATACACGTGATACATGAATAAGACCTTTGACTAGTGACGGGCAAATCTACTGAAAAATGTAAGTGCTTATTACATGCATTTTCAAACCTGTGGAGATCTCCCTCAATTTCCCTCCTCCTTCTCAGAGGCATAAGGGGATTTTCAGGTAGATTTTTTTTTCTTTGTTGTTTTTTTTTTTTTTTCCCTTTTCCTGCTCTTCTTACACCCACAGAATGAATCCCTGATTACAGGTGATTGCTTATGCCAGAGTGCACAGAACACCCAAAAGTCTGTTTAGATGATTCAGGAGACACAAAAGATTACCCCATATGTACAAAATATGTATGGAGCAATTCTAGAATTTTTTTTTTCCTATCCTCCTGCTCTGAGGGGTTCATGAAACCTGGCCCTAACTTTGAGCTACACTAAAAAAAAAAGAAAAAAAGAGAAAAGTTCTTTGAAAAGATGTCTTAAAAAGTAATGTGTCAGGGACCCACTGAATTCTTAGACAAAAGAGCCAATTTATTCAGGTGAATTCTACACCTTGCAGACAATTAATCTTTTCCCCATAGTGACATCACCGTTGCATAATTTTAACGTTATCTTAAAGCACTGATTATGCACTTCAGACTACATGCATGAAGGACTGCATGTGTGAAACCAAGGTGCAGGTGGTGTCAATCCTGGTCCCCAGCAGCAGAGGAGACATCATTTTTTCTGCAGTCCAGGCAGCCACGAGCATGCGCTGCCTGCACCCAGAGCTAAGCAGAGGCTGTGTAGCTGCAGTAGCACAGTGCTGAGCCTGAGCAAATACATCCTGCCTTCTCAGCAGGGCTTATTAGCTTGGGCTGGATGCCTGCTAACTGCAGCTACATGGCTCCTGGTTTAAAGCCAGTTTGCATCTGGACAGTTTGGAGCACGGGCAGAGCAAGCTTGTGTCTGCTTGCAAAATATCTTGTAGGTGTTTTGTTGGTTCCATGGGGAAAAAGCAAAGTGTGACATTAGAGCCCCCTTGAAAAATGCAGAAGGTCTGAGCCTGTGGATATGGGTAGAAAAGAAAAACAGGGAAATGTGCAAGTGTCCTGGTGAAATTTGTCTTTCAGTGGATGCTGCAAACTGGTTTAACCCTTCCATGGACCATGCATGCTTCGCTGCATCACCCTCTTCCTTCTTCCTTATCTGAGAGTGTAAGTTACACTCATATTGCACTCCCACTAAATGCCAAGTTGCTGCAAGTCGAACAGCTCTGGCACTTACACCCACATACACCTGTTTCCTGACCGACAGATACACGACGTGTAACTTTCACCATTGCTAACTCATGATTGAATTCAGCAGTGTTCTCAACTTATTTATTAATTATTTTTTAAAGTGCTCTAAGGTCAGCAGCAACAGATATGCTCTCCTGTTCTGGCTTCACTCCATTCAAACCCCCTCCACTGTCCTGAGAAGAAGAAATGTCAGGATTTGCAGAATCTCACAGCGATGACAAGATAGATGCTGCTCCTGCGGTTTAGCCATGGGAAACGCAGCATTTGTGGTTCAATACATAACAGGGACTGGAAAGCAATGCTGGTGTTTCCACACACCTGTTTGCAACTGGGGAAGTAGACTGGTCATTCAGGTACCTCCAAACAAAAGTTGGCAGGATTGAGAAAAATGGGAATGGGTTGTTGTAGGTGTATACAGTATGAAGAAAAGCAGCTCAAGAAACATCTCCTGGGTTGGGCTTCAAGAAGGGCAGCTTATGGGACCAGCTTGGAAAAAAACAGAAATTGTGATGAAGAGATGGGAAAAGAAGAATTGTGAAATGCCAAATCTCAGAGTTTGGGGGTTTTTGTAGTGTATCTGTAGCAAACAGCCTAACTGTTTTGTTTCTCCTGTGTGTTACCGTGCTTAACAATTTTCCATTCACATGAGCATAATGTTGCTGGAACGGATCGGTGCAATCTATTTAAAATAATTTTCCAATCAAGCTATATCCTAGAGATGGAAGTTAAGTCTATATTTAAAGAAAAGTATTTGATATTCATCAGTGCATAAAATATAGTAGTTCCTGAAAAATATTTTAAACTCGATTGATAAACTTCACCTTTCAGTCCCTGTTGAACAACCATAAAAAATGGATATTTAGCTTTAATTTTATTTTTTCCTTTAATAATTCCATGTGAACTGTGTATATAGCAATATATATGTGTTAATATACCAGCACATTTACCTAGTGCAAGTCATTACAGATTTTAGGCAACGATAGGTCTTAAAGTTTCACCTGTCTTGTGTCTGAAAGACATGTAATTATTTCTCATTTCTTCTGAATGGAAAAGTGTTGTATGGTCGTCATTGGGAGTAAGATTCACTTAATCCCAAAGAACTATTTTTAATTTTTTTTTTTTTTTCCAGTGAGATTCTTCCTCAGCAGTAGAGATCCTGATAAAAAAGACAGGTCAGGCCTCTACCTATGCCTCAACCAGTCACAGAGCATCAAGAGGAAGTACAAAAAGTTCTTCAGTCCCTTCATAAATCTGGTTACAGCCATAGAGACAAGACTGACCTCCACGAGAGACCAGAATTTCCCTGGTTTACAGAAGCTGAGTGACCGCCTAAATGTTGCTCTCATACGAGCATGTCATGTTCCAGACATGACTTCTTTCCTACAGATGTGTTTACCACCACTCACTCATGGAGCAGTGCAAAAGCAAGAGGAAAGGATCTGCCTATACCAGCTTCACGCCTCAATAGTTCTCCACCAGGTTATAATGCCTTCAGGCTGGTTGTAATTCTAATTCTAGTCCCTTCACTGTTTGGCATAGACAGAAAAATTGTCTGTAAGCTAAACATGTGCAAAAAAATAAGACAGCCCCTAGGTTTCCTTCTACAACCAGTGGGTTACTTTTTCTGTGCACCCAACACCCAACCCTTGAGAGGAGATCTCAGTTTTCACTATGTGGAGAGAAATGGACCTCCTCCAGGCTAAAACTATGCTTCGTGAATGTCCTTTGCTGATATCAACTGGGCTAATACACAGGGCATCTTAAACAGATATGGTTGCTAGCACTTCCAAAAAACCAAGATTGAAACTGGAAAGTTATTTTACTGTATTTTATGCAAGGATCTCTCAAGAAAATAGTAATTCAGCTCCTTAACACTTGAAAAGAGAATAATGGTGAACTAGAGCACAAAAATAAATACACAGATTGGATAGGAAAAAAAAAGAACATTCTTTATAAACTCCATGAAAATCATAGTATGGTTCATACAAAAATATGTAAGACCATAGAGACTGTTTGCATAAGCCCAAGTGATGAACAACGTCTGCTTGTACTAGAATTGCACACCATAATTTTACTACATCACACACTGGGTTGACTAAAAAGAGGGATGGATGTGTTGGCATGGCCCTGATCTAGGAAGGCTTGATTAGGCACAGCCCAAGTTCTGCTGCACGTAAGGAACACATGAGTGCAAGGAAAACCAGTGCCAGGTCAGCTGTGTTTCTCAGCATGAACAACCCTCAAGCATCATCAAGTTTCTTTCTTTCCACAAAAAAGCTGTCATGGAAGTTAAAGAGTTTCCTTGTTCTCCTTGCATCTGGGTGATGGGAGTATAAGCAATAGCAGTAGAAGTGATTTACAGACCTATGAGTATGATGAAACATGTTTATGACCAGGTGCTTATGTTGGGATTGTCTGCTTGAACTTCATGGTAAGTATGTTGAACCTCTTCTTTCCCAGGATACAGGATGATGGCAACAAACAACAGGCCTCAGAAACCCTAGTGCTTGAAGCAGACCTGGAATCTCTTGATACTATATATTTAGAGGTAGTTTAATAAATTATAAATTGCAAGTGTTTTAAAGAAATTACAAATTACCTTTCCTGCTGCTGGTTTTGCAGTTACAATTTCAGTTGGGTTCGGTTCAATTATACTTGGCATGACAAACTTTACAAGTGTTTCCAATGTGTAAAAACACATGGACCCTTTGGATATCTTTCAGGAATAGGTTTCCATTGAGGACAGGACTATGCAATTAGTTTGGAGCCTGGTTCCTCCAGAACATTAGTATTGCCCTGCTCCAGGTCAAACACGTTCGCCATTACTTCCATACACGTAATAAACCTATCCTGATATTCCACTTTAACCCTCCTCTATCCTGCAATCTTATCCATCAGGATACAACTCCTATCCTATTGTGAGGAAGGGAAAAACAGACAGCATTTTATCAAATTCTTGGCTATTCCTGGTTGATCTGGCTACAACTTCATTGTCTGTCAGAGATCAGACAACCTAATTGGCAGCACCAGTGTGCCAGGCAAGTTTGCCAGAGGAGAAATACAGCAAAACTCACTATTCTAACACTGTTAATGGTCTTTAAAATTTTTTTCAAATCATTCTTTTACCCAACATTGTCTCATTACCATATGCTCTGTTATTTCTGTTTGATGAAAGGCTATTTTCTCTTGTACTGTTGTTTAAATACTCAGAAATCTCTTTTTTTTTCTTAATTTTACAGTTAGATATTGTGTGTTTATTCATTCCCCCCCCCAGCAGTTATTTCAATACTTTGTCAGAAGAACAGATACAAAGAGCTTCTCAGCCAGAGCCTTTCCTGATCTGAAGCACCTTCCATGTAGATGAGACATCCAAACACAGTCCTGCTGTGGTGAGCTGGAGTTCCAGGGGCCACAGCAGGGATCAGGGAGAGGAGGCTTCCCCACAGCAGGGAAAAATGGCTCACGATTGCAAACCTGCCTTCAGTCTCCAATGCTGGCAGAGTTAATGCCATGCTGGAATGAAGTGAGAGGAAACAGCAGCTAAGATGTACACTTAATAAATACAGGGGGAGGGGAGGAAGGTAAAAGAAAAAAAAAAGAGAAAAAAAATCTATTTCCAAGATAGTATCAAACCAAATTAGATTTTGCACACCTATGCAAATATCTGTAGATAATTCTGTGTTAGGGTGTAGCACACTACATTATTGTGCAAATTTGGGGAGTTTTTTATCATGTATTATTTTGGGGCAACAAGAGGAGAATGACTAAACATTCAGGGAAAACTGGGACTTGTGTTTATCCTGCAGAATAGGAAGAAGATAATAATATTCTCTGAACTAATATACAGTGTTAAATCAGAGCATATCAGACCATCTTCTAGAATTTAAGTCTCAGTGAAATAATTATATCATCCTTTTTCCCAAGCAGGCATCTTAGACAGAAGAAGTTGATTAGACTGCTCTCTAGTCAGACAATGAATCAGTGGCACAGCAGGAATATAGCTCTGTAGTCTTGAGATCCATGTACATACTCTGGTAATTGGATCAAACTCCAGGAAAAACATCCAGAAAATGAAACAGAAGTAAGTTAGGCCTTAACTCCTTGCATGTCTGTCAGCTCTATAAATCTCAAGTGCACTCCTTAAAATTAGCCTTTTAATTTTGTTGTTAGCAGCAGCATTTTATTTCTTTCCTCCTTGTGCTCTCTGAGCATCTCTGCTTCACTCACAGCACACTCGCCAAACGGATCTTTAGGCAAGACAAAACGAGAACAATCCTACAACCCATTTCAGCCAGCCAAAACATGGAGTGAACAACGGAAAACATTCCAAGATCCATTTGTACTAGACCCTTCTCAATTCACATCTGGGATCGTGCTTAGCCCAGGCAGCTTCGCGGCAGTTTTAGTTCGCTCTCACAGCACCTTAGAAATGTCGCCAGGGCTCTGCCTTCCCCCAACAGGTCCCTGCTCTCCACGGGTGTCTCCATGAGCTTAAAGAAATGAAATCCATCTGAATTTAAAAAATACACAAAATAGATTCTCCTTGGGGTCCTTTTTCTGGTTTTGTTCTTTCTTTTTCCTTTTTATTCCCCCCCCCCCTTTTTTTTCTTTTAACAAGAAAATGCTATTGCCAGCAAAAGCATTTCCCTCGCTTGCACAGCTGCCACACAACCTGGTAGTTCTCTCAATCTCATCTTTCATATTAAGAATCTTTTTGAATCTGAAGTGATGGAAAAGCACCTTTAAACTAGAGGTTTGGCTCTCCATGAAACTGAACCCTAGCAACAGGTCATTCATTCAGTGTGTAAAGCCAGCCTTTACAGGGTGTGCTGTCGAATCCTCTGCTTTTAAATGGCATTACAGACCACGGTGCCTTCACCAGCTCTGGAGGGGCTGTCCAAAAACATGACATTTTGAAGGAAAAATTACATTTTGAAAAACAGTGTCTTCCTTCCCTGCCCCCTACCCTCCTGCAGCCTTTTCCAGCTGTATAAGAAAAATGTTTTCCTTTTAGAAACAGAGAGAAAACTGTGGAAAAAAAAAACCCCATACTTTTGTTACCACTCTCTGTCTAGACACAGTCCAAATTGCAGATAATAGATAATCATTTAAGAGTTGACATAGACTTAGCAATTTGGTGGCCTGAGAAGCATGTGTGTTTGCACTACCACTTAGGATGAGCCTTGTACATTTTGCTGACTGCTACAACCAATTCTTTGGTTAAGGATGATAAAGCACGGGCTCAATCCATACATGAACAAGTACAGGGCCATAAAAGCAGAATGAAAGTAATTGATCCCCATTCAGGAGGCACTTCACAAATTACATGCTGTCCAACTCTGGGAAAGGTAGTTTGATGACCTACTCCTTTACCTGATTGCATGAATCCAAAAAAAAAATTGCAAATGCAGGAGTGGTTATTAGTTATTACAAAACCTCATGATGCCAAGGACCTGATGGGCAAAGGGGAGGTAGGGAGCACAGCTCTGAGCCCTGTCACACCTTCACACATGGTTCTTGATGCCTCGTGGAGTTCATAATCTCCAAATTAAAAGCCTGGAGTGCAAGGCTGGTCTTTTTTTGTTTGGTTGTTTTTTGTTGTTGTTGTTGTTGTTGTTTCTTTGATAGGGGCAGCAAAAATGAAGGTCATAATGCCTTTTTTTGGCCAGTGGACTCAGGATGTGGAAGACCTCATTTCAGTTTCCTGCTCTGTCTAAACCACATCTTCTCTTCCACCCCCAGAAAACCCTCCCTCACCACCAACACAGTTTTCTAACCACTGGGAAACTGGCACAGAAGTTAAGGGCACCATCTCCACCTCCGACTGTGAATAGTGTGGAATTCAGGCTAGGAGATGAAATTCAAGAATAGGTAAATATGAGACTCGTTTGGGGAATGGGGAAAACACCAGCAGTGATCTCCTCTCCCCTTTCATCCCCACCACATCTGCAGATGCGTGGGGAAGTAAAACCTGCTTGTTCTGATGGAACTTTATTGACAAAAAACACCAGTGGGCAAAAATATAGACGGCTTGAGAGTTGAAAACTGCTAAGTAGGAATTTCAAGGGTTTGAAATTTGGATGGAAATGCTTAAATTGTTTGTGTTCAGACTTTTTGTTGTCTCCACACGAATCTCTTCATAAACTGAGCAGCCAAGTACAGGGAGAGGCATTCCAGCCCTAAATAGATAGCTATCATTGTAGCAGCTTTTTATCTCATCTGACTCCTGCAGAGAACAGTGAAAGAAGCATTTTTCTGGGGAGAGATCTGGTAGATGCACCTTTTTTCCTCCTAATTTTTGATTCTGACTTTCTTCAAATGGTGTGGTGGGGGGAAAGGGGGAAATTCTTGTGAAGTGTCCACCAGAAGGGACAGCTGCTGAGGAGAACTGCCGTTGTTTCCATGTGTCCCAGAATCCCTGTGGATGAAGAAGTGGGGCTGTCTCCACAAACATTACCTAACCACAACTGTTTTTTCACAACTGTTTTTTTTTTCTCAGTGTAATTAGGTGTATTGATCTGCTTTTCAAGATAATTATAGAGCTAGTAAACATGGTATCTGGGTGTAAAACAAAAGACTTGCTATTATAGAAGTCCCTGTCTAATTGCATATCTCTGGCTACAAGGTGCCTCACTCATTTTGCATCTTATGTTTCTTCCTTCACCTTCTCTTGCCGAGCATTTATTGCTACTTTTTCATCTGTCCAAGACAGTCAAGTGCTCTGTAGCTCTGTATTTGTGGGAAAGTGTTGATTAAGA
Source organism: Heliornis fulica (assembly GCA_013399135.1). Classification (NCBI taxonomy): domain Eukaryota; kingdom Metazoa; phylum Chordata; class Aves; order Gruiformes; family Heliornithidae; genus Heliornis; species Heliornis fulica. The sequence continues at coordinate 12,044 of VXBZ01010293.1, read as the reverse complement.
GGTGCACCTTACCATAAACTTTAAAGATGATTAGGCTTAGTCTTATAATGATTGCTTAATTAAGGCTTTCAGAATTTTTACTGTTAGATTCAGACAACCATTTTTGAAAATGTTTTGCGGACATAATGGATGCTGAGCAGATCTGTCAGCAAATGGTAAGGTTTATTTCCTGGCTGTCTCACTGAAGGATGTTTTCATTTTGTCTCATTTGGAACCTTGAACCTGACTTTATTCACAGGATGGTTGAGGTTGGAAGGGGCTTATGGAGATGGACTAGACCAGTCTCTCATGTCTATGATGATGTCCAGGTGGCTTTAGAGTATTCCTACGGAAAGAAAATTCACAACCTCTCTCAGAAGCCTTTAACAATATTGGACAACACTCACAGTATTTTTTTAAAATGTTGAAATAGAATTTCTTGTAGCTAGTTTTGTGCCCATTGCCTCTTACTCTGTCAGTGGTTACCACTGGCTACATCTTCTTTACTCCTCCATCAGGTATTTGTATATATTGACAAGGTCTCTACGAGCCTCCTATTCTCCATGTTGTACAACCCCAGCTCTCTCAACGTGTCCTTGTATGTCAGATGCTCCAGTCCCATTTATGATCTTTGTGGAGCTCTACTGGACTTTATTCAAGAAGTGGAACCAGAAATGGACCCAGTACTCCAGTTGTGTCACACAAGTTCTGAGTAGAGAGGAAAGATCACCTTGACCTTTTGGCAATGATCTGCCTAATGCAGCTCAGGAGGCTGTTTGCCTTCTTAGCACAAGGATGCTCAGGGCTTTTTCTACAGAACTCTTCTCTTTCCAGCCAAACAGCACCCAGCGTGCAGGTGGAAGACTTTGAATGTCTTCTTGTTAAACTTCTTGAGAGCCCTCAGCCTCTCCAGGTCCTACAGAATGACAACACACCCATCTGGTGTATCAGCCAAACCTCTCAGTTTTGTATAGTCTGCTAACTTGCTGAAGGTGCACCCTGTCCCAACAAAGATGTTATAGTGCAGGAGTCCTAGACTCAATGTCAGTGTCTGGGTCATATCACTGACAGCTGTCCTCCAGCTGGACTTCATGACCCTTTAGCCTAGCAGTCTGTTCCAAACTCACTGTCCTATACACTTATTTAATTTGTACTTCATCATTTTTATTTCAGTGTTGAGGATGATGGAGACTGTAAAAAGCCTCACTGAAGATCGAGTGAAGGTCATCAATATCCTCTCCCCACAATTCTCCAGGCAGTCATCTCAAGGTGTATCAGACTGATATTCCCATGCCTGTGACTCACTTACTACCCTTTTTCAACTGAAAGAAGTTTCTTCTGTAATCTGAAAATAGACAATCCAAGAAGTCAGTAAATGCTTTTCTCTGGAAGCAAACTGACTGGAGCAAGATGGTCTGACTTGAGCGAGTGAAGGCTAAGCCAGAGCCCTGCATCATCCACCCATCCTGGTGGGAGAGGTAGGAGCACCCCAACAGAACCAGTCACATGGAGTGGCTGACAGCTCAGGAATGGCAACATGCCTTTATTCCTTGGCTCCAAAGAAGCCATCACCCACCAGCTAACAAGTCACAGGTCACAGCCTATGTCCAAAGCAGTCTATACCTCTGGCTTCAGGGTGGTGCTTTGGGGACAGATACACCCGTGAACCTGATGGTTGGATGTAGTGGCAAAATATCAATGGTATTTCAATTCAATATCAGTGACATTTCATCAGCAAGTTTTAAATTGCCAATTTCTGATTTGAAAATGTGATGATGGGTAGTGGAAGCCTTAGATTTTCTTCAGCAAAAGGATGAAAGATGTGGTGGCTTAGATCTGCCTAATCACTTCCAGAGCCCTTTTCCCTTTAGCTTAACTAACCTGTGTTATTGTTTAGGCCACGATCACGGAATCCAAACTGTTCAATATCTTTTTTCCTCTTTGCCTGCTGTTATTAACGAAATAAAAGAATACCTCATTGATAGAAACAATGAATCAGATTTTGAGGAGATAGCTGATTAAGTAGTTCACATTTCAAAATTATTTTGAGTCTTGATTTTGCAGCATCTGTGGCAATTGTCTGAGTTCCTTTTAGCATGGCATAGTTGTGAAAGTTCCTTGCTGTTCATGAGATTCAGAGCAGCTCTGTGGCCCAAGCTGCTCTAGTGTTTATAAAATGTATTCTGTAAGATACTAATGAGCTGAGGTTGTCTATTGTGCTGATGAGATAAAGCAGGCTTGGAGATCTAAGTGCGAACGAGAAAATATGACTGGGGAATTGATGTTGTTGTTCACTTTACAGAAACAACAAAAGATGTGTTTAACATTTTTCATTTTTCATTTTGGATCAGGATAATGATCCACACCTCCTCCCTTCACCCCACCCCCCATAAATGCTGATGTCAAATAGATGTGTGGGACTGACTCCCTGTTAGGCCATGCTGACTGGAACAAGAGGTTCCATACTCTGCTGTGAGACAAAGGTTTTTCAGAACAGAAAGTACAGGATCTGCCTTAAAATCAGGCAATGAATCAGTCATGTCTTATCTCTGGCAATGGCTAAAGGAAAGAAAAGCCTTTCACAGTCCACCAGCTGAACAACATGCAGTTCAGAGGAGGTCAGGAGTGAAAACTCTGCTGTTCTTTTTTTTTTTAACCATTACTTTGCACCTTAAAGAAAGAGTTTTTCTGCTTGTAATCTGGAGAGTTATTGATTACAGCTACCCAATATTGTATTTCTCTCTGGCCTTTAGTGCACCATTTATGTGTTGATGGTGAAGCAGTGAGTATTCTGAGGATACATCTACTGCGAAGCCAACCACCAGCCTTGTTTGATGGAGCACTTCTGTAATTCCAGGAGAAGCTTAAGCCTTGTCTTCACTGCCAAGAAGTTAAACCTTTATAAAAGCGGGGGAATTTATATTTATCACACAGCTAGCATGTTATTGGCTAAATTATAATCCTAATCTGATAAAAAAGATGAACGAGCAAAATCAAGCCAGTTGTTTCAAATGGTGCCAAACTGGACCTAAATGGGATTTTAACTGAGGTGAGGAAGTTAAAGAGTAAAATGCCTTTTTTCAGGTTCAGTAAAGGGAGCTGAAGCAACTGGTCTGGAGTGTTCCACTGAGACTGTTCCTCTCTGCACAAAGACGGTATGCCATTTACTCCTGCTGGAAAATAACAAACTTTCTGCAGCATTTTCACAGATGATTAATCACTGTTGTTAACAGGGGCGCTTCCAGCTGTATTGCCTATTGTTTTCCTTTCCTTAATTGTTTATCAGAAGCAGAAAGCCCCCGGTATCAATGTGAACTTTAAAAGTTCGGACATTCACAGATTCTTGGTACCGACTGTGTTTTCTATTAAATTAAAAGTATATTTTAAAAGTAGGTTGAAATAAGGGCTGTGCTAACACCATCTTGGTACTGTATGCTTCCTATTCATGTAGAGACAAAAGAGAGTGGTTGCTTTAGCAAGCCTTATTCCGTTTTTGAACAATGTTCATTCATTCTATGCTCCACCAGATGTGTTATGTTTCATTTCCAACCAGGTTCCCATCTGTCCAGAAGGCCTGGAGTTTGAAGGATCTCATTACTGTGAGGATGGACTACTTGTTCTGCCCATTTTGAGTAAAAGGTAGGAAAGGGTGAAAGTGGGAAAAGAAGTGGAAATTAAGAATAAAAACAAAAACAAAAAACAACAACCCAACCTCTTTTAAACATTTAAAACGTGAATGTAGAGGATTGTGAGCAATATTATAGGGAGACCTCGAACAATATATGAAATTAGGTGTTTGGTCTGAATTCAATGAAAGATAATGAAGGGTTTTGATATGATAATCCCACTTAAATGATTATAGAGTGGGGGGTGTATGTGTGTGTGAGCTGTGAGGGGAGGAGGGGTGTTACAATAAGCTAGCCAGCCAGTTCTGCTCTCAGCAAAGTGTCAGATCGGCTGTTTTGCTAAAGATAAATTTTTCATGTTCCAAATATTCTGAGAGAAAATAAACTATACTAATAGCAAGATGCGTAGTGATTTGCACATTATCCAAGCCATTGAGTTATTCCTGACTGTCCCTATTCTAGTTCTTGATTTGCAGGCCAGCTACGCTCTGCAGCTGGAGCAAATTATATCAACAGAAGTGCTGATGTGACCACAAGTTGACAAAAGGACATGATTTCTAGTAGCAGAAAAGCAACTAGATTTTATGAAATTGTATCTAATAATGTTGTTTAACTCATGGATCTTGCATCTGACGTCTACTTTTTATCCAGTCCTTTCAGCAGCCCTTTGTTAGCAGTCACTCAGAAGAGGAAATAAAATGTAGCCATTGAAATAAAAATTGCTCTACGCTTTTTAATAGCTCAGCTGCAAGCTCTATTGTTTTATTTAATGGATTGTATAACTGAAGTCTTTCCTCATGACTATACTCATTTGGCTTCCTAGTTTCCAAACTAAACTACAGTATCTCGGGGTTCCAAAGTAAAGGATTGAGAAGGAGAGAGATGAAAGGATAAAAGGGTCTTTATATGTGCAGAATGCAAGCTGCTGGAAGTAATGTGGATTAGGAGTCAGAACAGCGACCAGGAGTCAAGAATTTCTGCACTGCATTTCCATTTCTGACACTGGCTTGCTCTGTGCCCTTGGTTATTGAACTCAGCTCCTCCAGCTCTCTGTTTACTGGTCTGCAGGACATGTAGTGAGTGTTTTGGCACTTCCAGAGCCTTCTGTAAAGTATAGTCACAGAAAAACGAAATATTGTTCCATTAAATTTCCAAATCACACAGGAAAAGTTCTCTCATCACCCAGTGTTTGTACAATGCAGTTTAAGAAACAGGATGCAAAAGTAAAATAATGGATAGGGAAAGCATTAGATATCTGTTCTTTAGATACTTAACCACAAGTTCAGGAGAACTAAATTACTCTGACATGTTTCTCATTGCTCAGTTTTTTTTTAATTTTTCTCCACACCTGTTTTTTCTGATGACAATTTCCTTGGGGACTGTCATTCACAATTTGTACAGAGCCTGGCACCACGGGTCTCATCCCCAAACGAGGCAGCAATCCGATAGCATTACCAAAAATAATGTCACACTCAGGGTAACAAGTGATGAAAAAACCTTATTTTCTGTGACTGCATTAGCAGTAATACCAGTGTAAAAATTTGGAGAGCTTTTGTGAGCCAAAAGGATTCTGCAGCACTGTGAAATCACTGTGTCACTGGTGAGATACACAATCCATTTCGACAGAGAACTGAGAATGGCAAACAGTCATCCAAGATTTCTAAAGTCATTTTCAGCCAAGTAACCCAAAGCAGCTTAAAAGTTAATTGACAGGTAATACAAACTTCATGTGGAGATGAAGTAATAAAGCCAGAGAGAATCAATCATCAGTCCTGAATCGCCTTCAAATATCTTAAACTTGAAAGAATCTCAGGTTATCTCTGTGGCCTTTTGAGGCTGTTATTCAGAGTGTGTCTTGCACATGCTCTTTAAAGAATTTGGGGAAAGCTTTTCCTTTGCCGTTGTCCCAGATGTACTTGTGCCTTGTAGGCATGTTCAGTGAAATGGAAAAAAAAAAAAAAAAAGGCCTTATTAAATCATCAAGTGCTAAGAAGGCTTTCAGCTGTGGAAGATACGCAATGTACATTGCAGTTGAAACAAATCATACAGTATAACCTGTTAAGGATGTAATTGAGATACATGTAATCATTAACCTTGGAACAGACTGGGAATCAGTTAATGAATCAAATCAATACCCTCTCCACTGATCCATAATAATTTGAAAGAAATGAAAAATTTAACAGTTGCTGTATGTGAGGTTATCATGGGCTGCAATTAGCTAGCCTCCGGGAGATTATGTTACCTAGTTACCAGAGGGTAAGTGTAATTTCCGTAGATCTTTTGGAAAGATTGTTATAATGACAGGTGCCAGACAATGAAATGGGTCAGAAAGAGACTTTAGGCGCTGGCTGTAGCTAGGTCAGCTTTCCATCCCTCCAAGCAGCACATCCTTCTCCTGACATTTTGCACTCTCAGTCCGTGCTGCTGCGCGATGAAGACGTTTCAATTGACTCTCAGCTGAGTGTGTCTGTTAAAAAAAAAATAAATTAAAAAAAAATCCAAACCTAATGAAATGTTATCTTTGTTTTATGTGCTGCTACCTTTCTGGAGCTCACTGTTTTGTGCTTCTTCCAAGGGGGAAATGGAGGCTTGACACCGTATGGATTCCACAAAGGCTGGAGCTTATAAATTTCTTGGTGTGTGGAAGGATATACTGGCCAAATGAATAAATACAAATGAGAAACAAGTTTCAAAAATACATGTGGAATATACGTGCCTAGATGGCAAATGTTAATGAGCCTATTTTATAACACTAAATAGGGTAGAGGAAGGAAAAAAAAAAAAACCTGTTGTTTGCCTCCACAGCATGTACTCAGTGATACCCGTGCACAGTAGGATAGTTAGTTAGCTACCACATGCAAAGCAGAAAGCAGATGGTATGGTTGATATAGATCACAGGAACGTGAGTATCTGTGAGTGTGCATGTCTTTGTATGTTCGTGTGTAAATCAGCAAGTAGTTTGACATTGACATACTCCATCAAGTCTAGTTTATAAGGAACAAGTAGTGCAACATTCTGTGCATCTGGCAACATAACTAGCTCTGTCAATCTGTGGATACTGCTGACATTGTACTATTAGCGTCACTTCCATCTGTTTTGTTTATATAGGGCTTGATTTACTTTCACCATGTGAATCGGTAGTGGGTAGAAATGTCCAAAAAGTCTCTGGTTCCAATTAAACCTGGAGGGTATCATGTTGCAAATATTATCAGGAAGGGGACCATTATTGCAAAATTCTACCTGTTTCTTCATCGGGAAATATCAATGAACCTTGTGAAATACAGAGGCATGCAAGCAGCTCGTGAAAGATTATTTTGCCAAGGCAAATTCAGATCTCGTTAATTTTCCTGTCTTCAGGGATAAGGAAATTGTGTTAGAGACAGGAGGACATTCTGGTATGTCCACTGCCTGTCAAATACTTTTCCCTCTTTCCATGTCCTTGATGCCACTTGTTGCTTTAGATTAGACTGCAGCGACATTCGCTCTGCCTGATATCATTGCCCAGAGGGATAGTTGGAAAATCTGGATCTCCTTTTCCTTCTTTCCTCTGTTTCTCTGAGTGCAAAGAGATAATGGGAGTGTTCTAGTTTAGGGCATAGCTCCTACTCTACCCAAGGAGTTCAATGCACCCACCGCTCACTTAAGTCACTTCCAAGGAAAATCAAATGCACTGTTTAACAATATAAACGGAGATAGAAAATTAATATGTGTTGTGCAAATGAAATACACCCAAAAGTTTAACCTACTTAATCAACTAGAATTTGAGCAGGTTAGATAAACTTCTTTACAGGTCTTTGGGTCCTTTTTTCCCCACGAAGAGTCAGGTCTACACTTTCGTATCTCATAAAAAAGGAACAACCACGATCCTATTTATGAGGACTAATTAATTCCTTACTTGGAGGGCACACTGACATCTGTTGAACAAAAACCTGTTTCTGTGGTACTTGATCCTTGATTAAACAGTATCCTGTTCAGTCCTATCTTCAGGACTACATGATGTACCCTATTAGAAACTTATCTGTGTAACACGGTGTTTATTGGAAAGCCAGTAATACAACGTTTTTGATGTTGAAAAGATGGATTAGAAAATAGCTGTTATGAAACTGCAATGTTCCCCATGGTTTTTGGTAACAGGTCGTGATTTTGAGACAGGTCCCAATATTCAGGCCTTATTTTCTGCTGCACTCAGGTTTAGTAAAAGCCAGTTAGCTTCCCAACCATATTCTGCAATACAGAATGGGAAACAAGTAGGGATAATTTAAAGAAACCAGAGTAGCATCTATTCTGACAAAATAAAAATGACTGTCTTGAATCCTATCACCTGATCCCCAAGGTATGCTGAGGAAACCAAAGGTTTTCAAACCATGGTAATAAAACCCTCTTGCCTACTGATTTGGTTCATTTAGCTTAACAGAATAACCTGATGTCTTTTCTATCACAGGCAAACCATGATGTCATCCAGACCAGCAAGTTCAGCCAAGAGTGCACAGGACATACCTTTAGCCCAACAGTCGATAATAAAGACATTGTTGATGCTCTGCTGTCATAGTTCAACCAAAAAACCTTCAGGCAAAGATCATAGCCTTCCTCCCCTATCCTTAGAGGAAGGAAACAAAGACTTTTTTTTTTTTTTTTAATATGGCAAGAAGTTTCTAAATCTTCAAGTTTCAGATACAGCTGTCCCAAGAGAACATCATTGTATTTGCTGCTAAGAATTCAAAGCAAGTTATGATTATCAGTCCTATGGCAAAAAATGTCACTGTGAAAATTATCACAGTGAAAAAAAAGCAGGAGAACCACCCCCCATCCTAAAACAAAGGTACCAAATAGCTCTGCTAAAGTTCTGTTTCAAATACCAGGAGGTGTTCAGTCAGAGGTCATTTATTGCTATGAAAATTTTGAGTTATGGTACTAAACTGCAATGTGCTGGCCCAAACTGGAAATGACAGGTTAAATGCAGGAAGCCTGAACTGCATATGTTTAGGTATCTAAAGAAGATTTAAATTATTGAAAGCATTTAATTTTCTTATTCCCATGTTTGAAGGCACCCAGTGCTCCCACTGTCTCAATTTCTAGTAGTGAAATGTGGTGTGACAAGACTGGGACAACATTTCCTTCTAGCTGTCGGGCATCACAACAGGTAAGATCCTGATTTCCTTGGGTTTCTTCACTTTGTCATTATTTCACTTCAGCTATTTACAGAAACTGTTCAGCAGGAAAGACAGCCACTGCTCTGACTGTCAGGGCATAACAAAGTGTGTCCTCTCTCCTCCACTTCACCATCAGTTGTAATGGGGTGAAGAAGGAAAGCAGATACTTGGTTGTCTTCACTTCAAAGGCTTGCTGTTGGTACTCAATGGACTTCCACTATTTGAGAGTAAATCTTGCACCATAGCTCAATATCTGTCTCTGTTTTTTTTTACATGGCTCATATAGTGTGTAAGCTTTTCAGAAGATGGATAGTTAGTTGTATTTGCTTCTGTCATCTCCAACATGATAGATGAAGAGAACATTTAAAAATAGGTTTTCCATATAAAAGAGAAAAATGAAGCTCAAACACCTATAGAATCCTTAGAGTGTGCCCATGTGTAACTCCAAGACATCCATCGATGAGGCTGGGTGCAGTCCGTGCAATGAAACAACAGGTTCTCAATGAGACAGAAAGTTCCCTGAGAGGATGGTGAAACCCTGGCACAGGTTGCTCAGGGAAGTGTTGGATGACTCCTCGCTGCAGGTGTTCAAGGCCAGGATAGGTGGAGTTTTGGGCACCCTGGGCTGACAAAGGATGTCCATGGATGACACTAGGGGTCTGAGGTTCCTACCCACCCCACACCATCCTGGGGTTCTCTGCTCCTGTGTTGCCACTGGGGTGCCATGGCCTACTGCAGTTTGTAGTAGTCCACTCATGATGGAGGTCTCACTCCTGAGTTACTAATTTCTCTCCCTTTGCTGCTTATTTCAGGAGGGATTGGGCTTGTTTTTCCCTCATTTTCAGAAGACAGCAGAAGCGTTTGCCGAATGTCTCATCTCTGCGCTAGCCATCTGCGGGGGAGAGACAGCAGCGATGGTATACCCTTATGCAGGAGTGGAGGCAGGTTAATGGTATGCTGTGGTTTGTAGTGGGAGTAAATAGCAGATGAATAAATACAATCCTGGAGTTCGTGCTTTAGAAACCGCGAGGACGCACATCTCTTTTTACAACAGACTCAATATTATGCATCTACAGAGCTCTGTTTTTACAAAAACTGTTTTCCTTGCCTTTTTTGGCCATATGCTCTGCATCATCATTATTAAATTATGAAAAATAATAACTCTGTGATAGCTTCAGATTAGGAGTGCTTATTTTGGCTATAATACTCAATAAAACAATAATGGTACCATAAAAATATTTTGTTGAGTTCCTATGTTACCTTTTATTTATGGGCCTCAAACAATTTTACTGATAATTTGCTACTCAGAGATGTAGGATGAGTACTAATTTATTTTTTTTAATTTTTAAATACATGGAATTGCAAAGGCAGAATTTATTGATGTTTCCATAAACAGTAAGTGTCTGGAGTCCTAGGTGCCCATAACTAAGCTAATATGCCCTTTTCAGGGAGTTAAATTCCTCTATATTTCTTAATAATTGTAATGAAATTTGTATTGCAGATAATATTACTGAATTATATGCCTTCTGCCCACTCTGGACACGGTTGGTTTTCTGGGCTGCAAGCAGGCATTGATGGCTCATGGTTGATCTTTACATCAATCAACACCCCAAGTCCTTCTCCTCAAGGCTGGTCTCAATCCATTCTCTGCCCAGCCTGTCATTATGCTTGGGATTGCCCTGACCCATCTGCAGGACCTTGCACTTGGCATTGTTGAACATCATCATGACAACAAATGCAAAGTACCTTCCTGAAAAGTGCAAAACTCTCCATCAATAGTGTGTGACATGACCGAGTTTGTCCTTGAGGAGACAGTAGTTGAGTTCCTCCATGAGCTGACTCTAGTGCCCAAGGTCATGGCAGTCTTCCTGCTGAACTGCTTCTCTTCTGACCACATTTTGAAAGAAAGTGACATTTTCTGTGTTGTGTTTAGAAAGTACCAGTACATTTTAGCTCTTTGAAAGAGACATTTTGCTTGTAGTTACTTACACCTGAAAAATGCATATATTGCCCCTACTCGGGACTTAATTATGTGAATGGAGCTATAAAAGGTATCTCCATGGACTTTATAGTGTGATATTTTCAGAGATGAAAATGGAAGCTCCAAGTAAGCTTTTACTAGGTACTATGTTCTTGATGAAGTCTCTAGAGAAAGTTTTATTGGCAGAGTTACAGTCCACCATTTCCTTGTATATAGAGGTATATCTGAAATTGGCACACAGAATGTTCAAAGAAAGGTAGGTTAGTCACCTATAACTGCAGCAGAGTCCAGCAAAGCTTTAAAGAAGTGACAGGTGAAGCACAGTAAACTGAAAGTGACAAATATATACCAGTTCTAGAAATAAACTAATCGTTTACAGAACGTGGATGGTTTGCAGACATCCTGTGGATGGAGAAACAGTTACAGGCAAGATGCCAACCTCTGAAGCTGGTGCCAGTGGGAGGAATGTCTGGAGACCACACCTGAAAGGTCCCAGCCTCAGGGTGTATGGGACCTTGCTTTTTCCAGTGGATGCTTGAGTCCTGTAGGGAAGTAGGATGGAAGCTCATTTACCTGTCAATGAAGTTCAAGCTCCTTGAGTTGTGCATGTATAAGCACATGAGTGAGTTTAGGGGTCTCTAAATTTAAAAAGAATAAATATTTGAAAGGCTGCTGACCCAAGCTGTATCCTGAGAATACTGATGTTATCCTGATTGATGTCTGCATCTAAAATACATAATTATTTTTACTTTTTTAGGAATGTACAGGAAGATCTAGGCTACATGGGAGTGCACTGTAACTGTACTTTATTTTTGCTTTTTTTTCTTTTTTTTTTTTTTTCTTTATGGTAGGTTTGACAGCAATATGAAGTTTTCTGTGGAGAGACAGTTTGCATTTCTTAATTCATGGCCACAGTCAGGAAGCTGTGATAAAGATACCACCTCAGAATTCCAGGGATATCCAAGCTATTTATAACAATCAAAGCTCCCTAGAACAAAGCACTTCTGGAAAGATGGCTCTCAGGTAGCGTGTGCTCTGCTCACAACTCACTCTGGACTTAACATGATAGATTTACTTTGATATTTCTTATGGATTACAGCACAAGTTCCATAATGACAAAATTGTTTTAACTCCCAGACACAATGTCCAGCAGGTGATCAACAACAGGTTTCACCTTGTGTTTCAATCACTTAAAAATGAATTGAAAGGTTGTAAACAAGCCTCTAAGCTCAGGCATAATGGGAGCAAGTTAGAAATTAGTGCTGCCTATGGTCTAAAAATAAGAAAAAATCCACCTTTTTCACATTA
>VXBZ01010292.1:199743-212386 GCA_013399135.1 Heliornis fulica | reverse complement strand
GGGCTGCTCTGGAGCCACTCTCCACCCAGTCTGTAGTTGTGCCTGGGATTGCCCCGACTCAGATGCAGGACCTTGCACTTGGCCTGGCTGAACCTCATGAGGTTGGCACAGGCCCACCTCTCCAGCCTGTCAAGGTCCCTCTGGATGGCATCCCTCCCCTCCAGCGTGTCAACAGAACTACACAGTTTGGTGTCATAGGCGAACTTGCTGAGGGTACACTCCATCCCACTTCATTGCAGTACTTGCAGTAATCCCTACTTACTGTGATGTTTCCCCTGTTCTGAGGGGATTCATGTGAAGAAGCTCCCCAGTGCTTCTGTTCAGCTTTTACAGTTTAACATTAGCGTTTTGGATCTATGGTCAGAAGCTCAGTTTGTCTGTTGGGATTGTGTAATATGCAAACACGCACTGCACTAACCATTTCAACCCCATTAATCTGGGGTACGCTGCAGAAAGACAAAAGCACCTGAGTGCCTGTACTGTGTACTGAGCTTGCCAGATGCAGGTGGATGCTAGTCCAGAAGAAGCATAGCCATACATAAGGGATTATTGTTATTATACATGAAAAGGCTCGCTCTTTCCTCAGCACACATCACCAGAAGCAGAAGTTGAACACTGTAGTGTGTGCACTTCTGTTGTTATGCACTTCTGTATATTAGTGTGCATATCTGTTAGTGTGCACACTAACAGATTTTTTTCTTCCACAGGTCTCAAGTATTAATTCAGATGAAGGAATATTCCTAAATTCTGCTTAAGAACTCATCTTTTTTTTTTAAATAAAAAGAAAAATCCCACAACTGTCTAGTCACCGTAATGCACTGAAACGGTACAAGAATTAGGTTTCAAGGTAGGTGTGGTTGTATATAAGAAGTTAGAATGTAGAGGTTTAAAGACAACTTACTGTTAGTATAGCTGTAATTTCATATGGTGTGGCAAGAAATTTGTTGAATTTAAAGCACAATTGAAAATTGGAAGTTAAAAGCTAATGATAATTTGAGTAAGAACAGGTGAGTTATCAGTCCATCTTCATAGGACTCATAGGATGTGTGTCTGTGCGACCCATTAGGTTGGAAGGGACCTTTAGAGACCATCCAGTCCAAACCCCCTGCAATAAGCACAGATATCTTTACTAGTTCAGGTTGCTCAGAGCCCCTTCAAGCCTGACCTTGAAGCCTGACCTTGAATGTCTCCAGGGATGGGGCCTCCACACTGGACAGCCTGTGCCAGTGTCACCAACCTCAGAGTAAAGAACTTAACACAACATGGATGAAGACAGAAACTTGCCCTTAGCTTGGTGTACCATCCCTGTTGCTGTTCCTGAGAACCTGCTCACACAAATGTTGACCCACTAAAATCCATCAGTGTCACACACACAGACCTCCCCACAAACACACAGGAGTGCATGTTTCTCCATGCACCTCCAAAGTCAAGTCCACTTTTCCTGTCGCTCTGAAGACAAGGCAATCGCTTGCTGAACACTCCATGCCAACTGCCCTGGCTGCTGTGTGCTGGTTTCAGGTTCCAGCCTTCCACGCCTGCCCTCTGGTGCACCTCCTCGTGTCTCAGGGCTCAGAGAATAGTCCGGTGCAAATACTTGAATTCTTGTAGGGGAGGAAATATTGCCTGTGTAGTCTACTCTTGCTGTCAGTTCACACACAAATCATAGTGGCCGGCAAGATACATTTACACTGGCTTCAGTGTTTTCCTAGTAAAACTTAATTCAAATTAAATTTTCAGGTAAAAAATATTACAGTGATTTTCAAGCTATCACTTGATGAGATTGTGTCCATATCTCATTTGTAACTGAAAGGGGCAGTATTTTTTTTTCATTTTTTATTTGTTCCTGCAGTTATAGTCCAACAATCACATTTATATTTATATTTATTTTATATTTATAAAATCACCTCAGTGAGCTTTATATATGTTTTTTAGCCATGATTTGTATTGTCATTCCAATTTTGGCACTGTCACAGGACTAGAGAATTCTGAGCTGATACATAACAATTGTTAGAATATAGTTGATACAACCCTTAACTGGCTGGATTGTATCTCTCTTCCAAAGCAGGTACAGCCTATGCAAAGCAATATCTTACATTAAAATATGAATTTAGGAAGATTGAGGGCCTGTCTTCAATAATCAGTTGAGCAAACAGTCACAGTTTATTAAAGTTTTTCTTGTTTTGAAGAAGAGTTGAGCTGAAGAAGTAAAGCTTATTCTTTGTTCTATAAGGTGTTTGGGAAACTGCATTGACAGGCTGCTTGTTTGGCAATAGCTAGGGTCAATGGCTCCATGCAAACAAACTTTGCTGAGATTTCTTAATAAATATAATAAATATTTAACCTGCTACTGACTCCTCTACTTCAGCAAAGTGCATCAGTGAATGAGCATGCCTCAAACAATATTATTCAAGAAAATGCCAAGCTGGTCTAAGTAACTTTGTTTTAGCAAAGGACCAATCCTTCTTCCACCCTCTCTGGGACAGCATTCTGTCCTGATGGCTTTGCTGTACTGAGAGAAAGATCTCTCTCATGAGAGGTTTAAGGTAAAAAGCTGCAGCACCCAACGCTCAAGTCAATGTCTGGTTTAAAATAGGAAGCTCCGGTATACATGGTCACATAGGTCACTCAGCCTTCAACCTGAGTAACTGGTCGAACCCTGGACACGTAGATTCTTTAAGCAGCTATATTAAGCTTAGTGGGGAAGAAAAGAGTAAAGATTCCCCGAAACAAGGGGCCATCTGGAGCTTTGACAGATCAGTGGTAGAGGACACGGTCCTGGTCTCTGTCACTGTGGAGTGCAGCAATCCACAGCAAGCAGTGTTCATCAGATAGTGCAAATCTGCCTCCTCCTCAAAGGTGCCTCATCATGCCTCACAGGCATGATGCATCCTGGTGTTTTAATCAAATGCTTTGGTCTTGTGCTACTGTTTACTGTGCTTATATCAAAAACTAACAAACAATCCTCCTGTGTGCTATAGAGCTACTCTTCTTGGTTCATTCATCACTTTGCCAAAAAATCGATGAATTTAGGTAAGTGTTTGAGTGTAGCTTTGCTGTAAATTGAAAAAGATTAATTTAACAGAAATCTCCTTCCTAAGGGCACTAAATGGCCTAGATCTGAGATTTGTTGCTCCTATAGCAAAAGTGATGAAATATAAACACTCGTGTAATGTTGAATGCATTGAAAGGGATAAGTATATTAGATCATTAGCAGAAGAATATGTAGTGATTCTGCTTTTCTAAGAGGATTGTGGGAAACAAAACCACAAAACTTTCTCTTACTAGTACGTCTGTAGAAGCTGTTAACTCCTTCACAGACTTTTCAGTTATTTCCTAAACTATCAGTGTTTTTGTTGGAAACCATCATTTATATAAACTTTGGAAAAATGTTGATTTAGTTCTCCACCTTCAGAGAGTAAACCAGTTTGTCACCTGAATTCCACTTTTAAAATATATTTTAAATCTGCTGTAATGCCACTTCACAGCTTGCATGTGCTTTTGTTAGTATTTCCAAGTGGTTAAATCTATAGCTTGTGAAACCTCAAAGTACAAATCTGTGAAGAATGGGGCTTCTCTATTTCTGATCTTCAGAAATCTTACTGTAAGAGAACGTGAAAACACTTTTTAAAAAGTCTCAAACAATATTGTAAGACGCATACAAATGTTTTTGTTACATGGTATTTTTCTTGAGAAACTGACCTACAACCCTTCTCCCAAGTACCCTTGCTGAAAATGGTTTTGCAGTCAGCACTAAGCTATGGAATACTTGGAGAAGAATTAAATTTAAAAAACCTAAGTAAATAATTTCACAAAGTCCCAGAATGTTTGAGTTTGTAAGAGACCTCTGGAGATTGCCTATTCCAACCTTCTTCTCAGTCACAGTCAATTAAAGCAGTTTGGAGTCTGTCTCTTATCTTCTTTACTCCCCCTGACCAGAGATTTGTGCACATTGATAACATTCCCCTGAGTCTTCTTTTCTCCAGGCTGAACAACCCCAGTGCTCTCATCCTTTCATCATACAGTAGATGCTCCATTCGGTACCTTCATCATCTTTGTGGCATTAAGCTGGACTCACTCCACTATGCCTATGCCTCTCCTGTAGTAGCAATGCAGATATAAATGCAAACCAGGGTGCTTCTGGCCACCTTTGTCCATGTGACCATAAGCAGCACATTCCTGCTTTCTGTCCACCAGCATTCTCAGATCCTCCTCTGCAAAGATGCCTTAGAGACTGTTGGCCCTCAGTGTGTACTGCTGCTGGGTTTGTTCCTCCCCAGATGCAGGATTCAGCATTTCCTTTTCTTGAACTTCACATGGTTGCCATCAGCCCATGAAAGCTCCTATGAAAGTCCTTTTGAATGGCAGTCCACCCACGTGTGGTATCAGCCACTCCTCCCAGTTTTGTATAGTCTTCAAACTTTCTAAGGGTACATTTTGTTGTTAATGAAGATGTCAAACAGCATTGGCCCCTCTGTTGACCTCTGATGCATTCAAATAGTGTCTGGCCTCCAGCTGGACTTCCTGCCAAGGCTTAGAGTCTGGGTATTAAGTCAACTTTCTGTCACCGTACCTTTAGCTCATTCCTTGCCAGTTTGTTTATGAGGATATTATGGAAGAATATTAAAAGCCTTGCTAAATTCAGATTCACAACATTCAACTATCCCCTTGTTCACCAAACCAGTCATCTGGTCATAGAAACTGGTCAGGTTGGTTAAGCATGATACCCCCTGCATAAAGCCATGCTTACTATTCTCAATCACCTTTTTGTTCTTCATACATTTATAAATTGTTTCCAGGATTAGTTGCTCCTGGAAAATCATCATCTTCCTAGGGACTGAGGTGGGGCTAATTAGCCTTTATTTCTCTGATGCTATCTTCTGGAAAACAGGAGAGACATTTCCTTTCTCCTAGTTCTCAGGAACCTCCCTCATACTCCTGACCTTTCAAAGACAATAAAAAATGGCCTCACAGTGATGTCAGCCAGCTCCCTCCACACTTGTGTTCATCACATCAGATCCAACAGTCTCATGTGTGTCCAGTTCAGTGTTCTCTAAACTGATCCTCCTACACTGAAAGTAGACCCTGAGTATTTCACTCTTCATGTCCTTTGTCATCAGGTACCCTCCCCCCTTCATAAGTGGTCCCACATTTTCTGTGGTCTTCCTTCTGCTACTGACTACTTGTAAAAGATTTCACAGTGTCCTTTCCATTCCTCATCAGATTCAACTCCGGGTGGTCAGTGACTTTCCCTACATGCTCAGAGAGTGTGTCTCTCTTCCTCCTGCATTGCATGTCTTCTACCTCTCGTAAGATTTGGTTTTACATTTAATTTTTGTTAGGAGCCCTTGTTCATCCATGTGGCCTTTTCAAACTTTTTCCTTCCTATGCTTTCAGTATCTACCCTTTCTTTACTGCTTTTTCCTGATGCTCCTTTGAAGTCCTTAGTCTTCATTCTGGAGGCTCAGTGGACTTTGATCTTCCTTGCATTTTAATGGATCTTTCTCCTACCTTGTCCAGTCTTGTCCTCTTGTTTCCTGAGTCTCCTTTTCTTCAAACTTACTCCAGCCCTGCTTGCTCCCTAGGATATGTTCTGCCATATTTCACAGGGCTTTTTCTTAAAGGCCATCCTTCAAATGTGTTTTTTTGTGCTCTATCTTGTCCACTGTTATGTACTCTAGAGTTTTTTAATTCCCAATAATCAATGAGCAAGATCAATTTGATTTGCTCTAAGTAAATGTTAAAAGCTTCTTTTTTTTTTTTCCATTTTCATGTGCCATTTTCTTTCATTCCTTTACCTTCTTTTATCTCATTAATTTTTATTACAAGATTTTTCAGGACAAGGTGAAAAGATACTATTTTCCAATATGACTGCCACAAATTTTTCATGTCTACACACTGGTGCTTTCTTTTGCTTTCAAAAAAAGTAATGTCCCATAAACAAATTACATGCTCCCTCTGGGGAACATAATTCTATCCTTACCCCCTGGAAAACAAAACCATCTGGCCACAGTATTTCAATTATTGCTGCGCCACAGGCTAAGGAGGATGGCCAAGACGCTCCCTGTGTGGTGATCCAAGAAGAGATGGGTGATCAGGGATGTATCTGGTTGAAACAGCTTAATATCTAGGATATCTTTTACATCTCAAGTTTTTTTTTTCCCATGGGATTTATGTGAACTCTGCATGGAAGATTAAATCAGAGGTGCAAAATGTGACAATATAGATTTATATTTGTAGGCTCAGGGTTTGTTGTTTGGGTTTTTTAACAAAGCTTTAAATCCTCTCATTTTTGGGTGCTAGCTTTGTTTCAAAAATAATCTGTGTTGCACTGTTTAAGTCACCCCTGTAAGGATTACTAAGTAAACATCTTCCCATTAGAACAAAATCTGTTTGCAGGTATGTCTGTTGAATTTTCATGCTGAACAGAATGTATGTATAAATATAATTGTGTTTTTATGACCAAAAAACACAACAGAGAAATACTGAATATGAACATAGATAAAGAGAAGGCCATCAGATCTTATAACATTGTCCTCTGTTTAGATAATGTTTTAACATTATGTTTTTCATTAATAGTTCTCATAATAAACTATGATTTATTTATTTTTATATATCAGGAAGAATTTCTTTACTGAAAGGGTTGCCAGGTATTGGAACAGGCTGCCCAGGGAAGTGGTGGAGTCACCATCCCTGGAGGTATTTAGAAGGTGAATAGATGATGTGCTGAAGGACATGATCCAGAGGTGGGCTAGGCATGGTTAATCTGTGGTTGGACTTGATTATCTTAAAGGTCTCTTCCAAACCAAGTGATTCTTTAAGGCTGTGATCTTGAAAAAATATGTATTGTTCATTGTCTGGTCAGATACAGACTTATGTTTTAATTCATGATGCTCAATTGGCCAGTGATACCGCATGATAATTGTTATTGTCCTGTATGGACAATTCAGTTTTATGATGATAAGAAGAAAAATAAAACAAAATTGCAAATTGATTTGTTGGGTAAATATTGCCAGACTTTAAGTATAGGTATTCATTCAGTGGGAGAGTTTGTGAGAGTTACCATCCATAGAAACAGTCTTGCAAATCAAAATCTCCCATAAATTCTGCACTGAGGGCAAATTAAAAGGCATACTACCATTAGAAACATGTAGTTAAGTTTCTTCTTTCAAATGATGGACCCAAGCAGACACTCCTGGTTCAGAGCATCTCACATCATTTCTGGTGAAAATCGTTGCTTTCTTATTAAGCCAGGCAATGGTAGTCATGAGCACAACTTCAGAGTCTAAGTGGGTTCAATAAAGGGAAATTTGTTCAGGGAATTAGGAAATAAAAGCAAGGGCTAGAGCTGAGGGGAAAGATTTGGTCTGGAAGCAAGAGAACAGATATAGGATCAGAGGGCTCCCTTGGGCTTAAGGAGAAGAGATATGAATGCTTTTTTAAGCTGAGAGCGACAGCCAAAATGTGTGAAATCAAGCAAAAACAGGGAATGGAGCCCATCCACAGAATAAGTGGGCTAAGCGGTGATGGTTCATGACTGAATATGACACTAGATTTAAAATTCATGTTTGATGCTTCCATAAACAAATATTTCATGCTCCAAGACTACAAACATACAAATAATATAGCCAGGTGTATGTCAACATAGAAATTAATCCTTAAGAAAGCAACTGGTGCACTCCTGGGCCCCAACCACTGGACACTTATGGCACAAAAATGGTAGCTAGGGTGGGAGGTGCTTCCTGAGCTCAGTGGGAGCAGATCAAGGAGCAGTTGGAAAGCCCTCAGTCCTGTCTGACTACTAGAGCTATTGGAGCCTGGAAGAAAAATTGTAGAT
Source organism: Heliornis fulica (assembly GCA_013399135.1). Lineage (NCBI taxonomy): Eukaryota > Metazoa > Chordata > Aves > Gruiformes > Heliornithidae > Heliornis > Heliornis fulica. Next base: position 204,552 of record VXBZ01010292.1, on the reverse strand, counting down.
ATTTTGGTCCTTGCACTCCAGTCCTAGGGGAGTGGAGGAAATACATGCTTTGCAAATATATCTGGCTTGGAAATCAGGTTCAGCCACACCTTGGAGTAGAGCACCTGGCAATTTCTGAAGTCCACAATTAACACATTGATTACAAGATATCTCTTATGGTTGAATATAGTCATCAAGACATCTCATAGGGTTTCCTACTCATGTCTCAAGGGCTAGAATTACACCATACTGCACTAGCTTCATTAGAGGTATCCCTAAGGAATGTCCCTTTCCCAAGCACCTGCAAAGAGATGAGCTGTGGCTGTGCCTTTCCCAGCCACTGCTTGGTTGCTAAGCATTCAGGAATTGCTCTACCATCCTTATATGGAGGGCTGAGATCTCCCTCCAAATACCTGCGAGTATGTGCATGAGTCTCCCAGAATTTGAGCAGAGTTGCAGGCTGAAAATGGAAAGAAAGGTTGTGTAAGAGCAGCCAGACCTCCCTGAGACATCAGCTCTATGTGAGTGCTTGGTTCTCCTCACAGTCCCAATTTCATGGTGCACTGAAAGGCGCAGCCTGACTTGTTCAGTCTTTGCCTGGGCACTGCTGAAGGAAGCTGAGGACAGTGTAGCCTGAGGATAAAAATAGACTGGTAAAATTGTTAGAAGAAAACTCATCTGGCTTTTTCAGACTGCTTTAGAAAAATACACTGGTGGCTATTACTTCAGTGTTTTAGCAACAGGTGTTTCGAAATAGTGAACGCAGTATTTCAGTCCATCAAATACAAATGATTCCAGAGTTGCTCACTTAGCTTTTAGTGCTGCTGCTCAGTCTTAAAACCACTGTCTGACACCCCAGATTCCTTATTTTGTGAAAGCAAGCCCAAAAATAGAGCTGTACTCACAGGAACGTGATAAAACCTGCTGTGCAAATTATACTTCATCACAACCCTGAGCAAGTTTTCCCAACTCTTATTAACCATGTCATGTACTCATCCTGCAAAAGCCGTACCTGCCTTTCTATATCTGCTGCTGAGGGGAGCTGCGAGCAACAGACCACTGTGCCTTGTAAGCTCCACTGTATGTGTTTATAGCATAGTCTGGACCAGGTACGTCAAGCAGAGAAATGTTTATTCCAGAAGATTCAACCACTCTTTTGTGTGGGCTTGCAGTTGCACACCATTTTCACAATTACGTGCTCAACTGGGCAATGCTAATAGGTCATTACAACCTCAGTAGCCACTCCTGCACAGACAGGGGGTGCAGAGTGTGATGAACCAAGACTAGCTGCAACAGTGGGGAGTCCTTCATGCAGTGTTTCAGATCAGTACCTCTGATATTCTCACCACTGTCATGCTGATTGCAGGGATCGCCTCTTCTGAGCTTGCCCATTTTCCACAGTTGTTACATGCTCCAGCTTTGCACAGCGACTCTCATCCAGATAAAAGTAATGATGACAAAGGGTAACTAACCTGACATATCTGAGCTGCCAAGTTTCCTGTGATGTCTATTGTATTTCTGCTGAGGTTATTTAATTACTACTCTCAGCTGTTAAGTGGCTCTCAAGACTAATATACATTGAGTCTAGACAAGCACAGTTTGAAACCAGAGTTTTCAGTTTCTCTTTAGATAACTGATGCTATCAGTTATCTGAATAGAATTTCTGTTTCTAAAAATATTCAACATTCAGCACTTTTTGGTTCTTTGCAAATTAAAGATCATCCTTAGTTCTGTTGTTACATCCTGCTTGTCATGAGTTACTCCTTAAGAGAATAGTTATGTTACCATTTAAGCCCACTACAAAAGCCCCACAGTTTAATTAGGTCTTCTAAATTTCTTTGCAATGGAATACTCTTAAAATTAAGCACACAGCTAGTGAGAGAGAAGGCTGAGTTTTGATGAATTACAAAGGTGGCAGGTCTGATAAAAGTCTGAAAAAAAATGTTTTTTAAATAGTGATTTTATAAAACTTGACATTCATTTTCCTTTCCCTAGGCAGAACATATTTTTGTTTCTCTATTGTAAATACTAAATTCCAGGGTGTTGTATGAACAGGATGCATATTGGGGACTGCTAGTTTTAAGAGATGAGGGGTTACTACAGCTCTTAGCATCGTGGTCTTTTCAGCTAGTGACTTCTGCTTTTACTTGGGCATTTTTCCCCCACTTACTTCTTCACACTGACCCTGAATTAGGAATTAATTTGATTTGGTATGTATGAATGGCAGAACAGTGGCTAAAATTACATCTCTGAAATGGAATATGTACTTGTCTGCTTCTAGAATCAGCTGCCCTTAGCAAAATGAGTGTCTGTCATGAGACATGCTTCATTCCATGTACTCACATCATGTGGCATCATTGTATTGCATCATGTGTGGTGCCAGGGTAAAGTGTGACAGTTAATATTAATGAGTAGGAAGCAAGTGTCTACAAATTACTGCACCCTCGGGAATAGGCTATTACAATATTGTATCTTCTCATTTATTTCTTAGGGACTTGCTCTGTTTTTTATCACAGTTAAAGGTTGTAGTAAGTTTGAATATGGAACTACTGTCTTCTGTTTCTGTGTATCACACCCTTACGGATCTCTGCATCTGCAGAAAGCAGTAAGCATTTTGTCTTCATCTTCACTCTGTCACAGCTGAATCAAAAATGCTTTATACATCCTTTCCTGGGAACCACACTTTTTGCCTTTCTTTTTCCCTCTCAAGCAAAAAGGAAATATCATTCAAGCAGCAAATATTTTGTGTGTGTGTGAGTGCAAACATTAGATGTAGCTAAATGGACTGTGTTGCTTGGCAGTCTAAAGACATTAGTTCTCTTGCACGTGTGCTTCTGAGCTCAATTATCTTGTTTTCATTGGGGTGTGACATACTGTTTCTCAATGCTATGAGAGAGCAGGAGGTTCCCCTAAGGGGAGGAGACTCCTCTTAGTTCTGTTCATATGAACAGGTGGGGCTTCAAAAGAAACTACAGGCTATTTCTAACAGAAACTTATTCACCACTGAGTCTTTTCAGTTACCTACTTGTGAGAGAGGAGCTCATAAACAAACCCCCGTTGTGCAATAAAGCTATGAGTGGCGTGAAGAAATCAGTTTTCCCAAAGAGTAACAAGAAAATCTGACTTCTCTGGTTGATTCAGGTATTGACATGGCAACTTAGTTTTTCATTGAAGGGATGTTTGGCCAAAGTTGGGATGGACTGACCACAGTCCTTCTCGCTAGAAGGAGCAGGTGCCAGACTCCCCTTGGGGAGCAGGCACACCACGCAGGGTCTGAGTATCCATAGGGAAACCTATTATTAAGAGGTAAGAGCACAGGCCACTGGTGTCCTACAGACAGGGAGTGGCATAGTGGAACAAGTCTACCCCCTAAGACACTGTGAGGTTGTAGTTGTGCTAGCATCAATGCTCCAGCAAGAGAACTGCCAGCAGTTCTGATCTGTAGCCTACAGATATTCTAGTGTCGGAAAGAAGACGCTGGGAGACCGAAGGTAGTGACTACCTTTTATTGTCTCAACTACTTGCAGGAACTTCATGTGATTTTATACTTTTTAGTTACATTACAGCAACTTGAGTGTCAGCACATGATCGGATAACAACTTGTTTTTGCAAGTATTGATTGGTTAGTACTTAGCAGAAAAACATGTTTTAAGTTTACTGATCAGGGGTTCTAGATAGGAGCTAAGAGTATGAGAACCAAACAAGATTGTTTTGAGAGAATTCAGCCAGCTTCTGAAAAACAACATGGGAACGAGAATGTTTTGGGAACCGAACTGAAAACAGGGCCTTCGCATAACTCATGATGCTCTCTTTCTCATGGTATTCTTTCTTCTTTGTTCCCTGTTTACCACTTAGACCTCATCTTGTTCTTCTGTACTTTTCCATCTGGAATTGGCATCAACCGTAACATGTCCGGCTGTTCACATCCTCGGTCACATAACCATTCTTTAACGATGTCCTCCACATTCTAGCTTGTGTGGCAAAGGTTAAATATCAGGGCAGTGTGTAAGATGTGTGATAAAGTCAGTTTGTAAAGGAATGTTAAATTATGGTTTTGAATGCTTTCATAGCACTAAATTCTAGGAAAAGAAAACTAAATGTCACTGCTGTAACAGATGTCAGCACAGTTAACTAGGTCCTGGATTCAGGGGTGGATAGGATGCTATTACATGTTCATATATGCTATTATGCATTAAATACAGAGTAGTCCATGACCAAGTATCACTACAGCAGAAGAGAAAGCAACATATCAGAAGCTCTTCTAAATGGTGTCTCAAAAGTTGAACATAGACTGAACCGTCGGTTGCTGGGGAATATTGAGCACTGACTGCAATGGGGCTGTTTCAACTAGGCTAGCCTAAAGACTGGCCCAATATCACAATCAAAAATGAAAACCAAAACAAACCAAAAATGAAACCAACCCTGATATTAAAATAAGTCCATGCTGCATGTCCATGTGTTACTCAGATTTTCATTATTTATCATAGAAATTTTCCAAAATTTTAAAGAAACTTCTATGTACATTCTTATCAAAGATAGAAACAGATCAAAAGCATATTCTATTCTCAAGAATCTCACTGTGGTATCTGAAATGTAGGATGTTTCACATCTGATCACGCTGAATTAATTCATCCTTTGTCTACACATGTGGAATTGAACTTTGGCCCAAAGGAGTATTATTTCCTTAAACACAATGAATACCAACAGCCTTCCTTATATATATTGTTCCTGATTTTAACTCAACATATCTGAGGTCTAGGAAAATCATTCCCAAGGATGTGTGGTGCATTTGCAATGTGGCTTCTTTAAGAAGCAGCTTGAAGCTTCTTA
>VXBZ01010292.1:180781-199479 GCA_013399135.1 Heliornis fulica | reverse complement strand
GGGACCAGGCTGGGCCCAGCAGTCTGGGACTGAGAGACTGAGAGACATTCTGTGAGTTTATAGCAGTGACCCACACTGGGGCAGTTGGTGAAGAGCCGAGGCCCCGTGGGAGAGGACTCACATGGAGGGGGTTGTGGACGACTGTGTCTCGTGGGTGGGACCCCACACTGGTGCAGGCAAAGAGTGTGAGAAATGCACACACACACTCCCTCACCCAGAAGGAGAATTCTGAAGGCTTTAGAAGTGTTTTGTAAAATGTTTTCATTAAAAGATAAACTCTCTGTTCTACTTTCAAAGCAACTTGCTAACATTGTGGAGTTCCTACCTTGCCAACTCCAATGACCTGGCCTTGTTTTTAAGAGACATACATGAAGAACATTTATTCTTTCTATATTGTATTGAGGTATGCTTCTTAGTTTAGTTCCTAAATGCTACAGCTATTTTCTGACGTACATAAGATACCGCAGGTGCTTTCCCCCTTTAGAGCTAAAGCTTGCTGCACTTCTCTTAACCTTTCTAACTTACTGAACAGGAATCTGTCTAACAACCAGTTTTCCCATTCCCATGAAGCATGTACTGGTTGTAGAGAGATTCAGAGGCACTGTGTATCCTCTTCAGAACTGCAAAGGAAACACCATTTAAAACACCTCTTACATCCAAAAATTGCATTCATACTCAGTACCAGAGACACCAGGACATCATCCACAAAGCAGAGTGATAATATGAGAGAAAAAACAGACTTGGAAATGCCACACATCCTTTTCTGTGCCATACATGGATTACTGTCTATGTATTCAACTTCTGGCTTCCCTGCCCTTAATATCTGGGATGTCCCGGAGCAAAGTAAATGCTCCCCAAATACTTTCCTATTTGTGTGTGCTGTGCTATCTGTGCACTCTTTCTGATTCTCTTTTAAAAACCTCAATCCTTTCACCTCTGGCTGTAAGAGGAAAGTGACCATCTAACTTGTAAGGATCCTGACCCTTGGCTGCACTGCCCACATCTGGTCTGTGTGGACACCTTGCTCTGAATCCATTCCTCTGTCCCTCCCCTAAGGAGATCTCTCCCATCTCACAGCTAAAGGAGATCTACTCCTGGGGAATTGGGCAGAAGTGAGCTTGGGAGGGAAGGAGATGTCTCTTTAAAACATCACACTGGATACTCCAAAAGTCAGCAGAGACTTGGTTTGATGTATTTGATGTAGATACCATGAGCAGTGAGATCAGAATGAGAAGCAATGTTTTCAAAGAGCTAACTTGACCTTCAGAGCCTGAAGGACCTCAAGATCTACCTCTTCTCATTAACCCTATTGGCTAAGCACCTCTGTTATTGCCAACACTCACTATTAAAAACTTACACGTGCGTTTACAGACACTGGACATAGAGTCATGTGCTCTTGCTACTCACCATGGCTTAATGCTGAGATTTCCAGTGGTCCACTTAGTTCGTGGTGTGTTCCTGTTCAGTGGTCAAGAGCACACACTGACTAAACTGTGTAGTATGATCCAGTAATTTTTCCACTTCAGTCCACCTTAATCTCTCCTACATTCCTTTTGAGATCTCCTTTCAGGCCCTTCATTTTTAGAGCCAAGGCACTCCGGTCTTAATGATACAAAATGCAGTAAAATAGTCACACTAAAAATACAGGGTTTGAGATTGTCTGCCATAGGTGTGAGCCAGGCAAAAAGAAGGTCATGGCAGCTTTAAAATCTCCAGATATTTAGCCCTGAAGAATGAGCTGAAGCCCAAAAAGCCTCCTGCTGTGTTCCTACATGCTACAGGCCTGCTTAGACCATCCCTAGTACATGCAGCTTGTCCCAGCATCCTCACCATCCCCAGCCTTACCTGCTGCAGGACAGGGGTTCTGAGGAGGTCTGTGGCTCAGAGAGCTGTCTTTTGAAGTGTCTTTGTGGAAGAAATTCTCTCCTGGCTAGTTAGGGGAATTTTTTCAAGCTGTTTTTAAATCACTCTTGCCTTAGATCTGCTGTAAACACAACAAGATCTCACTCTGTAACTGGGAAGAGGGATCCTGTACCAAAAGAGGATGAGATTAAAGGGTGGTAAATGTGAAAACAAAAACCAGAGGATATGGTTAAAAAAAAATCCCAAACCAAACCCAACAGAAATAACAGAAACAAAATAAAAAATCTCTGTCATTACAGGACCAGCTTGGGTAGGCAACAGGAAAAATGGTTATGTTCAGGGAGGTGAAGGCCTTCATGATCCTTGACAGTCACCAGAATGCATTGTAAGAATGTCAATCAGAAAAATATGTGGCAGGATTGTTTTGAAATATAACCACGTGCTGTATGGGTTTGGAGCATGTTGTTATCTTTACAAAGCCAATGTTTCTGTCTGACCTGCAATAGACATTCTATGTGTGGCTTACTGAACAGAGGAATCCTGGCCACTGTTCTGCAAGATGGATTTCTGACCAAAACTAATGAGTGGGCTGCTGGCACAGCAATGTGCAGGAAGTTTGGCCCACAGAATTACATATTTCTGATGATATGTAATGAAGTGCAGCACTAGGAGCCGTTACTGGCTGTCCTAGTTTTGGCTGAGATAGTTAAGTTCCTTCTAGAAGTCACTATAGATCTATGTTTTGGATTTAGGATGAGAATACTGTTGATAACACACTATTTTTAGTTGTTGCTGGGTGGTTGTAATGTCTACACTAAGCCCAGGACTTTTCAGATTCTCACACCCTGCCAGGTGCCCAAGAAGCTGGAAAACACAACCAGGACAGATGACCCAGGCTGGCCAGAGGGATTTTCCTGACCACAGAACTTCATGCCCTGGATATAACTGGGGAAGGTAGCTGAGAGGGAGATTTGCTGCTCAGAAACAGATTTGGTATACGAATTGCTTTTCTTCCCCTTCCACATAAGGTGAGCAATTGCATTTGTGCATCACTTGGACTTACTGTTATTATTTTTGTTATTATTGCTACTAATATTATTGCTGTTGCTGTTACTATTATTGATATTCTCTTCCTCTGTTATCCTGTTAAACTGTTTTTATCTCAACTCAGAAGGGTGGTTTTTTTCCATTCTCTTTCCCATCACCTTTTGGGGAGGTGTGAGCAAGTGGACGTGTTGTGCTTTGTTACCAGCTGGGGTTAAATTCTGATGCTGGATAAGACCTTTACTGAGAATATCTGCAGTACACACTTGTATATCTCTAATGACTGTGATTATGATGCATGCAGTGCCAACCATGCTATCAGCAATATCGGGGCTGGGAACAAAGCCCTTACTACCTTCCCAGGGTTCAACAAGTTTTTCCTACTTTTTCTTCCAACTTATATCCATTTATGTTTGATTTTTGGTTTGGGCTTTTTCTGTGGATTTGTTTTGGTTTTTGGTTTGGTTTGGTTTGGAGTTTTTTAAATTTTCATTGTGTCCTTTTTAAGCATACCAGATCTAGGAAAACTCTGTACTGATTGGCAACTAGTTCAGAATGGAGCAATGTTTCCAATCCTCCTGTCAGGAGGATTTCTGTCATCAAGACCATAGTTACTGTTACCCCACAGCAGCTTTTCCCAGTTGCAAAGATTGAGTCCTAGAATTATGAGGCTTGTGTCTTTAGAGTCATTCCTTAAACATCATTAAGAAAGCTTTCCAAATTTATGAAGACCTTGCTTCTTCTCTGCATGCTAAGTTCTGCCCCAGATGGTAGGTCATATTTTAGGGCTAACATTCCATCGCCTTCCTCTCCTATATAAATAGTCAATTTCTGACATATCTTAAAATTAAGAGATATTTATGCAACATATTTTGCAATCTTAGCCATTAGTAAAAAATCTAATTTGCATCACTGTCAGAGAACATGAATTCAAATGGTGTGAACTTTGGTAGTGCTTAAGCAAAACCTGACCACATTAATCTGAAGTGTATAGCAGCGAGAGCATTAATTTTGATTCCAAGGAGATTAAATTCTATGGCTCAACTGGAGGCAACAAAGAGCACAAGAAATACCATTCACAAGCAGTTTAACTCAGTGCCTTGGAAAAATGAAATGTCAACTCCTTGGCTGATGGACACAAGAGACACATTGACATCAAGTGGCCTAACCAAGATTTTAATTTCTCTACTATTCTACACTTATTTGGTATTATTGGGTTTTGATTGTAGGCAAAGGCCCAGCTCGAGGAACACTTTCAGAAATGAAAACCTTTCTGTACAGTGCCACAGACTGGTACCATGCACACTAAGAGCCAAGCACCACCAGTGCTATGATCATTCACATGGTGGTACAGAGAACTTGAGTGTGAGAAGGTAATGCTTTTCATCCTCTTTTACCATGCCCTGTGATGCTTTGCTGTCTCTATGGCATTTTGATGAGTCCGGGTGACAACAGGATCTTTCTATCCATTCTTCACTTGTGTAAGGCAAGCATGTGTGTAAAGACACAGACACTTGCACAGGTGAAGCAACCACATTCAATTTCCTGTTACCAAGTGTTTACTACTACCTGTAGAGCTCTGCGGTTTATAAATATTACTACAGCTTGTTAGCAGAACTACATTGACCACGGTACCTCAGAACTGCTCCATATGAAAGTCTTCCCAGGTTCCAGGGTGTGTTCAAGAAGAATACTGGCTAAACCCACATTAAGCAACAGTAAACAGATGAGTTGCCTTAATTTCTTCACTCGTAAAACAACCCCCACTCTTGTGTGGACATCCCACAGTGATGCTGACAAGCCGTGGGCAGACACTGTTGCCATGCTGGCATGCACTGAAGTTCTGCCAGGAGTACCCCAGCACTATTTTCATGTGCCTGGCTTGTTTTGTGCTGCAGTTATTACTGTACCAGATGAGGAAACAGTAGAAAGCGCTCCTGAGGAGGCAAGTTTTAACTGATCTTCTCCTCCCTCTGATTTTTTTTTTTTTGGTGATTGTTAAAGTTAACAGTTCCCCTCCCTCTCTGAATGTTTAAAAAGAATTTTTTTTTCCCTGCAAGCTGATTATGATCAATAATTTATTCTCACAACCCTTCAGAGATGCAAGTAGGTACAGTTATCACCATTTTACTGAAAGGATAATTGGGATACAAAATTCAATGGACTGATTAAGGTCCTATAACAAGTCAGATCCTAATTTTATTCACAGTTTTTGAACAATTTGGAAAGTTGTGTTCAGATAAAGGAATCTCTAACACATTAATCTGCTTTATAGAGCTGTAAATTTGATCATTGGCCCTAGTCTAAATTACTTTTTCCTTGTTAGCCAATGAGATCAAAACTGAGCTGACTTTCACTTAACAGGCCATCTGTCTCCCACCAGACCCAGTATCATCATGCTTCCCTGTGAGAGGGAATTCATTTGAAATCAAGTTCATGGTGTCAATGTAAACTCTTCCATCAGTAATCCTTCATGCAGAGTAAATCTGTCTCCTACAATTCAGTTTACCTTGGTGAAGGACTATTTAAGCCATCTGACACTTAGTGCAGTACCTGCATGGTGGTTTGGCTGGGAGCAATGATAGTAACTTTGCTCTTCCTACAGGTGTTTTATTCCTCCATATCTACATAACCCAAACATCTAGCGTAGGAAGAAATCCTAGAACCTGTGAGGTTTTGCACTCCTATATTAATCTTTACATCTTATCATCAATAGAGTAGGGTAGAACTATGATGTGCTGCTTTACAGTATGTTTTAAGGAAAAACAATGCTCAAATGCCAAGCCATGACCAATGAAGACCAGTGAGTGGTGGTTACTACATTTTCTAGCAGAAGTATCAATCTAAATTTGCCAAATATATTCCTTTCTGAAATTCTTTGAGATGCTGCTCTGTGAAAGAAACTATATGGAGTACTTTTTAAGTCTGTCAAAGTTGATACCGTCCAAGACGGCAACAGTCAAATCTTTCCCCAAAACTCAACTAGTTTCTGCTAGGTTATCCATTCAGCATTATTTTCTACAGTCCTGGTGGGATTTATCCAAGAACATACTCACCAGTAAAAGCAGTGGTTTCCAATTTTCATATTACAATTAATGCTTAAAAATTCCAGGATACAACCATGGTCTTAATATACTATACAAAACTAGCAAATCATCTTTGAGATCAAGTAATTTCCCTTTTCTAATTTAGGAGAACAAATCAGTTGAAGGAGCTGTTTTTTCATTTACATATGTATTTTTATTAATGGAATACATTTTAAGTTGTATTTGTCCTTGTCTTGTATCAAGTCATGATATATTGTTTTCTGTATTGAGAGGCAACATTCCCTCATTAGGTAAGAATTTTAGTGGGGCTGGAAGCCCTGCTAGCAAACAACACTTCAGGCAGCCCTGCCCCAGATTTTATTTCTTCCAAGCAAAATATGTACTAGCGTGGAAGCCCATCATTAGCTCTGGTAACAGAGGAGCGGAGGCTAGTGTAATATATGGAGGTGTCATCCTTGACACTCAGGAGCCCGAGACATGAAATATATTGCAAAGGAAAGCCTGGGCTGTCACAGGCAGAGTTTCTCCATGCTCTGACCAAAGCTAGGGACCTTCTGCTGCTTCTTAGTTTCACCTGCAGTGTCTTGCACTGTATTGCTTGCACTTTACCCAGTAAATTAAATTTTGCCCTTAATATGACAATTTTAATAATACTTGGAGCCGAATGGGTGCCATGTACCTTAAGCTGGATTTTGCATTACATAGATTGATGGGACCAATATGCTAAAATACATATAACTTATATTTTGTGGCATATATATTTTATTTTAAAAGACTATTTCTTTTCCCCTCCTGTCTGCTACTAAAGCTTACTTTGTTCTGTCTCTTCTGGGCTACATGACCAGCTTGCAGCTGGTCTTTCAAACTGGCTTAGCTTCACTTTATGAATCTTTCTCAGTTCCCAGCAGCAGAGTCAGCAGTTGCCATGGAAGAACAACACGAAGCCTGCCTGAGCCCCAGCTCTAAGTGGAGTTTCACAGCTGTATCGTGTTTGTGAAAGGGCTGGGGCTTGGAGTGCCCGTGCTGAACTGTTAGAGAACAAGCAAATGACAGCAGACCAACTTTTGGGATAACAATTATACACACATTTTTGTCTGGTATCATGGGACCACTTAAGCAAGATTGCTATCATGTATGGTGGGGTTTTGCCATTATTCTGTGTGTCTTTGTAATTCTAAGAACAAGCATATTTTCCTCATTTCCATAGCAACATTTTTAGTGAGATGGAGGTTAAATCTCACTCTTTATTGATGCTGATTTTGCTTAGGGAGCTGATTTTGAAGCTAACAGTTAGGAGGAATCTGGTTTATAGTTGTTATTTTTCTGCTCCTCACACGTAGTTACTGTCGAAAATAGGAACTCTTACTTCTAGAACATCAGAAATAAATGAAATTTATTCAGTTACAGTTGTCAGTATAGATAATCTTCGCAATGGTAAATTCATTTTTGCTATTGCAAAGACTTGTGCAGGCAGAGATGTCAGCTCTAAATCTTGAACTCACATATATGTCCTGTGAGTAAATTAAAGCTTTGGATCTTTCATTTCTGTTTCTTTCCCTGATTAACAGTTTATCCCTTGAGCAAGCTCATGTGATACTCAAGAGTTCTATCTACCAGGACAATGGTTACGATTGTTCATAACTAAAACAATGAAACATTAAAAAGTTGGCAAAACTCTGAAAAGTATATGACTTGGTGTATATAGAGTGCTATTTAAGAGAGGATTCCACAGTTCTTTATGAAGTACAGACACACATACCCCAAAAACTCAGCTGCTCGCACACAGGAAAGCAGCAGACAGGCAGACAGCGCTACCTGCTCTTCTTAGTTACTATTTACCTTGTGGGTCATGCATAGAAACTCCACACATGGATAGGGATGGCACAACAGCTGATGTTGTGCAGACAAAGGATGGAACAGCCTGTGCTCCAGAGGACTTCATGTTTATAGTCATGTACTCCACACAGCAAGGAGAACAGTAAATCAAACTTGGGATGCAGCTCCTTGCCAGCTGGGCTCTGGTGGTGCCAGAGGCATGTATCTGCTGCTGGATGCTCAGAGAGATGGTGCTCATCTCACACTTTGCTGCGCATGGACCTCACTGCAAGAGCCGCGCAGGGTTTCCTCAGACAGGAAGCTGGATATGTGAGGATTAAAGGGAGCAGACTTGGGGTAAAAACATTTCATTTTCATGGAGTTTATATTTTTCCCAAAGGAGGTCCATCAGCACAGATGCCTGGAAAGAACCCACCAGATTTATATACCCTGCCTTAGTGCCTAAAACAGGACTCTGCTACCTGCATATCAAAGGTGAGGTTGCTAGCTAGCAGGGCTCCTGTAGCTGTCTGCAGAAAGATATGTTCCTACAAGATGCCCTATGTTTATGTCAGAGCACAAGCCATATGTCTTTTATGGACAGCTTATTGCAATGACAAGGTCTTCCCACACAGGTATTGGTGACACCAAGGCACTGCTGATCTGAAGGCTGATAGAGGCAGAGGGAAGGTATTCTTTCTCTGTGACCTTCAAAGCACTAAGTATTTCAAGAAAAGAGCCACAAACAGACATTTGTTCCAAGCACATATCCTTAATGAGATGCCTCTTCTAACAGGTGCCAGAATCCACCTGTTCTGAGGTGGAATTAAGGTGACACTTCCATCACAGGCAGGAGCCAGGCTGAAAGCTAATCTTTCTGTGAGTCTTATGTAATTTCAGCACAAGGAATTGAAATACTGCTACACAATTTTGTTCTCAATTCTTCCCCTTCCTTCCTTCCTTCCTTCCTTCCTTCCTTCCTTCCTTCCTTCCTTCCTTCCTTCCGGATGTAAAGGAATGCTAGATGATCACAGAATCACAGAGTATTAGGAGCTGGAAGAGACCTCNGTTGATAATGTAGGTACATTTTTGCTATGCTGAGGTGGTTTCGCTACTGTTATCACTGTTTTGGTTCTCCACCCTGCAGTTGCCAGCTGGGGCTAAATGATGACAGTCCCTTTTAGGACCCAACATGGGGCTCATAGGGCTCAAGATAACGGCAGATTCGATTTGAATGTGCTAGATTGAATTTATAGCTGTTACTGATGTTTAGCTGTTAATCAGGAGGCTCCTGTGCTTGCCGTGGGTTTTGTTTACCTTACTGTACAGGGCTCATTAGTGGCTGCTTTCTGCTCCTGCTGCTCACTGTACTGCTCCTGCTTATCATCTTACTGTGCTGTGGGTGGGAACATACCCACCCACAACTGGGATGGCAACGCACCCGCGCTGGCTGATGGCCAGGGCATTGCTGCTGTTTCTGTCCTGCTGGTCTGGAGAGGCTCCAGGGTGAGACAAGGATAAGTCCATGCTACATCCTGAGTCATCAGTGGCTGTGTGTATAGGATCATGCTGGAGCATCTCAAATTGTGTGGCCATGGAGGAGCTAAAGCCATGGAAGGTTCATATCTGAAAAGACTGAAGTGACTGTGCCGTGTTGACTGAGAACACCTCTGAAGGCACTGTGGCCCATGGAGAAGGCCATGCTGGAATAAGTATGTGGATGATACTATGACTGGCGGGAGCGTTGATCTGCCAGAGGTAGACAGGCTCTGCAGGGGGACCTGGACAGGCTGGATCGATGGGCCAAGGACAGCTGCATGGGGTTCAGTAAGGCCAAGTATGCACTTTGTCCTGCACTTTGGTCACAATATCCCCAGGCCACACTACAGGCTTGGGGCAGAGGGGCTGGAGAGCTCCCTGGAGGAGAAGGACCTGGGGGTGTTGGCTGACAGGCAGCTGAACATGAGCCAGCAGAGTGCCCAGATGGTCAAGAAGGCCAATGGCATCCTGGCCTGTATCAGGAACAGTGTGACCAGCAGGAGTAGGGGAGTGACTGAACCGTTGTACTCAGCTCTGGTGAGGCCACACCTCGAGTGCTGTGTCCAGTTCTGGGCCTCTCACTACAGGAAGGACGTTGAGATGCTGGAGCATGTCCAGAGAAGGGCAACGGAGCTGGTGAAGGGTTTGGAGCACAAATGATATGAAGAGCAGCTGAGGGAGGTGGGATTGTTTTGTCTAGAGAAAAAGAGACTGAGGAGAGACCTCATCACTCTCTACAACTGCCTTTTAGGTAGTGAGGTGGGGGTCAGTCTCTTTTCCTGGGTAGCTTGTGACAGGACAAGGGGAAACAGCTTGAAGTTGTGTCAGGGAAAGTTTAGGTTGGATATTAGGAAAAAAATTCTCTACTGAAAGGGTTGTCAGATATTTGAACAGACTGCCCAGGGAGGTGTTTGAGTCCCCATCCAGTGTTTTAAAGAAGAGTAGATGGTTTCATGGTCTAGTGTTGGACCTAGTGGGGCTAGATGGTTGGACTCAATCTCGAAAGTTTTTTCCAACCAGAAACATTCTATGATACTGTGATTGTATGATTCCAGGTGCACCTCAAATTGACTTTGTCTGTGGATAAGCCTACACCACAGCAGGCATACCCCTGGAGAGACTGTAGCTCATAGACAAGGTTCCACATGGAGCAGGTACACCCTAAGGGATTACAGTGAGTGGAGTAGCACCAAGGAAAGGAGTTCATTGCAGTGTTAAAGCTGATGGTCTGGCTGGAAGGATCCAGCTGTGGAAACTGTCATGGAAATACTTTACATTGTTGTGACCCAGGATTTGAGTGGAATTACTGTAGCAGGAACCACCTGAACCAACAGAAGACAAGACTTACATGAAGCAATGCAAGTGCAGCACTGACCCACCCTGACCTGACTTTGGTGCCCAATAACTCCACACAGCACACCACTCTCCTGTCCTGAGTGACCACTATGGCAGATGGAGTGAGCCCAAAGGGCTGAGTGAACTCAGTGGTCATTTTGTAGACATTTCATGGACATATTATAAGGGTGGTCCACAGACAAGGAAACCATATCAACCTATTATATTATATTATAGCAAAGAATGACAAGAGAGGTAGTGGTGGTGAATGAGGATGTATTGGATTGTGTGAGACCTCAGCATGATCTAAATGGTATGGAATAATGTATGGATTAATGTCCTGGTTTCAGCTGAGATAATATACTTCATAGTACCTAGTACAGGGCTGTGTATTGAATTTGTGTTGGAAACAGTGTTGATAATAAAGAGAAAATTTTGTTTTATGGAGATTTTTTCAATCCTGCTGAGCTGGGCTTACACAGAGCTGAGGCCTTTTCTGATTCTCACCCCACCCCATCAGTGAGTGGGCTGGGGGAGCACAAAGAGTTGGGAGGGGACACAGCCAGGACAGCTGACCCCAATAACTAAAGCAATATTCCATACCATGTAGCATTTTGTTCAGCATATGAAGGACTGGGAGAAGATGAGGGAGGGGACAGGGGAGCAGTGACATTTGGAGTGATGGTGTTTGTCTTCCCAAGTCACCACTGCATGTGAGGGAGCCTAGCTTTCCAGAAGATGGCTGAACACCTGCCTGGCATGGGATGTGGGGGATTAATTCCTTCTCTTGCTTCACTTTTGCATGTGGCTTTTGCTTTACCTATTAAACTGGTTTTATGTCAATCCAGGATTTTCCTCACTTTCACTCTTCAATTTTATCCTGTTTCTCCCCAGGGGTGGGCAGAGGGAGTGGCTATGTGGGGTTTAGTTGCTGGCTGGGGCAAAACCACAAGAAAAGTGTAATCACACCACAGAACCTGAGACTACAAGACAAACAGTGTCCATTATGTGAGTCAGAGAGAGGGCTCACCATACTGTTTATCTGACTGTACGGCTTTAATTCCTTTGAGTTTTGTCTTGTAAGGAACTGTGTGCATCATATTGAGGGATAGTCCCATCTCCAAAGATCTAAATATTTAGGTGTAGAAGAAAGGATGGAAAGAGAAGAAACTATATTTGAATCACACGGTTTTACAGATAATCAACTTAAACTTAGTTTAAACTAAAATGTACACATAGTACATTTAACTAAGGCCTAGAATCATTTCACATACATCAGATCACGCATACAAGCAAAAAATCTCTTCTAAGCAAGCCAGTAGATTTCTTCTGTGGTAGAGACATACATGCCTGCAGAAGAGCATACAACCCAACTTAAACATGAGAATAAACCCTCTCTTAAGAAGTACTTTACACAAGTAGTTTGAATTCAACATTACTTCAGAGATAGCTGGGTGGGAAGAATCCCTGTGTGACTTGGCTGAGGAAGTTACTGCTGGAGTGACTCAGAGTCCTCAACCCAGTGCCTCAGTCGCAAAAGCATCTGTCTTATGTCATCTCCCAGTTTTAACTTACTATGCTGTGTTTTACTTCCCTTCTGGTCCAGCAGAAATTTCAAGTTGTTAATGTGACCCAAGAAGTAAATGGGAAATAATACAAAGTGTAGTAATTGTAGTACAATTATGTTTCCATCTGCTGTAGAAATAATGTCATTTTTCTCTATTAATTTAGTCTGGGGAAATTCTATGGGGTTTAATTTTCATCTGAAATATGTTTCTGTAACATGCATGTGCTGCAAAATATACTCTAAAAAATACTGGTATTCCAGCAGGATACCAAAGCTGCCCTTACAAGCAGATAACAGCTTTTTTAATTTAGAGATCAAGAGAAGTTATCGTTCTCTCTACTGCTTTCATTGTTGTGTGCTTACAAAATGCTTTCTTTAATATTTCTGGGGTGATCTGCTCTGCCATCCAAAATTAAAACGTCATCTATAGTTGCTGCATTTGATTTAGCAGATAGCCAGCATTATGTCATTCCCTCATTATTCTGAGGAATGCAGCTGTCATGGGTGTCAGGGGCTTGGGGAATGACACTCCAGTCACACATGTTTACTTCTGGTAATGATCTGAAAATGCAAATAGAAAAGATAAGGGTTGTTGGCACTAAGGTCCTCTGACTCTGCATTACACAGAGATTGCTAATGAGGTATCCCTTGCTGGCTTTCAAATCTTTCAGATGGTAGTCACAAGCAGTCTGTCACAAACCTGTGTTTCTTGAGTCTGTAAGCAGAGGACCAAAAGCCTCTCTGTCTTCTCAAATGGGGCAAATTAATGATCCAGTCTGAGATTTTCCACAGTAGAGATTCCAAAAGATGTTAGTTACACACGTGTAAATGCCACAACGAAGTATCATGGCCTGCTGTAATGAACTGCAAGGCTGTAACGGGAAATACACTATACTGGTGTCTGCAAAGAGCACAGACAATCATGTCATAATTCTGGGCATGCAGGTGGACCAGACAGAGGTTTGCCATTTTGCAGACACAGCTACATAAAGAGTCTCAGATTCTGAGTTCTAGAGGTGGTCACAGAGTTTTCTGTGATGTTTCCCATGTCAAGGCATGTTGCTATAAATGCTTAACGCAGAGAAACTGTAGAAGTCACATGTAGAAATGCTGCATGACAACATTATAAACTATTTTGTCGTAAAACCTCCTCAAAACAGAAGAAAGAATGTGGGAGAGATGGACAGATGCCAAGTGGACTGGTCTACTCTAACAGCTTTCTGCACACTTCAAAATCAGAAAAGAGAAACTTTTTCTTCACTTAAAGAAAAAGTTAATTTTTATAAGAATACCTCAGCAGAGGAGTCATTCACTGTGCTGTTCCATGGTGCTTTCAGTAAATCTTGGATGGATGGTCCAAGGATAGTTTTGGGGAGGAGTTAATCTTCACCTGGGCTCTTTGATATCTGGAAAACAGCATGCTGTGATGAATCTTGCAGTACTATTCTGCAGACAATAAAGATCAGCTTAGGTTGATCTTAGGCTGAGGATCCGTGACAGAATGCCTTGAACTTACAATTTTTTATTAATTCCCACCCTGTTTTTTCCTCCTAATTGTATGCAGGTTTTATGTCATAAGTGTCTGAGCTAGAAGCCAGTATGTTTGTAAATACCTGAATTCCTTTGTTTTCAATAAATACTTTTGTTACAGCAAGGATTTTGCACTTGCAATCACATATTTGCTGCTTCCTTGGAGAGTTTCTATCTCTTAAAAGACATAAGAAATCCTGCAACTTTCTGCAGAGTTTGCCTGGTTGTACAGGTCACAGGCACACACTTGTGTAGGATCTGTCATCTCTTTGCACCTCACCTTCTGCAGTTATAACCCTCACTTAGTTGTGGTTTAAAGAGAGAATGTGCAGTTATTAAAACTTTGGCCTTCTTTTTCCTTTGGGTGTTGCTAAATCCTGACCAACCTATCCTGATCAGACTCATGGCTGTTCCAAACAAGCTTTTCTTCAGACACACACATCTAAGTTGGTAAACTGACCAAACACAAAACCATCTGCAGAAGCCACATAGCATAATCTGGGTAAACAATTACCACAAAAGTCTTAGTTAGGTGAAGGTTACCCTTGCACGTCATTTGTTTTTCTCTTAACAACAGGGATACAGTTCAACACCGTGATGTTCTTTGTGTTGCCTGGTCACCTCTGTATTGGAAACAAGACCATGCAAAATAATTTCAATGAAGGATCATTCCAAGAAGAAAAATTTCTTCCTTTAACTCTATGGATAAATATGACTCAATGCCTCCCTGATCCTGATTACATCAAAATTTATATTTATGACAAATAACTCTCCAGATCACTTTCCTCACAGTACAAGCTTTCCATATCCTCCTTGCATATGAAGGTTCAATTTAGTTTGCTATATTTACAAGAGAAAAAGAAGAGCCCATGTGTCCCACCTCTTCTCCTACATTAATTCATCTTGAATGAGACATATCTGTTGGAACAGACCTGTCTCATTTTAGACACTGGCCTAACTTTATGACTATGTGAGCTGAGGCATGCAGCACAGAAGTCTGGATGCAGAAAGTCTGTGCTTGGGACAATTTCCAAGATGGAATTTTCCCAGATGCATTATGCTGCAGGTTATATCTACCTGTTCTGTTTATAAGAGATGAAGACATGCAGTTAAATACACCTGTAAGTACATTGCCCCATTTTACCAATAAGTCATGAGTCAGGACACCAAAATGCTGAAGTGGCTTGAAAATATTGAAGTTTGCTTTTTTTTGTTAGTAAAACAAGTGGGTATCTAGTTTGGTATCTAGTTACATTCAGAACTTCTATCTCCTTAATTTGAACTTTTGACCATACATCAGTGTAGCTCACATGTTCAGGCTTTGCTTTGTTTTGTAAAATATCATATTTGTGGGCAAATCTCTGAAGAAAGTACATTGTACTAAGAAGATGGATGTTGCAAAAAAGCATTGTAAAACATGGGAAGAAGTCACAGTTCACTCCTATCACTGGTAATTATTGTTCTTTGCAATGCATTTGCTACACCAAGTCAGCTTCCTGATCTTACAGATACGATCCAGTTTTAGCCCTCTGTCATTTGCATGATAATGCTACAAACGAGTCAGACCAGAAGGTATTTTTGCTGATGAAATCTAATTATAAAAGCTTCAGTTCAAAGTAGCCGTGTATTTTAAAGCCAGCTCTGTAGACAACAGTAAATCTGCCTTTATGTTTAGAGCTACCTATATATCTAATTGAATTCAGTGCCCTTCCTGTTTTTCCTCTTTCCATGAGAAAACAATCGATTCAGGTTACAGAGAAGTTCACAAAACCTCCCTATTTCCATTTTTCTAGAGTTTGTACTTATTTATGGAACATTTTCTCAATCACTGTGTAAAAAGTTAAGGACCAAAAACATTTTGGCTGCTCATACAAAGATTGACAGGAAGAGCTTGCTAGCCTTGGAAAGGGATTTTCTAAAATACCTCACTAGGTCAAATAAGTATCTTCCACTGAAGTCAAGGAAGGTTTGACAATTGTGCATGTGAGTACCTTTACATCTATCATTATCCAAATACTTTTAGAAATACAATCTATGCATGAGCTTAGCTGTTATTGTCTACCTGTACAGGATAGTGCATGAAACAGTAGTCGGTACAGTGTTAATGTAAATTTAACAGGAATGAATAAAGAAAAAAAAGAGAGATAAGACAACAGAAAACCACTCTGAGTTATAACAGCTCATCCTAAGCAAGAAGGAGCAGAAAGGTGCTATAAAGACACCACTTGAAGGAAACAGATTAAGCAAGTAAAACTGTACATGCTGAGTAGAAGGAGCTGCATCTTCTGTTTCTCATGAGGGCTGGAAGGAAAGGACATCAACAAAGAAACAGTAGTAGCAAGGTATTTGAGATTAAGTATTTGCTAAGAAAACAAAACAAAATCATTCCATTCTATGCATCTCTATGAAGTGTTGGTGTTGTGTGATACTACCTGGGAATCCTCTGCAGCAGGCTGTTTTAAGTACAGTCAGTTGGATCATTGACTTGGCCCTTGCTTGGAGCAATAACAGATTTGAATCCTAAGTAATATTTTGTATTATGCTACGAAAATTAGTCTTCCACTTAATATAAATTTTCCATTCTAAAGTGGGGAGCAAAGCTGGTGCACAAAGGGGTGAAAAAATCAGTTTTCAGCAACTTTATTCTACTCAGGCATAGTGGCAAACTGATTGATAGAATCATGGCAGAGATTGGCACCTGCCCCTTCAGTCCCCTCAACGTGAACTGAAGATCTCCCGGTTTGTGTTTGGATCTAACTTTAGGGGAAGTCACTCTAAGGCTAGCATGCCATAACAATTAAAACCAATTTGCTAAACTCACCTGGATCCAAAACTTTTATCTATAAAAAACTGTAACGTTTTGGGTTTGGTTTTTTATTACCTAATAATTTACATGGCAGAAACACATTGGAGCGCAAAGTAAACTGTTTTCATATCCATCCTTTTTTCACGCATCTTCTTTTCCAAGATTCACTGGAGGCTGAAACCAAAAGTACTTGGAGAAAAAGGTACTAACCATCTGGTCAGAACAGAACCAATAAAGAATATGTCACAAAGCAGAACAGGAACTTTCCACTTCATTTTAAGACCTGTCAGATAATTTTCTAGGGGTGATTTCCTCCTCTAAACCATCCATGTGTGTTTCTCCCATTACTAATTTCAAGTGCCTACAGTGCAGAAAAAGGATATAGAAATTACCTCTGACTGCTGCAGAACATTCCAAAGATTGGAGGCCCTTGCAACAAAATTAGGATCAAATTCTGTATTTAAAAAGGGTCATGGAAATGAAGGAAAAGAAATCTGACAGAAAAAATACTGTCAGGTTTGCATATTTGCCACAGAGATGATGAAAAGGTCTGTTTTGAGAGAGTGTTTCTAAGCATTGAGCATTATGATCTTATTTAATTACTGTGAGAAACTGCACATAACTGCTAAATAACCAGTTGTTACACTTCGCTCTGAAGTTTCTGGAACTGGCTAATTTGAAAAAAATTACTCTGGTCATGGCAATTTCTATATTAAAATGATGCTTCTTCTCCAGCCTTTTTGGGATGTTCCTGCACTGTTGAAGGAACCAGTATACTGCAAGAAAAAAGTACTTAATTCCTACAAGACAGGGAAATCATGCTCCTAAAACTGAAGCAAAGTGGAGAGAAAGAACTTGGCTAAGACATGTAGAAATCCAGACATGTGGATTCCTCAGCTGTCTGACATTCCATGCTTCTGTGTTGTTATACTCTGTTAAAATGGGAGATAAAACAGTGTTTTTCTGCAGAGGCCAGAGGCAATTATTTGCATATATTGACTTTGTTGAACACTAAATGCAAACAGCAGTGGAAAATTATGCCTAATACATAATGTCAGTCACAGGGCTGTCTAACATACCCACTGAGGTAGAAGACTGCAGGTAGAGGTGGAATTTTAAAAACTGGCTACATCTTTTGGCTCTAACATTGAGTTCTAAAAGACAAGTTCCATTACCCAGTCTGCTTGAATTTATCCAGTTACATATGTACTGTGAGGATATTAACACTAGCTAACTGTGAGGGTTTGTGAATGAAAAATTGGTCATTTCCTAAAGATCTAGGGAGGAAAAAGGTTACAGAAATAGAAAATAAATGTATGTGGGTTTAGTGTCAGAATTGTTACAAACCATTTGGTTGGGAAGACTCTAGCGGAGCATTTAAGGTTATGAGAGGAGATTAATAGGTCTTCAACTCTGTTTGTTTTAATTAACTTGTTTTTTGTGTTTGGATTGCATCATATTTGAACAAAAGTAGTATGCTTGCCAAGAAGTCTTGCATGTATAGGGTAAGTGATTCTTGGAGCACTGGAAGTTACCAGTCAGAAACATGACCGCATGCTTTTCCCCACAGTATCAGTGCAAATTTAATTATATAGGTGCACTTTAATTAATCCCAAACTAGCTATTAATGAAGAAGCTGAATGAAAAGTTTGCATTCCTTTTCTAAACCATCTACCAAGATCTATTTGGACTTCTCTCAAGCTTTGACCATGGTCACCATCATAAGCTTTTCTATACTTGATGCTAATGATGAGCTGGGCAGTGAGGAACCAGATGAGGTTCAATAACAGCAAGTGTAGTGTCTGGCACCTGGGAAGAACAACCGCAGGTATCAGTACAGGCTGGCGGATGACCTGCTGGAGAGGAGCTCTGCAGAGAAGGACCTGGGGGTCCTGGTGGGTGACAGGTTGGCCATGAGCCAGCAGTGTGCCTTGGTGGCCAGAGAGCCAATAGGATCCTTGGGTGCATTAAGAGGAACGTGGCCAGCAGGTGGAAGGAGGTGATCCTCCCCGTCTACTCTGTCCTGGTCAGGCCTCACCTGGAGTCCTGTGTCCAGTTCTGGGCTCCCCGGTACAAAACAGACAGGGATCTCCTGGAAAGAGTCCAGTGGAGGCCACAAAGATGATTAAGGGCCTGGAGCATCTCCCCTATG
>VXBZ01010292.1:141161-172971 GCA_013399135.1 Heliornis fulica | reverse complement strand
TCCTTACAACTCCCTTCCCAAACAAAAAAAAAAAAAAAAAACCAAACAAAAATCAGTCATCATATGGGAAATAAACCCATGGACCTCTGCAACACTCTGCCCTGTATGGTGATCAATGAATGTTGTGATTTAAAGAGTCAATTCTCTAGTAGCTATAAAGAAAATATATGTAGCATGCTTAGCAGTTTACACAACAGGTGGGGGTGGACTAGTTTATCTCCGGAGGACCCTCCCAACCCCTGCCTTCTGTGATTCTGTGATTCTTTGACTTTTGTACTTGAATACATGTCTTAAGAACAGGCATTTTATTGAGAAGTAGTTCCAACAGAAAATTACATGCACTGATATATACTGAAAGCAGAAAGACAGCTACCAGTAATACATCAAAACTGAGAGAAACCAAAAGGGAGGAGGAAGTCCCTTATTTGAACCAAGAAATGTAAATGCTGTGTACTTTCCTAAATACTCAGGATGTGACATTTTGTTATGTAAGGAAACAAGACAGTAAAGCTGGTAGTATATCAGAAAGTTAGGACAACTAGAAGACATACCAACTGACAGTACTACACATTGGGAAGCACACAGACAAGCCTATCTCTGTGTAGCTATAGCATTTGCAGCATTGTATTCAGTTGTGAGGCATTATTATAATTACAGTAATTTAAACAGTGGTAATGCTTGGATAGCATGTCCTACTATTAAGTATCTTCTGGTATTTTCTTACCACGAAGAAAGGGGGATGACTCAGTGATACCTTTACTCCAGTGATGAAGCTTGCCTAAGAAGCTCCTGCCTCCCAAACCTCTTGCCTTGCTGCTCCATCACTCATGGTCCTCCCACACTCCTAGGCTCTGCTATGCAGCTCTCTAGGGGCTTGCAAAATTATCTGGCTTAAGGGTCAACCATTTCTCCCTTTCTGAGAGAGCTTATTTGAGACCCAGATAATATCATAAACAAAACTGCTCTCCCACTTTGCCTCATCATTGTAGTGTCTGAATACCGTGTAATTTGACAAGCCTTACATATGTTCCACCTTGCCAGCATTAAGGGGTGGGATTCAGCAGCCATTATAACTATTATAAGCAACTCCAATAATGTATGTGGGGTAATCCCCTGGTGAGGTGTGGCCACCCACACAGGATAGCCTGTGAGGCACCTGCATTACACAAACAATAAATACTAACAAAAATAGCATCAGCTTCTACTCATCTTTGCTGAATGAGAAGAGGAAATGCATTCAAGTGGCCATCTTGCCAGCTCAAGGAAAAACAGCTCCCAGGGTTAAGGTCAGTACAGGTGAGCTATTCTAATTTTGAGCTGCTTCTGAAGACAGTGGTTAAATTATTAAACTGCCCTTCTCCTCTTTACCCTCTTCTGTGCTTGCTGCCCCTCCTTCATCTCTATTGGTGCCTCTTTGAGCTAAACTGGCATAAAAACATCCCTATGAAATTTATCCTTGTTTGACTCCCTAGACTGTGGAGGACATCGTTAAAGAATGGTTATGTGACCGAGGATGTGAACAGCCGGACATGTTACGGTTGATGCCAATTACAGATGGAAAAGTACAGAAGAACAAGATGAGGTCTAAGTGGTAAACAGGGAACAAAGAAGAAAGAATACCATGAGAAAGAGAGCATCATGAGTTATGCGAAGGCCCTGTTTTCAGTTCGGTTCCCAAAACATTCTCGTTCCCATGTTGTTTTTCAGAAGCTGGCTGAATTCTCTCAAAACAGTCTTGTTTGGTTCTCATACTCTTAGCTCCTATCTAGAACCCCTGATCAGTAAACTTAAAACATGTTTTTCTGCTAAGTACTAACCAATCAATACTTGCAAAAACAAGTTGTTATCCGATCATGTGCTGACACTCAAATTGCTGTAATGTAACTAAAAAGTATAAAATCACATGAAGTTCCTGCAAGTAGTTGAGACAATAAAAGGTAGTCACTACCTTCGGTCTCCCAGCGTCTTCTTTCCGACACTAGACTGACTCACCTCACCCACTTGACTACTGCAGTGGGTGCCAGATGTTGTGCAGTGTTTACACCCCACAATCACAACCTCAGTGCCCTCTCTGCAATACCAGAAAGTATCACCATAAGCCTGGATGTATGTAAACCAGCAAAACTGGTGTAAACTGGTTTAATTTGGCTAGGTTTGCTAGCATCTGATCTAAAGCTAATATCTTCAAAAGCAATTATGTGATACTGTGGAAGTGCTTTGCTGAACTTCACACAGAGCTTCTGAGGACAGACAGGACTGAAACTGATTGCCTCTAACTTCAGAGAAACTTACTCAGCAATTTCTGCCTCCACCTTCTGCTTGAGCATTTCCATACTTCTTTTCAGCAGATCTCCAGTCCTGGAGGAGATGAAGAATCACAACTTCCAGTGATTAACTGGTTTCGTTGTAAACAATTTATGCCTTACTTCCAGAAAGAATTTGATTAGTTTTAACTTTCAGTAGTGAATCTTCCTGTACTGTTGGTTGCTTGACACTGGTGTCTGTCCTATGTAACTACGGAAACAGAGCAGTAGAGAAAGTAGTTTTTTGAAACTGTTACTTCACTATCAATATTGCTGATAACATGTACATTCCTGTGAATCTTCATATTGTCTCCTTCACCCCTTTCCTAAGGGCTCTAGGGACAGTTGTCAGGGGAAATGCCTTACTGTACCCACTACATTTGTTGCCCTGCAAAGTACTTCCAGTCACACTGTCAAAAATCTGGATTGATTCTGTTTTTCTGAAAACAGCACACCCAGCTGCATGTATGATGGATTTTTCTTTATAGCCATTATCTGATGTGCTAGACAATGGCCGCAACTGGAGAAAAGTAATCAGACAGTTGGGACCCAAGGCAAGAATGATGTCAATATGTCTGTTCTCAAATGTTGAAATGATCTGTCAACTTCATTAGCAGACTTTCTATCAGACTTTCTAAGGACCAACTAGTTTTATACTTCTTTTGCAGCGGGAGGATAGATAACCTGTTCAATCATATGGGCATATGTCATCTAAGCAATTCCTTTACAAAGTCTCTGTGGCTTCACTGAGAACAGAGGAAGAAAGGCATCCAGACTTGCATTCGTACCCATGCAAGCCAACTTGCCTGGTGACAGTGGCTTGTCCATTAGAATCTCATGTATTCTGAGAGCAACAGGGCGTACCTATGGTGGCCTGCAAGCTTCTGAGGGAAGCCTTTATCTGATGACATTGAAATTCTGTGCACAAAGCCAAACTTCTCAGTCTTTGAGCTCAAGACACTTGTGACATTGAGTAAGAGAAACACATAGGAAAAGCAAAGAGAAATCCTGTAGAGTGCAATTTTTTTAAGTATCAATGAGACTGCAGATTATTTTGCCTTTAATGTAATGCATAACACAGACACAGATCCCTATGCAGACATATCTAATAATAAAGCAGTAGGACATAATAATAAGGATCTAATACAATGTGTCCAACATTCCCCATGGAAGGAAATCCCAGAATACCTACCAAGCTTTCATATTAGTTACAAATAAGATATGAAATAATCCTCATCAGTTTAAAAGAACATTGTGTGCTACAAGCCTTAGTAACATTTGCCACAGTTTCTAAGATATTCCCAGGATTTAGTAACATGTGGAAAACAGCTGCCCCACGCAGCTGCATGGGTGTTCTTATAGCCACGCTGAGCCCCTTTTTGTGTGCTGCTCACTAGCAGCAGCAGCTGGGACGACAGCCCTGCTCGGACCACAGCCCTTGCAGGCCTTAAAACAGTGAGCCAGTTTCACACCCTAAATTTTCCAGGCCATTAACCTCCATCTGTCTTAGCTAGGTGGAACTATTCAACCACCTGGGAACCTACCATACTCACCCACAGGACAAGCCCCACTGATGGCTGACCAGCACCATTGTTCCAAAGAGGTTGCACAGTGCATGTGCTTCTACAGCTTCTTACCATCCTTTGAGAGCAGGGACCTGGGAAGTACTCTTCACAGCTATAGTCATGGCATACATATGTAGCCCATGACAGAACTTCACTGCATGAAAGAGACCTGGGACAAGTAAGATCTATGATACTCCTACACTGTAAGATCTGTTTAACTAAAGAAGATATGTCACTTTGGGTACAGGAGTATTAGCTTGACATTCTGAAATCCCAGACTGAAACTGTAAATACTCAGCACAGAATCACAGAATCATAGAATCATTTGGATTAGAAGAGATCTTAAGATAATTGAGTCCAACCACACCCTAACCCTGCCTAGCCCACCTCTAGATCATGTCCTCCAGCACAACATCCACATGCCTTTTAAATAGCTCAGGGTATGGTGACTCCATTACTTCCCTGGGCAGCCTGTTCCAATACTTGACTACCCTCTCAGTAAATAAATTCTTCTTGAAATCTAACCTAAATCTCCCCTGGTGCAGTTTGAAACCATTTCCTCTCATCCTATAACTTGCTACCCGAGAGAAGAGACCAACTCCCACCTCTCTGCACCTTCCTTGAAAGTAGCTACAGAGAGTGATAAGGTCTCCCCTCAGGTAAGACCCATATGGGCTGCACTCATGAGAGATGACCAATGTTCTTCCAAGGCTGCTTAAATGTTTGAAAGGTCCCTAACAACTGAAGAAAAGGAAAACTATCTGCACCTATCTTCAAGAAAGATTGAGAGGACACACTGGAACTACAGAACAGTCAACCTCACTAAGGCTGGCGCAAGTCCTTTTTTTGGGCACATAAAGGAGGAGTTACCGGGGACAGTCAGCATGGACTGTCTAGACATAAATTGTGTGACCGAGTGTCTTCTGTCATAAGGTGACTGGAACTGTGGGGTGAGTGGAAAGTAGTGGATGTCATTGACCTCCACTTCAGCAACCCTTACAACCCTATTTCCACAATATTCTGGTACCCAAGTTGGGATATTACAATCTGGGAGGGTAGATAACCAGATGGGTAAATACCTAGTTGGATGATAGGCCTCAGAAGCCGGTGGATAATAAGTCATACTCTGCTTTGAGGCTGGTAACAATCAGGGTCCACGGGGGTCTGTAATGGGACCTGTCCTGTTCAAGATCTGTATCACTGAAGAGGTGGACAAAGAGACCGGGTGCAGTTTCATCAAGTCAGCAGATACCACCAAATTGCAAGGGCCAGTTGATAATGCATGAGGGATGCCATCAAGAGGAACCTGGATAGACAGGAGAAAGGGTTTGATAGGGCTCCTATGCACTTTGAGCAGGAGCAATGTGCAGTTCTGTAGCAGGTAGATTTCCTGCTGGGAAGAGTCCCTGGGCCAGGGTCAGCGCTGGGGGAAGAGTCCTGAGCACTGGTAAGCCGCCAGCTAAGCAAGGGCCAGGCACAGGTGGCCAGCAGCACCTGCAGGATGTAAGCAGAGCTCAGCTTTGCAATACAGACAGCTCTGAGGCACCTAACAGCACCCCAGGACCTGTGAGGAGGGGATAGAGAGAGCAGGGACATGCTCTTCACAGGCAGGAGGATGAGAATTAACAGGTATACACTAAAAAGGAAGAGGTTCAGGCTAGAGTTAGGAAACAATTTTTTCCCAAAAGGGACAGACAGGCAGTAAACAGTCTAAAACCTTTGTATGAAAAAAAAAAAAAAAAATCCTTGAGCCCAAAAATTCCTGTAAGACTTTTCATCCCATGTGTTTGTCTTTGCCAATGTGGATTTACAGCTAGAATTTTTCCTATGGATTTATTGTGATAGAAGCATTTTTTTTTAAGAGGCTTTTGTCTGTCTTTGCTGCAATGTCAGAAAAAGCCCCCTTGGCCTTAGTGTTCTGACCTTTATGGTCATTTCTTGTGGTAACTCTTCTTTCAAAGATCTATCAAGCATGTTGTAATATCATAGATGGGGATTTTATAGATAGGGATTTCAGATTGGCTGATTACTTTTGTTTCTCCATTTTGTCTGTCACATCATCCTAAACTCAGCCTTTTCCTGACTGACGTGATGTCTCCTCAATATAAAAACAGCTCCCTGCTGGTCATATTCCCAAGAAAAGCCAGAGTAATTCCTGATGAAAGGTTTTCAGAGGGACTGGTCATGGATTGCAGTGCCACTCAGCATGAATTAGGCATAATCCTCATCAACACCTAACCAGTATTCAATTAGAAATACTAATACGCTTAATATATTCATAATAGGAATCAAGAAGCCTATTACCTTTCTCTGGTAATCCTATTTCCATTTCCTTGTACAGTGTCACCTATTTAGATCACAACCTTAACCGCAAGCTCTTCATGATGCATTCTGTATCTGTTCACTGAAGGGACAATAATAAAATAATGCAGAACTAGTCACAAAACTAGAGGTGGAGCTTCTTGTAACCCAGTTTCACAGAGCTAACCACTGAGTGGGAGTAAATTTTGGCAAGCAAAGAAAAAAAAATAAGTTGGCTTGTTTTTGTCCTGCATTGTAATAAATTTTCCAGCTCTGTAAAAGTGCCATCTCAAGACACAGGATCTCAACACTGTTCTGTGGATGTGAGATTTAGGTGAAAGGTGAGTGTACAGCATAAAGCATTGCTATTGAGTCAGCAACACACAGTTCTGCAATTTTACAAATGCTTCTCCCTTCCAAACATATCCTACAGTGTAAATACTTCAGTAGCTATTACCGAGTCTGAGAAAGAAAAACCTGACTTGCTTACAAGTGTAAGCCAAGGATCACTCTCGTGTTAAACATGCCCAGCACAGCATAATGGTGCCTAGGTTTGCACTGGTATCCCCAAATTACCATCATTAGAATCAGTCACAGCAAGGATGTTCATCTTAGGAAAGAAAAAGACAAATTGCTTGATTAACATAAGACTAGACAAAACACAATGAAATATCATGCGAAATTTGGGAAATGCAGTAGCTGGCACTTTTAGGAGTGATTTTTTTTTCAAAATAATAGGCAAATTCTAACAAGGAAACTTCCTTGTGTTAATAAATAACAAAGCTTTCACAGCCGAGAGTGTCATTCCTAAAAGCAACACTACAGCCTCTCAGATACTGCATTACAAAACAGAACACAGGCAGAGGATGGCAGCCTGTTTTTTTGTGGCCTTTTTGTTTCATTTTCCTTTCAAAGTATCAAAGAACTGATCTTTCTTCATTAATTGAAATGAGATAAACTCTAAGGGGTGTGAACATGTGAGAAACATCTCTACACGGTGCTTTACCTCGCTTCTCTCTTCTTCCAACAGTAATTCTCTGCCCTTGTCACACTGCCCAGCAGATGGTAAGGAGGTTGATTCAACCAACTGGACTTCTTCTTAGGTTACACAACACACACCATGAAAACCTTGCCTTAATTTCCCTAAGCCACACAGAAGCTACAACCAATGTCATATTGGTTACATGGGAATTCTGACAATCTTGAAACCTCTCCCAGATCCTGTGGGCAAGACATTAAGAGCCTGATATGACATATGAACATTGCTGAAGGCAGATGTGGCATAAAGTCTGTTTGCACATGCTTTCCCAGAAGTAATGACAGTACACGCAATTGCTCCCCAGAGACGTAATGTAACCTGCATTATGCAAAACACTTCTTGAATGACTGTATCATTCTTATCCCTGTACATTATAAATCATGTGGAAGAAGCTTTCTCATCCAAATAACTCACTAATTTTAAAATGCATCATTGTTGTGTGGCATTGCAGGGAAACTCCACATGACACATGAAAATGGATGGATGCCAAGAAATGGATCTCGGAATCGGATTACCTGGGATACTGTGAGGGTACAGCCTTGGCAGCTTTCTGATTCTGAGGTTAAGGAAAAGGTGTTTTATTTTTAAGCTTATTCCTTTGAGGGTTTGTCTTTTTAGCCCTTCTTGGGGAAGAAAAAGAGTGGTAGTATGAGTCTTTGTGGACTAAGCAGGAATAGGACAGAAGTTCGGAGCATTAGCAGCAATTACAGATGAAGCCAGAACTGAACTTGTTCTCTCCTGCTGACTTTATCAACTGAAAAATGACTGCACTACTCAACTGACAGTACAGGCGCCCCAGGTGTGTAGAGTCTTAGTGCTACTCGCACAAACCTGAAGGAGAGTAAGCACGACAACATCATGAAGGCACTTATAACTGTGGAGAAATCATTCTCAGAATACTGGCACTCTAAATACAAAAGAAAGGTAGGATGACACAGGTAGCAGGGACAGAATCATGTTGCCAGAATAAACCTGTGAAGAAGAAGCAAATGCTGCTTGTCGCTGCAAGCACAATTTAGAGGTATTTGGGTCACCTGAAAAACTGCACAACCTTCTTGTGTTTACAGGTAGTGGTGCGACTGAAATATTGTGGTTTCACCACAGAAGAATATCCTGGTGATCCTCAAACTCAACCTGCTTAAGATTCCCACCATCTCTTTAGTTACTTTCACACAACTGTTGCCATGTGAAAATTTTGGTACAGCTGCAGCTTTCAAAGCTGTGTTTCTTCCTTCCACCTTTTCCATGAGTCATATAGAGAACAGGATGATTACAGTCTGTTGGGACAAATTCTATGTATAAGCTGTTAGAACTATATTGACAACCCTAAGAATTTGCACCAGCTCTCTTTTCCCTCTTTTCCATGTCTTCAAGTGTAGTGCTTCAGCAGGAAGCCAGGCAACACCTCTTCCACTGATTTCTGCAGTATAAAAAATCCTCCCTTATCCATTGCTCCAAGATCATTCATTCAAATACAGTCATAAGCAGAAACCTGATCTGATAACATTCTGCAATGATTATGACACTTTTGATCCATGATCCTGAAAGTATTTATAGATAAAATCATTTACTCAAGGTCAGGCTTGGAGGCTGTGATAAGAATTGGCATTGGAAGTGTGGCATCACACGCACTACTATCTTTATTCAGGTAAAATAAAGGACACTGAATGTTTTTAGTTTTATCTCTGGCTCGTGAGCAAGTAACATCCTGAAAATTGCCAGTCCTTCAGAGTACATTAGACAGTATGTATTAATAAAAGCTTGTGGCTACCAACAGTAACATACACACCAGAGAAACTGGACCTTTTCTTCAAATCAATCTGTTCTTTCTGTGAAGTAGCTATAAAATCTGTTTTATATATGTTGATTTTTTTCCTTAAAAAAAAAGAGAGAGAAAGAAAGAAAGAAAAGGCTTGTCATAAGACCAACCTAAAGAGAACTCACTGGTGTTTACAGAGAATTGCTAAAGATTACAATTTGGAAAATATTTTACTCAATGACATTTACAGTTTCAGTGATACTATAGTAAACAATGGAGGGTGGATTTTCAGTAGTTAATCTTTTACGGCACTTTAATGTCAGTCCAAAACAAAGCCTCCCTCTGTGCTTCATCGGGTGTGGAATGTGAAACCAAACAGATGACTAACTAAAGTCTGAAGAAAGTTAAAGATGCCTGGAGACTCAGACGTTTTGAAATGTGAGATCTACCTTTCTAGATTCAGCCTGGTGTCACAACTGGTCCAGCAGTTAATCAATAGTCTGAGGAGGGAATAAACAGATAAAAGCTGTTTTGTGTGGAAACACCTAATGAAAGGTGAAAGGTGAAGGGAAGCGGAACAGGCTGTCATTGCTGGTGTATGTGAGGCCTTCTGACCATAATGCTGCTTTTCACCACCCGCAGCTGTTGGAGGGAAAGTTACCAGAGTGCAGCAGAAATAGCATCAGCACAGTCCTAAGGTAGACAGCTTGACATGGACATGTCCTGCACTCAGCTACATTCTGATTCTGATCTTTATGCCAACACTTCCATCTAGTTAGAAGAACGGAGCTCTCCTTAGAGCCAAAACTGATGCTGTAAAGCCTTGAAACACGTAATTGTAGAGCTCTACTTACTATAGTTCTGTAAAAATCACATCTTGCAGGGCCTATTCTTTAAGGGATTTTCCCTATACCAGGCATCACAGTTCCTGAGTGCACTCAAAATACGTTAGTCTGCTATCTGATATATTAAGGCATGGCCTTGCAAAAAGCTGCATATGTTTTGGATTATGACATCCAAGGGGCTGTCAACACCTTACCATTCTGGAAGTGTTTAGTGTGCAGTTAAGCCTGTAAAAAAGGAATTCACTGTCAGCTGTTAGTCCTCTTGAGATCTTGATGTCACTCCATACTCACTGATTACTGTAGTATGGTCTGGGGCACTTACCCTATACACAAAGGATTTCACATGGCATTTCTTTGCCTCCTCAGTCTCTCCAGCTAGGAACAGGGGATCCCAGAGAAGATCAGGTTCAAGGTCCACATTGACCCCAGGGACATCTTTTGAATATCTTTTCTAGACAGATTAGTAGCACTAGATAGGGTCATGAAACTGAAGAAGGGTCTTGGTATACAACATCCACCCAAATTTCAAAGTCCACACCCAGTATTCTCCTGCCTCTATTTGTCAAGGGCTGCAGTGTTTCCAAACTTCTGCCTTTTTTCTGGAAGTTAGTTTTCAGGACAACATATTCTCCTGAGCCAACTGCTTCCCTAATTTCCTTACAACTTTGATGTATTTATTTAAGGCCATTCATCCTAATGTTCACAGTGGGCTGGATTTCTCCTTTGACTGAGAGGAAGAGCATTCTCATTCTGTGTTTTTTACTCATTATTGTCTTATGGGCTTGACAGACAACAGCAGGCCACTCTTCCAGTAGAGATGGGATTACTCAATGCTCAAACTAGTCTGCCTGGTCTGCCATTTCTAAGTAATTTCTAACCACAGTACAGACCTCTGAGATGATATCTGAACTATGGTGGTGTTGTGAAGCTGGCAGTTACCTGGCTTTCAAGTCTTTACAGATGGATGATGCTAGTATCAATCAAACCCTGCATGTTGCAGTATGTTAACCACTTGGCTTCCTATCAGCTCAGACCAGATGTTGAGTCTGACTGTGATAAGGAAGCATTCAGAGGAATTGTTTAAAGTCTCTGACAACCTCATCTATCCAGGGAAACTGCTCAACCATATTTAAAAAATCACCTAAATTCACACACTGACTAGGTACTAGTCAGTGTGTGACTAGATACTAGATGCTTCTTTTCACCCTAGCATCAGAAATATCTTCCTCTAGATCTTGCTTGGAAAAAAATACTGTCACTTTTCTATAATTTAGTGCACATCTCTATCATTCAAGTCACTTAGAGAAGACTAACAAGGTATTCTCCCTCTTCAGTAGACAGGAAATCTTTCCCTCATGAGGGGTAATGCTTCCTACCACTACCGACATCTCTTTGTTCCTGCTACACTTTCTGTCCTAATGAATGTACCTTGCCAGGTATAACTGTAGTGCTGTTGCAACAAAATACTAAAGATCAGCTTATCTAGATCTTTAGAGATGCCAAGCATATTACTGCATCTTTATTATACAGTTAATCTTAATTTTATGTGCAAAAATGTTCAGTTAGAAAAGTTATCCATCTCTTAAGTCATATGTAAGACTCACAAGTGAAAAAGCATCTTATCAGGAGTTGGACTCGATGATCCCTATGGGTCTCTTCTAGCTCTGTATAATCTATGATTCTATGATTCTATGATTCTGTATCTGAAACAAGCAAACAGATCTAAGTTTCACATTAGAAGCAAAGTCCTGAACCTGGGTTGGGGCAATCCTTGTCATCAGTACAGGCTGGGAGATGATGAGAAAGAGAGCAGCCCTGCAGAGAAGGACTTGGGGTACTGGTAGGTGAGATGCTTGACATGAGCTGACAGTGTGTGCTCACAGCCCAGACGGCCAACCATACCCTGGGCTGCATCAAAAGGAGAGTGGCCAGCAGGTTGAGGGAGGGGATTCTCCCCCTCTATTCCACCCTTGTGAGACCCCACCTGGAGTCTGGTGTCCAGTTCAGGAGTCCACAACATAGGAAGGACATGGAACTATTGGAACAGGTCCAGAGGAAGGCCATGAAGATGATTAGAGGGCTGGAGCATCTCTCCAGCTGAAGACAGGATAAGAGAGTTGGGATTGTTCAGCCTGGAGAAGAGAAGGCTCCAGGGAAATCTCGTAGTGGCCTTCCAGCACCTGAAGGGGCCTACAAGAAAGCTATGGAGGGACTTTTTAGAAGGAGTGATAGGATGAGGGGGGATGCTTTTGAATTGGAAGGGGGTACATTTAGATTGGGCACTAGGAAGAACTTCCTCACTCTTAGGGTTGTGAAACACTGAACAGGTTGCCCAGGTAAGTGATGGAAGCCCCTCCCTGGAGGTGTTCAAGACCAGGTTGGATGGGGCCTTGAGCAACCTATCTAGTGAGAGGTGTCCCTGCCCATGGAAGGGGGGTTGGAGCTTGATAATCTTTAAGGTCCCTTCCAGTCTGCACCATTCTATGATTCCATGATTCTGTATACCTGACTCCCAAGATGCCTGAAGGTGGCTGCTCAGGATAGTAGAGCAGTTTTATCCAGACCTATCCTGAAGAGAATTATTCAAGGTATTTACAACTATTGAAGCCAAGGGAACAAAAACCTGCAGCTAACCAGTAACCTCAGGTCATTATTATGAGTAGCTTGATGCTTTTCTATTATGAACTTTATTAATATATAAATTTCCACAACTCTGGATATGCAGAACAAATGTCAATGCCTGAGATCGGTCATCAAATGAGCTTACAGAAAGTAGCAGTCACTGCAGATAGTTAGCAGGTACAGGAGATGTGTATGAGCAAATGCTTAGGAGACTTAGCTGGTGTAATAACCACAAGAAGACCTGGAAAAGAGTCTGCATTAAAGAGAACACAGATTGTATTAACTACCATCTGATAACACATGCAGACATTGTGTTCTCCATCTTCCTTCTTCCTTCACCTTGATGCAATATCTATTTTCAGAGATTTTCTTTTAGATTTTGAACACCCCTGAGGACATTCCTGATATGTTTTCCCTGAGTTTGGACCTCTGTCTTTTACAGTATCATAAACTTACTATAATTGGCAAATTTTATAAACCCAGAAGATATGGTCCCTGCTTTCCCTCTGTGGCCTTGGATACATGACTTAGTGAGCTCCTGTACAGTGTTCCCTGCACATCTTCAGCCCCCTTTGCTGTTCATGAAGGTCTGACCCCCCCATGGAAGCCACTCTAGGGCAATTTGTGAAGAACTGAAGCCTCTGTTAATGCAGTACTGTCTCCCTCGAGTGGGACCCCAGGCTGGAGCAGGGGATGAGTATGAGGGGTTCTCCCCCTATCATCCGAGGTAACTAATGAAGAACTGACTGAAACCCCCATTCCCCATTTCTTCCTGTACCATTTGGTGGGAGAAGAGGGAGAGAAATCATTAATAAAGTTGAGCCCAGTATGAAGGGAGGGGAGGGGAGAGGTATTTCAAGATTTGGTTTTATTTCTCATTATCCTACTCTGGTTTTATTTCGTGCTGAGTCGATTTTGCCCATAGACACTAAGTGTGGAATGATCTCTCCCTGCCCTTATCTAGACCCATAAGCCTCTCAATATGTATTTTGTCCCTTACCTAATTGAGAAGGGGAGTGAGAGAACAGCTTTGGTTGGCATCTGGCCTCCAGCTAAGCTCAACCCACCACACACATCACATCACAGTGAAGCAGGGAACTACGGATCCTGCTGAAGGAAATGTTAAATACATGAAGTGTTTCCCAGCAATGGTCTGGAAGCAGAGATGGTTTGTGTTGTTAAGCTTCGAGGGCAGGCAATCTAACAACTGGACTGAAAGATGCACCATTTAACAAAAGAAAGCATTTCAGCTTTCTGTCGCCATGTGAACAGCTGCCTACGAGGTCCTGGAAAAGTTTCAGAGGCTGTTTTGATGACAGTGTAGACAACAGCAACCCAACACAATCAGGGAGATGTGGATGTTGAATTCATGATGTTTCTAATGGAAGATGCTCTGTGTAGAATGGCGTTTCTAGGCCAGAAATTCAACCCAGAACTGCTGGGGGTAATCCATCGAGCACACTTTGCACATGCCAGAATGAGAAAATAGGTTTGATGCCTTAGGGAATGAGTAATACTCCTCTCCCAGATTCAGCAATGAAATATACTGAACATTGCCCAGAGCACTGAAATATATCACTGACTATACTGGGAGCCTGACTCTAAAATCTGGAATTAAATGATGTATGTGCCTTCCTGGTGATTAAAAACACATGATGACCATTGGAAGGTCAGTCTGATAACCTCCTCACCTGTGCAGCACAGAAGTAGCTTGTCATTGCCATTCTGGTACTTTGTCTTCAAATTTAGAGTTGTAACCAAATTAAGGCTCTCTGTCATTGTTTAATTCATTCAATACTGCTGCAGTTTTTCCAGACAAGCAAACAAAAGGTATCCTGGGGTTCTTCCTTTTTCCTCCTGATCTATGCAGCTATGACAGAAAAACTACTTTTTTTTTAATCCCCAGAGGAATGCTAGTCTCTTGTTCTTAGTCACTACGCTCCTGCCTGAAGTGAATATGTCTTATAATATATACTGAAGTAAGCAGCCAGTAGAAAACATAGCAGCAATGACTACACTGCACCTTTTTTAAAGCTGTTAAAAACATATAGTGAGTTACTATGCTTCAGACACTAAAATTAAAGGTATCAGAGTTAAGACTCTCACTTACCACAGTAGAAATCTCCACGTCTGTGACAAAGTAAGAAACACAAATAGAAGAAATTGTCACAGTGACTGCTCTCTAAGCAATGCACACTTCAGCAAGGGTAGGATTCTGACTGACTCAAATTTCTGTTGTATCAGAGCTCCAAACTGGACAGAAGGGCAAGATAAGCAAAAATATTTTCTGTATTAAACACAGCATATTATAGTACACAAGCAGATTGGTATGGTAATGAGGAATTCTAAAGAAAATTTTATGGCAACTGCTGTTTTGGATGGGATAGATTTAAAAGCAAGATAGTGTTGTATTGGGTCCTTTTAAAGTGCTGGTTTGGACTTTTTTCTCCCTCTATTGTCCCTAGTTCTGAACAGGATGATCAGGAGTGCTTTGAATAAAATTCTCTCTCATATGTGAAAGTTGCCACCCAAAATTTGTAACAAGGTTGACAATGCTCAAATTACTTTCCTGAGATGCAGAGGTTTCTGCAGCATCTTCAGTGTAGGAACGCTCCTGTTTTGGGTGCCTGTGGAATCAGAAAAGAAAGCAAAGCTGTAAATTAAGGCTAAGCTCTTTTCTGAGACCCCCCCCCCACACACACACATCCTACCACTCAATGACTTCCTTTTCTAAGGTCTATAGTATCCTTGCAAGCTGTCATATAAAAACTGTATCCATGCCAGTTCTACAGATCTGAAAATAAGCCAGTGGCCCATGAGTCATCACAAGGAAACAGCAAAACAATCATCAATGACTTTATGGTAACAAGATACACTTCAGAATTTCCCTTCAGTTCCAGAATTAAAACTGATAACATACTGTATACTGTATGCATATGGGCACAGAATGAACATAAATTTGGATGGAAACAAGAGCAGTGAAGAAAGAGCATAAAAATATGGATTGCACGTAATACACCTTAAAAGAGGAGAGATGCATTATAAGTCTACGAAATAAAAATTAGTCTCAGGGAGAAAGAATGTCAGTTTATAAGATCATCTTTGAATCTTGGGAGAGAAATCACTGAATCAATTGATAATGTCTTGTTTACTGTTTCATTAGTTAGAGAACAAACTAAAATATTTCATCAATAACTATTCTTATTTGTAATTTTTATAAGTTTAATCTGCCTCTCCCATATGATTTCACTGAGAAACTGAAACTGCCTTTTTTTTTCACTGAAACCACACTCAAAACCTAAGCCCGAGTTACTCAAAACATAAATATTCTCTAAGGTAGTGCTTTATGCTTTCACCAAATTTCCACAGATAATGCAACTATGGCATGCTATAATACCTCATTATCACACCACTGAATGTCTTGGTCCAATATGCAAATGAACCATAATAAAACTCCAATGTAATAAAAACGTTTCTTTCATCTTTCTGAAGATTTTATGTGTCTCTAGATATGTCTGAGGCTAGCACAATTTCACTTTCAAATGGGTATCCTCCACCATGCAAATGGCCTAGGACTGGTGTCATCTTCTACGATCACTCTGATGCCTGCTTTTAGTATAAAATGAGGTTAGCAAATGTGCTCCAAAAAACATTCTTAATATTAGAAAATTACTACTCAATTATTTTCATTACTTTCATTGGTTAGGGAAAACATATGACAGCAATATTTTTCATACCAGAAAAAGAATTATGTAAAAATATGAGATGATGCTTCCTCCACAACAAACAGGGTGTGCAAAAGCAATGTAAAAATCATCAGTGTTGCATGGGAACCACTTACCCTACATATACGATTTTTCAAAGGTGACATAATAATTTGCAGTATTCAGGAACTGTTAAACAAAAATGTTTGTGCTCACAGTGTTTCATGGCAGCATAATAATTTTGTTGCCACTAGCTTCCACTTCCTTTTTCTTTTGGAAGCAAGTATATCAAACAGCAAAGAAATAGCATCAAAATTCTTTAGAGCATTGCACTTTTATATTAGGGGCTATTACTAAAGCTAATTCTTCTTTCACACCGATATGCAAAACGAACTTCTTCATGGTGAGGGTGACGGAGCACTGGGACAGGCTGCCCAGGGCGGTTCTGGAGTCTCCTCTGGAAATATTCAAGACCTGTCTGCACGCATTCCTGTGGGACCTGCTCTAGGGAACCTGCTTTGGCAGGGAGGTAGGACTCAATGATCCCTCGAGGTCCCTTCCAACCCCGACAATTCTGTGATTCTTTCTGAGCTTCATCTGCTGTGACAGAGGAGCTGGGTTTTAGGCAAGATGGGAAGATCCTTGCTGGGAGACAGATACCTGGGGAGCTGAAAGACGCCTCTTTCAGTCCCTGTGGGTTTTTGGCTGATTACCCTTTGCTCGTGCGAGCGAAGGTGTTTACCGAGACGTGTGACAATGACAGCCCCTAGTGGAGCACACTTAGAGCACTATCACAGGACATTTCCTGCAAGCACTGCAGGCTTCTTCTTTACTTGGGTGTGTATTTTTGTATAAACTTTGGTTGAATGCATATGGCCACGAGTTTCTTCATTTTTTTCACGCATTCAAGCTACATACTATTATATTGTTTTGTTTTCCTCCCTTTATCATTATATTTTTCTGTTTGTGTTTGGGTTTTTTTTCTGAAATGAAAGCGTGTAGAAAGCTTTATTGATTTTCTCATTATTCTGATTCACAAGTTAAAAAAAAAGTATTGTGGCATTTATTCTCATCACTTGAGGTGGCACAGTGATACTTACTACCAGATATCTTTAATATCCACTTTTATTTGCACTCTAAAGCTCTCATTTGAAAGTGGAATGTTTCTCCTTCATGAAATTGTTTGCCAGTGTCACATGACTTCCTGCCAATAAGCAGGAGTTTTACCTTGAGGTAAAACTTATTACCACCTTATGGTGATAATTCTGGTTGAGACATTTTGACAAAAGGCAGTCTCTTAGTAACTAAAATACATTGTAAGATTAACCTAGATACTGTCTGATTCAAAGTACCTATTAGAAATTCAGTACTGAAATATCATCATAGGTATGAGCAGTGGTAAAACAAAGGTCAATTTAACAAATCATAACAAATTATAAAATAAAGAATATGAGTACTTGTGGAATACACATAATCCTAACAACCCATATTTCTTCATACTGAGACAACAATTTTAGAGGTGTTTTATGTAGCTGTAGCAACTAGAGCAGCTGAGACTGTAAAAACCCAAATTCTTAATACTTGTTCTTTGCCTGTAAAGTTCTTCCAAATTCCTTTGTGAAGCACAGTTCTGTTATGATGTCTTTCAAGAAATAAGGCAATGTGATTGCAAATCACTGCTCTTTTTTCTTTGAACAGTAATTTATAAATACATCTATCCACAGCCACATACTTCTCCATTAGGGAAGTAAGACTGCCTTGTACGAGTCAGACTGGCAACATCAGTGGGTACCCCAGTCACAGTGGATCAATCTTTAAGCCTCTACATCAAATGGGATGTGCCTCACCAACTCTAAAATGCAAATGATTCAGGCCTTACTTATAAAGACCAATCTTTTTCATACTTCTCCATATTCTCGACAGTAGAATACAATAAACATGCAAGCTAACATACAAACATATAGCAATAAATCTTAGAATAAGAGAAGACAACCTGGTTCACATAGCTTATGCAGTGTGCATTCTGTGAAGGGCAGACCATTCCTTGGTCTATTTTCTTTTAACTTAATTGCAAATAAATGTAAACTAATAAAGGAAAACAAAACTTCTATTTGAAAATGTGGCCACCATGCCATGACGTAGACTCTACTACTAAGTGCCTGTACATCTATGAATCAGTAAGCAAGCCATGGAAATAAAGCGGGTGTTATGAGGAAAGAACTGTCAACGACTAACAAGTTACTGAAACATAGCATGTCTATGAAATGGTATGTCCAGGAAGTGTTTTAGTCAAGCTTCAGAGGTGCTGAAGGCTCTTGAAATTGCCTCCTCTTGATTGACCTCCAAAGGGTGCAGGTATCAGAAGACTGCATTGTTCTAAAAAAAAAAAATATTATTTTTTTCTGTGCTACAATAACTGCACCAGTTAATTTAATCCCAATACCTGCACATTTAATGATGATGTTTGGAAAACCACAGCCAGATTTACTCACTACTTGGTACTTACAAACTTCTAGTGCATCTGTAACATATGTCATGAATAGGTACGGTTGTCTTTTTTTCACTTTCAGTTAGATACAGCATAGGCAAATCTCCCTTAGAATCATGTATTAAATAGCATGACCGATGTGAATGAAACTTATGAAGCTCAGTATTGTAAAAATAAGTCACCAGCACAGGAAGGATGTCAGCTGAATTTAATTCTGTAATCATCTCTGACTGCCTGCTGACCTAAGGGCTGATATCTTAAATAAGCATTTTAGCATAATCTTTTGAATGTCAGAACTGAGCACATGTAGCAGTACATGTGGAAACTCCTTGTGCTGAAATAAGAAAAAAAGAGAAAAGAAGGGAAAATGGCAGATCATTTCAGAATAGCAAAGCACTATTCCTTTAAGATAAATATTTTACAGTAGAAGCAGAAATACAGATTAAATAAATAACAGAAAATAAACCAAACCCCCTTCCATTGGGACTACTATGAAAAACC
This sequence comes from Heliornis fulica, assembly GCA_013399135.1. NCBI lineage: Eukaryota > Metazoa > Chordata > Aves > Gruiformes > Heliornithidae > Heliornis > Heliornis fulica. Next base: position 153,844 of record VXBZ01010292.1, on the reverse strand, counting down.
CTACTGTTCTAAAAAATGCCACTTCAGCATGCACACTGATGGTATTTTTCTTGCAGTTAGGAAAGACTTTCATCAATTTAAGCAGTCTTGTTGAGACTGGAGCTTCCGGGTTGGGTGCTGTTGCTAATAACTTATTGAAAGGCCAAAAAGATTTATTATTGCTTGGCATTTAATCAAAAAAAAAAAAAAAAACCAAACTCAGGACTGCGATGTCTTTCCAAAGAAGTCAACTATAAAAGCAGATCACTGGAAAGTCTTCAGACCCTTAGCTGGACAGAACTGCTTCTGCATGCTGAGCTAAAAAGCTGTGAGACAATCTTCCCTACTGCAGGCTATTTCAATCTGAGAGTGTTAGTCATCATCAGCTGACCAAACTTCATACCAGTAACAGATTACTTCAGCTACGGGATTTAGTTGCAGAAGGAAGACAAAGTGGCTTTGTTTCTTCTAAAAATCTTAATCACAGCTCAGTCAGACAAGTAGTTTAAGAGTCTTATTTATCTTCTGGATAGCTTTTTCCACACGGTTACCTTTAACTCCAGCTCGTTAGATGTAAATCAATGCCTGCAAAAAGTATTCAAAGAAATGGTATTGACAAATCACAGTGACACAGTGAAGGTATTAACTTCTACTTTCCTGTATTCTTCACCCATAATCTGTGTCTGCAGGCTTGTCTTGTAAATTTAAACTTGAAATAAATAATTCAGATTTTTATAAGAGCTGGGGTACACCCTAGATATTAATAAAAAGTCCTCTATTTCATCATTTAGCTTATTTTAAAAGTGTTTACCTGATAGCTGGTTTAACTCATGATCAGAACAGATTAGATTAATCCAATACTTTAACTCTGCCCTAAGTTAATTAGTAACTTATACTGGTTTATTCCACTTCTTACAGGTCCAACCCAAAAGATCTATAAATATCTTGTTTTCTGATGCAGCTTCAGTACTGCATTTTTTTAAGAAGATAGTATTACAAGTTTCCATAAACATATCTACTGTTGATTCCCCAAAATTATGAAGCATCAAAAGGCTTTCTACCCCTCTCCCTTTAAATTCTAGTTGAAACATTGATTCAACTGGAATCATTGAAAGAGGATCTGCAAAGACAACTTTAAAGCCATTTCTATATATTAAAGCTACAAAAGATCATGCATAGATGAACTCGGGTTTTTTAACTAGAACTGAGTACACATTAGGAACATTTTGTCTACCTGTAGTCCAGTAATGGAGTCACACCCAGATTACGTGTATTTATCACAGAATGAAAGCCTTAGTCACACAAGGTTTTGTACAGTCACAAGATAGTAAGACTACACACGAGGTTTGCTCACACAGAGGTCAGAGGGTACAACCCTCTTATTCACTTTACCGGTAAGTAGGAATTCTTTCCACTGAGTTCAATAGAGTTTGCAACACCAGTAACTCGAGACAACCTACAGGATGTAAAGGATTAGCCGTGAAGAGTAGTTTTCATTCTGAACTTCATGCTTACATGTGACTCTCACCACTTTCAAGATACCACAGAACACTTTGTAATGACTTTAAGATGCATTCTCCCTGATCTTCTTCCCTTCTTCATTCCTCCTCCAACACAGAACACTATTTTACCTTGCAATTAATTTAATTACTTCATTCACAAGGAAACAGACAGCTCATTAAGGACTCATATGCATACTTACAATGCCAGTCCTAAGTAGGATATGAGGCAGTTAGACCACCAGAGATATTTTAAGAAGCTGCACATGTTCTTTCATATTAGTGCTTTTTCTGTTTTTGATTCTGCTAGATGACCATGTATATAGAAGCAAGATTTTCCTCAGATGCCATTCAACCTATAAAGTTTGAACAAATTATTGCATCTATACAACTACATTTACAAAAGATACAATGGTTCTACAAACAGGACCCATGCCACAGAATACAAAGAGAATAAATTGCTGCCCACCATAGGAGTATATCAGGTTTGAGAAGATCTAAGGGAGCTGGAAGTGCACAAGTCCATGGGACCACATGAAATGCATCCAAGGTTCTTCAGGGAACTGGTGGACAAAGTCACTAACCCTCATATTTGAAGTCATAGCAGACTGGTGAAGATCCCAGTGACTAAAAAAGGGGGAAAATAACTCCATTTCTGAAAAGGGGACAAAGGAAGATCCAGGGAACTACAGGCTGGTCAGTCTCACCTCAGTGTATGGCAAGATCATGGAGCAGATCCTCCTAAAACTATGCTCAGGAACATGAAAAACAGGTGTGAAAAACAGCGAACATGGCTTCACTAAGGGCAAATAATGCCTTAAAATTGTGGACTTTTACAACAGGGTTACAGCATTGGTGTCTAAGGGAAAAGAACCTGTCATCCACTTGGATTTGTGCAAAGCATCTGACACTGTAACATCCTTGTCTTTAAATTGGAAAGACAGATTTTATGTGTGGACCACTCAGTAGATAAGGAATTGTCTGGATGATTGTGCTAAAAGAGTTGCAACCTACAGTTAGTTCAGTGTTCTGATGGAGTCCCTCGTGTGGCAGGGTATGTGGATAAGTGTTATTTACTACCTTTGTTAGGGACATGTAGAATGAGATTGAGTGAACCCTCAGCAAATTTACAGATGACACCAAGTTGTGTGGTGTGGTTGACATGCTGAAGGGAAGGGATGTCATCCAGAGTGATGCTAGACATGCTAGACAGGTTGGCCCACGTGAACAACATGAAGTTCAACAAGGCCAAGTGCAGAACAGGATGCCCAGATGCCTCCTACCTGGCAGTGTTCAAGGCTAGGTTGGATGCAATTTTAAGAAACCTGGGCAGTGGAGGGTGTCCCTGATCATGGCAGCGGGATTGCAACTAGATGGTCTAGAAAGACAAGGAATGAGGAAGGACTGAGAGAGCTGGGTCTATTTAGCCTGGAGAAGACTGAGAGGGGAACTCACCAGTGCTTATGAATATCTAAAGGGTGGGTGTCAAGAGTATGGGGTCAGACTCTTTTTTAGTGGTGCCCAGCGACAGCACAAGGCGCAAAAGGCACAAACTGAAACACAGGAGTTCAGTCTCAACATGAGGAAAAGCATCTCACTGTGAGCGTGACAGAGCACTGGGACAGGCTGCCCAGAGAGGCTGTGGGCTCCCCTCTGGAGACATGCAAAACCTGATGATGTCTGACGTCTGATCTTGCTTTGAGCAGGAAGTTGATCTAGAGACCTCCTGAGGTCACTTCATATTTAAATTATCCTATGACATCACTTTCTTCATTATTAACAAATTCTGTATTAAATAAACATTAATCAGAGCTGCCATTTCTACCTAACAGAGCTAAGGTATCTTATTCTAACCTTTCAAGGAGCTACTGAAAGCCTGAGGCAGCTATCAATAGCCTACAGAGTCAACCAAATTAATATAATATAATATAATATAATATAATATAATATAATATAATATAATATAATATAATATAATATAANGTACTGTGTAGAGCTTCTTGCAACTCCTTTCATTTCAGTAGCAGAGCATCACAGGTGAAGTTCAAACACATAACCAAAGGACACACTTTGTAGGTGTATTACACTTCTCCCTATCATTCTCTCAGCAAATACGGCAGCTTCCACAGAATTTTTCAGCCTTCTGCCAATGGCTGAGGCAGTAATGCATGTCTCTCTCAACATTTATTTACCATAAAAATGTCATTACATGTTACAATGCAGTACTGATGCCAAGCAGCAACTTGTTTAAAAGATATCACGGAAAGGTATATTTACAAATGAATGACTGTAGTACATTTAGGCATTTATATTGTGTAGCTAACATTTTTCTTTATGTCTTGTTTTCCAGGATGCCTTAATTCATTATGCTGTCTTCAACTTCTACTCTTGTAAATTCAACACTTGTTCATTTAAGCTGGCTTGAAAAGATTCTGGATGAAACCCACAGAAAATATTTAGAACATTTATATTTCTGTGGAGGTTTTGAGTAACTTTCACTTGAGGAATACACATACTGAAAGAACAAATCAGGAATAATTTCATTATATGTTATCCAAGGGGCTAAATCCTTGTAAACAAAATGAATTGGTTTATCTAGCAAAAAAATTAAAAATAAGAAATATAAAAAACCCTACAACAATAAACAAACCACAACTTCTAATATTTTCATTTGGGTATCAAATCAATATGAACGAAGATAATTTTTCCTTTATACATTTTTTTCCTTTATATCCATTATTTTCTCACTTTAGTAGCAATTTACATTCAATTCGGATTTCTATGAGTAAGACAATATGAAACAAGGTTTAAAGAAAAAAAAAAGGACATGGGACCAAACTCTCAGTTAAGATAAAATGATGAGATTTATATACACTTAAGCTCAATAGGAGCAGCTGTGATCCAGTTCACAATAGAGTATTTTTTAAAGAACTATGAGATTCATAGTAATCTTGTGCCCAACCCTTCAATATATTATTAAAAAAAAACCCAAAACCCTAAGTGTGGGTTTTTTTTTTTTTAATTCAGTCATATAGTTTTTGAAAGTTGAAGGAAGACCACAGTGGCAGATCCCACAGCTGGTCAGGGCTAAACCCAAATATTTTATCCTAATTTCTGGCAATTCCAAAGAGCAGCCCAAATATAAATCATGAGGATGACAATCACATGCAGCTGACAAATTTCCTATCATCATTCCCTACACTCCTTACCCTGACAGGCAGGGCTAATTAGCATTCATATTATTCATAGACTTCTCAGCATCACTCACAAATAATCACAGAAACACAGAACTGTCAGGGTTGGAAGTGACTTAAAGAGACCAAGTTTAAACCCCCTGCCAAAGCAGGTTCCCTAGAGCAGGTCCCACAGGTCGGCATTCAGACAGGTCTTGAATGTCTCCAGGGAAGGAGAGTCCACGGTGCTCTGTCACCCTCACTGCAAAGAAGTTCTTTCTCACATCAGTGCGGAACCTCCTGTGGTCCAACTTGTGACCATTGCCCCTTGTCCTGTCCCCACAGGCCACTAAGAAGAAGTTGGCCATCTCCCTTTGTCGCCCGCCTTTCAGATATTTATAAACATTTATGAGATCCCCCCTCAATCTTCTCTTCTCAAGGCTGAACAGCCCCAGTTCGCTCAGCCTCTCATCATGTGCTCCTCTCCATATCCCTAAACATGCCTACCCCCAGCAGTGCTGACCAAGGAGCCCCATTTGCAGTTATTCTGCCATAACTAAGATGCAGGATGTAGACCTATGAGGAAAGTATAGACACACCCACCAAGTACCAAAACTAGCATTTTGATTTCACACAGCCCCCACTGGCATCCTGCTAGATGAAAGTATGCCTGGCTTCAGGCAGTGAGCTGGAAAGGTTTCTTCCATTCACAATCTTAATTGTAACAGCAGTAATATACCCAGTACATGCCACTTATCACTTTTCATTAGCCATACAAACAATCTCCATGTATCTATTGAAAAGCTGTTACGTACAGACATCCAGATCTATAGGCATATCTGAGTAAAAGAGTCATGGAGGTAACTATGAATTGCTGCTTATTTTCTTCTGCAGGATGTGTACCCCATTAACTGTTCAATTTGATGAAGTAAACTGGAGATATAATCTTCACAGGATATCTATCCACTTAGTGACAATATATTCAGCTGCATTGTTTCTTGGGAGTAACTGCACAAGGTACTTGATCTGCTCTCATGGCTGTCATTACTTTTACCTTTTCCAGACTTACTTCAAAGTAACATCCTATTCTGTTGCCATAAATTGTTCTTTTCTTTCCTGGTTTGGGATAAAAATATGCATTTCTCTATATTCCAACAGGGAGAGGAGTGCTTCTGAAATACTTTAAATAGAAGTTCCTGTGTTTTATGTATATGCCTACTTGGCAAAACAATTTGTCTTCTACTTTTTAACAGAGTATAAAATAAATTTTAAATATATAAACACTGTCATAACAATAAAGTAATGGCATTTGCACTTTTCATGGGATCTGTTACTGATACAGCTTGCAGCAGAGTACTCTTCCATCTTCTTGCAACTGCTCTAGAGATAAAAATTGCCAACTATTTCACTTTATTACTTTCTTAGCAGACTCACATTAAGTTTTCCAATGCTAGTAATTTTCCTGATACAGATATTTTTTTTCCTTAGAAATACATCTGTTCTATACAGTACATTTTCTAATATATCAATTGTGAATGGAGAAGCAACTATCTGGGAAACATTTGCAATATGACTGTGCTTAGAAGAATTCTGTGCTAATGCTGGGCTAAACCCANGTGGGGGTGGGGGGTGTATTCCAGATGTTCAATTTGCATTCCTAATGTACCTAATGTAACAGGCATCATGTAGTGTAAGTTTTATATAGAATTACTTTAAAAACTTTTTGTTTTATAACTCTTCTCCTAAATAGGCTGTTACCAGTAATAAAATGAAACTTGGACACCTAATTCCATTTCCTGCTTTAAAAGTATTTTCAGCTTTGCTTTGAGTATAAGTTTTCCCATCTGCTCCTCCTGAGCATTTTTCTTTTACGTAGTGACAAGGGGCNAGTTAAAAAAAAAAAAAAGTAATTGATAGTTATAAAGACAACATCTATCCTTATGCTTTTTACTTAAATTTTTCACACACTGGAAAGTATAAAAGATAATTGAGTTCTTAAAAGCAGAGTGAAAAGCATAACTTCTGTTTTACCCACAGAAACCTATCCTCAAAAGAGACTCAACCTGCAGTGAAATCTTGGATGAGCAATGTTTTCCAGACTCCAACACTATCGTAGCAACAGTCTAAATGTGCCTACCCCAGCATTCTGCAAAGATTTCTGCACTTGTAATGCACCCTCTGTGGGTACCCACTTCTAAGATAAAAGGAGGAGCTAAGGACATGCAATACAATGGCTCTGTGGTGACCATCACAGTAAGAAAGTGCCATTCCAGAAAGCAAAAATGCACCTGCATCCTAGTTGCAGCGAGGATGTGTGTAAAATCCAGGAGATAAGATGGGAAAAGGGCATTCACATAAAATTGAGTCTTGAAATTTCTTTCAGTCCAGTCATTAGTCAGAATCTGGACCACAGAAGAAAGGAGTTTAACTGCCTCTTGAGAAACACAAATATTTGTAAAACAGACAGAAGCCTGAGGGCTGTGATACCAATTTAGGCAGCCAATTAAAAGCCAGAGCGGGTGTGCGTGTGTGNGCTGTTACCAGTAATAAAATGAAACTTGGACACCTAATTCCATTTCCTGCTTTAAAAGTATTTTCAGCTTTGCTTTGAGTATAAGTTTTCCCATCTGCTCCTCCTGAGCATTTTTCTTTTACGTAGTGACAAGGGGCATCTGCTTCTGACGCCTTGGAGGTGCTCCACGTCAAAGGAAGGCTGCAGTATTTACGAATGACGCAACACCTTGTGTTGGTGTCAGAGGGCTATTCTGTGCACTGCCCCGCGGCAGCCCTGAGTAAACAGCCCTTTCTCTCAAGTAACGTGACTGCACCGGGACCCACGCGGGCCAGGGGCTAAAAAATCGCAGCTAAAAAGAAGGCAGCCCGCTCCTCCGCTCCGCACAGCCTGAGGGCAGAAGCGCCCACCGACGTGAACCCACCTCGGAGTGAGGAGACTGCTGGGGGCACGAAAGGCGGGAACCATCCACCGACCGCACGGCTGTGGGCGCCAAGGGTCACCAATCAGAGGAGCGAGTTTCGCTTCCCGCGCGGGCGGAGCTGCTTGGGGAGGAGGTGGTGTTGCCCTGAGGTAAAGGCGGCTGTGCAGGTGGCTGGTGGTCGGCGTCAGGTTAGCTGTGGTTATACTGCCTTTTGCTTCCCTCGTACGTTGCCAATTAGTCACTGCAGGTTCTTCACGGATTTTGAAAGGTGTGTGTGTTAAAGAGGTTTGATACTGGCAGAATTACCTCAGAGCACATATTTCACGTACGTAAAGCTAGGGTGTCCTCTAGAGTTCTTGGGTTAATGAAACAAGATCGTGTTCTTATGCAGTTTTATTGCTGTTATTTAAAAAAAACTTAAAAGCTTTTAAGTATGCTTTGATTTTCTTGTATTCTCACAGGCTAGTATTTCTAATTCCTACTCTCCCATTTAAAATTTGAAACTTGAAACATACCTGACTGAAGTGGTTTTGGCATTTACTGATGAAAGCCCACACTCGTGGAGGGTTCAGCAGGTGGTCCAGAGAGTTTTCCTTAGCAGGCCCAATGGCTTTGGTCCAGTGCCTTTGGTTCACTGCTGTCTCCATAATCCTTCAATAAGAAGGTTCCCTTCTTCTTCCTCTATCTGCTTTTGTATTGTTGCTTTTTTCTTTATTGTTTCTTCTTTTTTTGTATCTTTTTTCTTTTCCTAACCTATCTTTTTACTTCCCTTTACTTTTTTCTGCCCAGAATCCTCTCAAGTAAGCAATGAGCCCACAATTACTTTTTCCTCAGTGGTTCTAACTCTGTTACATCCACATTCAAATTTGGTGTTTCTAACATTGTTACTTAGGCAATTTTAGCCTAATACATTACTGATACCACCTCATGGTTTCCTTTCTGGCCATACAATTCACATTGGTTACATTTCATTTGCATTGTACACCTTTTTTTTTTTCTTTCTTTTTTTTTTTAAATAGAATTATCTCTCTTTAGCCTTTACCTTTCTGCATAAGTTTAATTAAGTACAAGTTTTCTCTTAACTTACCTTAACTATTTTGCACTCTGACCATATCTCTGTTCTTACGTGGTTTTCATCTCATTCGTGGTTCACATCAAAAGCATCAGTTTAGAGATTTGGTGTTCCAGCAGGACCTATACAGTCATCTTTTCCATTGTTAAACTGAAGGAGAGGAAAAATGTCCTATCATAAACATATAGAACAATGAAAAGTAAATAGTTTAGATAGCTGAACTACTATTTTAAAGGCATTTTAGAATCCGTAAAAATTAAATCAATCAGATCAATTCTCAAAATTATTGTTTAGGGGATCTTTTTTGTATTGTTTATATTTGTTTAATGGTTTGAAAGGTTTTCAGTGAAACAAGCAGCAGGAGACATAACTAAAAAAATCCCAAAAGCCTAGCTCCTTTGGAGAAAGACCAGTTGGCTGTGGTCTGTAGTTTGTCTGTTGCATCCTACAGGAATATTACCGATTTCTCTGGCTAGCCCTTTTCTATAGGAAATGCAGTACAAGGTGCATGTGCTAGCAGAAATTAGAAAGTTACTCTTGTTGAACCTTAATTTCAACCTTTTCTTTCAATATTTTTGCATGATAAAGAGATTTTTTAACAACCATATTCTGTATATTTTCTAGACAATTGAATTGTTGAAAACATCACAAACCAAGATGTTTGCAGCTTTAAAGTATCACTCAACAGACTATTTGTATGAGGTATGGTTTTAGTCCTAATATTATGAACAAAATGTGGCAGTAATCAGTTAAAAGCCTGTACTTTAAAAAACATACAGAACTACTTTCTTAGGAATTCTCTTTTATTGAGATTCTCACAGTGCACTTACTGGGATACATACGGAAGTGATTACAGAAGTTTCAAATAAAAAAGTACAGTTTTGACAGAATTGATGAGACTAATTTTTTTAGTCTCTTATAATTGTGTTTTACAGCCAGTTGCCTGCTCAGAGCTTTCTTTGGGGAGTGCACTCTCAGTGTAAAATTAAATTAATTACCTTTCTGGAGAATGAATCCACTTTTGCAGCTACTTTAATACGTATTAGGACAGTGATACACAACACTGTATTCTCTACTGATGATAGGGAAGAAGTTTTATAATGTTCTAGATTAAATTAATGGACAGCAGATTTATCTCACACCTGTAACAAATTTTTGCCTTTATAGATGTCGATCAGTTAAGATATAAAAACCTTACGATATCTTGTTTTCCTGCCTGTCTATATCTGGTGGATGTTACCAACTGCTTATCACTGGAGCACACTGTCTTACCCAATTTAGTTTTTACTTCTTTATGTTTTCAAAGAAAACTATAAGCCAAATAAAGCACTTATCTGTCAGAGTGGTGCTTTGCCAGAAGGAGATCTTTCTGGTGTGTAAGCAAAAGAATGAGGTAGCGAATCTGAGATCTAAAATACAAAACAGAGTGCCCACATTCCTCTCCTTACAGTGTGGGAATTGTCCCATACTGTGCCTGTTTGTGTACCTAGTTATTTTGTAGATCGTATCAATCAGAACTTTTTCTGTTGTAACTCCCCATAGTGTGCAATGTCATTCAATATTACAGTGTGCCCAGGAAGCCAGGAGGGCCAACAGTATCCTGGGCTGCGTCAATCACGGCTTGGCCAGCCAGTCCAGGGATGTGATTGTCCCGCTCTACACTGTGCTGGGACAGCCTCCACTGGNGGAGGTTTAGGTTGGATGTAAGGAAGAGGTTCTTTACTGAGAGGGTGGTCGGGCACTGGAACAGGCTCCCCAGGAAAGTGGTCCCAGCACCCAGCTTGACAGAGGTCAAGAAGCATCTGGATGCTGCACTCAGTCCCATGCTCTGACTTGTCTGGCCCTGTGTGGAGCCAGGAGTTGGACTCGATGATCCTTATGAGTCCCTTCCAGCTCAGGAGATTCTAGGATTCTATGACTTGTTGTTTTCATGACGGTCAGGAAAATAGAACGAAGTAAAAAGTAAAAAGTAAAAAGTAAAAAGTAAAAAGTAAAAAGTAAAAAGTAAAAAGTAAAAAGTAAAAAGTAAAAAGTGAGTCGAGGCAGGTTGAGAGGAGTCAAACAATTTATGGTTACAGCCGGCTTTCTTTTATCCTCTCTGTGTATCACTGCATTAGTATCCAATTAGCACACACAAGACAACACAACAACAAGCATTTCATTGGATGACTCTTTCTCTGTTGCAGCTTTCATGAGCTGCCTTCTGCGTGGCAGTCCAGCAATTCCTTATCTAGTTTCTCAGTTCTTCTCGGTACTCTCCAGTCTCTTCAAGGGCACACGGGTATCTGCTTGATGTCAGAGTTAAACTCACATCCTGCTCCCTTGCATTCCAATCTCTTGAACCAGCTGCAGCTCCCCACAACTTGTATGAAAAACTTTTTCACAGTAGTTCCGTTCAGGTTGCTCTTAAGATGTTTCTGTATTATCTATGTATAAACAATAGGTGTGTTAGCAAGACTTAGTTAGTAGACTGTCATGCAAAAGAGAAGAATTTTGATGGCTAACAGTAGGAGAAATGAAATGTGATACAAATGTTTAGTGACCTTCTAATTGCATAGTGACCAAATGAACGGCTGTTCTGGAAAAGAGTGTTAAAAGTTGTTCTGTGATAATATCATAAGAGGTTAATGGGAGTGATCAGATATTTAAAGGTACTACTGACATGAAGATGCAAAGGATATGCTGTGCTAAAACTAGTTTCTTGTTCCATTCCTGTGCCTAATTTATATCCTCTTAGTAGAAAGTGTGTAATAGTTAAATTTACTTTTAAGGCGCTGGATACATGAAGTGCACTTGCCTATTGCCTAATGCTTCCATTCTTAGCAAGTGATGGAAGTTGATGAGCGTATCAGACTGAATCCTGCACACATCTGGCTCACCTGCATGTGGAATCTTGTTCTTAATGTACTTGATAGGCATTTTTAATCAACATCAGATACAGTTTTCCCAGCTGCACAGTATAAACGTGTCTGAAGAAAGGAGGCTTTTCAGTCCTTGAAAACACCTGAGTTTAATTCCTTATGCTTCTGAGTGGTGTAGGTGTGATTGCAAAGTCATCGAAGAATTTCAACATTGTCATATATTATAAACTGATATTATATGCAAGCTCTATGGAACTATAAAAATGCACCTAATATCTTTTAGTTGCAAGAGAAATTTGAAGACACATTTGTATTTCCTTGACATAAATACCATAGTCATTAAACAATACCATAGCCTTGGAAAACCGTTTTTGTGTTTGATAAAGGCAGAAAGGCTATAAATTACCAGACTTTGTAAAGTGAACTAATTCAGCCTAACCTGTACACTTAGAAATTAATTTAAAATGTTTTGTAAAATGCAGGAAGGTTTGACAAGTGCACTAGCAGCACTCTTTTCCTGGTAGCAATCCAAGTTGAAGTGTTTCTGGTCACCTGATACGTCTAACAGCACAAATTGTAACTGGCTTGACAGCATATGCTGAAATGGGTGGATGTTTCCTGCACCTGAAACAACACACCTGACATCAGGCAATGGACTTGGAACCACAGAATCACAGAATATTAGGAGCTGGAAGAGACCTCGAAAGATCAACCAGTCCAGCCCCCCTGCTTGAGCAGGATCACCTAGATGTAGTCACACAGCAACGCGTCCAGATTGGTCTTGAATGTATCCAGAGAAGGAGACTCCACAAGCCCCCCCCAGGGCAGCCTGTCCCAGTGCTCCGTCACACCCACAGTGAAAATGTGCCTCCTTCTATTAAGATGGAACTTTCTATGTTCCAGTCTGGAACCATTTCTCCTTGTCCTATCACTGGTCAACACTGAGAAGAGTCTGGCTTCACCCTCCTGACACTCACCCTTAACATATTAATAGACATTAATGAGGTCACCCCTCAGTCTCCTCTAAGCTGAAGAGACCCAGCTCCCTCAGCCTGTCCTCACAAGGAAGATGTTCCACTCCATCATCTTGGTGGCCCTGTGCTGGACTGGAGTTGTATGCCCTTCTGGAACTGAGGGGCCCAGAACTGGGCACAATACTCCAG
>VXBZ01010292.1:116249-133815 GCA_013399135.1 Heliornis fulica | reverse complement strand
AGAAAGTATTTAATTCAACTGTATTACCATTTATTATTCTTAACTGTTGGGTTTATTTTTTCAATACAGGGTGGATTTTTTTTTTCTGTCAATTATATTACTTTAGAAAAGGAAAGTAATATTTCACAAAGAGATTTTTCCCGTAGTCACCTGTGGGAGAAGTGGCAGGTAGATCTTGATACAGTATTGTACTAACATTTATTGGGAATATAATATCAATAATACAAGTGTATTACAGTTACTAATTGAAAGACAGTAATCTTAATTAATCTCATTTAGTAATACCCAATTTTTTTTTTTAATTAGCTGACATATGGCAGAAGGTTTCAATAGTTATTAAAGCTCTTTGTATTAATTTGATTCTGTGATTCCAAAGATCCCCTCCTGCAGATGCTGGACTGCAAAGATTGTGGTCCTGTGGTGTGAGAAAGGGAAGGGGAGAGACAGTGACTCCTCTGCTCCCTGCTGCGTGGGCTGACTTGTGTTTAGGGCTCTTTGCCAGGTCTGGGTTTTGTGGTGTTTTGGGGAAATGTGGAGAGAAACGGGTGTTTGTGTTCATAGCTGGGTGTTAAAGAATTTCACTAGGCTTTGGGTTACTTTCGGCTTGCTGTTATTAACAACTCCATCACCTCAGGAGGGGCAACCCAGGTGCTGTGTTTATGATCTTACATACTTCTTTAGCACAATTGTGCAGTAAAGTCCCCTGAAAATTTCTATCAACTTTTTTCACTTACAGGGTCAGGGGGACTCCCTGCCCTAGTTTGATCTTGACTCAGCTTACTATGATGTGACCTCTGGTGGTCAAATGTGGGTCTGGGGAAGCCTGCCATGCATCTGAGGAACCCACCGTGGGTCTGGGTTAGCCAGATATGGGGTGGAGCAGCCAACTGTGGGTCTGAGGCACCGACTGCAGCTCTGAGACACCCAACTGATGGTTCTGGAGTTGTCGTGACATCGGGTTTGGATTCTGAGGTCAGCACTGGAAACTTCTTGAACCTGGAGAGTTCTAGGAACTTCTAGAATCCAGCCCCAACCCTACAGCTCTGCCCAAGCCTCCAAAGCCATCCTAGCACCCCTCCCCACAAAGCCATCTATGTTCACCCAGATAGTATCCCTGTGCCCCACACAACCAAACATCCAGCCCCCCAAATACCCATCCCACCTCCCCAGTCCAATCCCTGACCTCTGAGAAGGATCAGTGCTATGAATTCATGGCTCAGGGGCTGGTGCTTCGGGCAGGGTTTTGGCTTCTTTGGGCACAGATGGTTTTATAAGACATCAGGAAGAATTTTTTCACCATGAGGGTGACAGAGCCCTGAGACAGGCTGCCCAGAGAGGTTGTGGAGTCTCCTTCTCTGGAGACATTCAAGACCAATCTGGAGGCAATCCTGTGTAATTTCATCTAGGTGATCCTGCTCAGGCAGGGGGTGTGTACTAGATGATCTTTTGAGGTCCCTTCCAACTCCTGACATTCTGTGATTCTGTGATTGTGTGATTCTGTGATGTGTTTACAAAGATAATAGAACTAATTAAGATGTTTTCCTGTGTCTTAGCTACTAGTTCATTAGGAACAAACAAGAGGGCTAGATTTCCCTGCACAGGAGTTGCGAAAAGAAACAAATATAAATCTCATATGACATCTTACATGTTTTAAAGTTACAGTATACATTGTGTTAAATGAAAATGAACAGGCAAGCTGAAGACACTAGATTTATTTTTTATGGGAGTGTCCTTGTTTCAGCTGGGATATAGGTACTTTTCTTCATAGAAAGAAAAGTACCTATATCCCAGGGCTGTGGTTTGGATTTGTGCTGAAGTCAGTGTTGACAATATAAAGATATTTTTATCATATAGAGATGGTTTTGTTCCTGCTGAGCTGGGCTTACGTGGAGTTGAGGCCTTTTCTGCGTCTCACCCCACCCCAGCAGTGAGTGGGCTTGGGGTGCACAAGGAGTTGAGAGGGTACACAGCCAGGACAGCTGACCCCAACTGACCACAGGGATATCCCAGACCATATGACGGTCAGCATATAAGGAATAGAGAAGGTGCAGGTACAGGCAGTGGCATTCATAGCAGTGGTCTTCCCAAGTCACTGTTAGGCATGATGGAACCCTGCTTTCCCAGGGACAGCTGAACACCTGCCTGCACATGGGAAATGGTGAAAGAATCCCTTGTCATGCTTTGGTTGAATGTGCAGCTTTTGCTTTACCTATTAAATTGTCTTTATCTCAACCCAGGAGTTTCCTCACTTTTAGTCTCCAATTGTCTCCCCCATCTTCCCAGGTGGGCAGTGAGGGAGTGGCTGCATGGGGCTTAGCTGCTGGCTGAGGTTAAACCATGACAGGGAGAGCATTAAATTATTCACTATACTGGCGGCTGTTTATTGAATTAGCAGATAAATAATTATCTTTCAATGTGATCAATGTCTTACTGCCAACCTCTTCTCTAACTATATTTGTGTTTAAGAATAAATGTTAGCAAAAGTCTGTTGACCTTTGAAGTAACTACTAATTCTGACAATTTTAAAGACTGCCATTTCCTGAAAGATTTGCGAACTATTTTGTGTCTTTAGAACCTACTGTTTAATGCCAGCTACTCTGTTGTCAGCACAAAAGTAACTAGTTTTCATGATAAGCATGAATATATGTACAGACAGTGCAAAACCTTGGGAATTTACTTACAGATACAACATAATCATCTGACTTATATTAAAAACAAATTACACAGGATTTGAAATTATTTAAAATCTATTTTTCCAATAGAAGAATGTTATATTTGAATTCTAATAGGTTGGTTTATTACGTCAGGAGGTTTTTTTTTCTTCCAGCTTTGTGCATATTAAAATGTTTTGGGAAGCTGAGGGGAGACTTTACTGCTCTCTACAGCTACCGGAAAGGAGGTTTCCCTATCACTTGTTACTTCTTCCAAGTAACAAGTGATAGGGAAAGAGGAAATGAACTGAAGCTGTGCCAGGGCAGGTTTGGATTGGATATTAGGAAACATTTCTTTACAAAAAGAGTGAAGGAAGGAACAGGCTGCCTGAAGAGGTTGTGGAGTCACCATCCCTGAAGGTGTTCTAAAAGACGTGTAGACCTGGAACTTCATGAAATGGTTTACTAGACATGGGGGTGTTGGGTTGACAGTTGGACTTGATCTTACAAGTATTTTCCAACCTTAACTATTCTATGTAAGCCTGTTCTTACTTTCAGGGATCAGATTCAGTTTCTTCAGTCATTTTACTTTTTGATGTGAGATACAAGAAATAATGCATATAATAACAAGAGCTCTACCATTTAAAGGTTCTTGTTTAAATCAAAGAAGTTTCTAACAAGGCTGTAAAGCTTAATGTAATAAGTTACGCACAAACTTAAAATGCCACTAGTAAATTATTAGTGATGTATAGCCTTGGAAAATAGTAAGAAAATTAAAACTTGAGAAGTATGAAGCACATTGAATGGAAAAACTAAAAGCTCCATTTGATCCAGTCAGTAACTGTAGAGTTCTAATCTTCCAAATTAGATTAGATTTGTATTAGATTACGAGTGAGTTTTCAATATTTGGCATACTGTTAATAGCCTTCCTGTTTTGCACAGGCTTTCTGTTACAAGAAAGAGGTCACAAGGGAATGATAACTATCTTTGTACCATCAAGCTGAAGAGCACTAACTTTACACTAGCACATGATAGGACTGGCAGTGAAACCCCCATTCAGACATGAATTTTTGCTCCTTGATTGAAACAGTATTGAGCATATGCTTAAGCCTATTTTTGCTTTTCCTAAGTGCTTATGGTGAAATTACTGAACTAAAGGAAGTCATAATGCTGCATTCAAGTTACAATTCTGAAGTACAAGAATATTTTAAAATGCGGAGCAGCACTTCTTTAAATCACAAAGTGGCAACGCACTTTAATTTTGTGTGGATTTTAAACACTGGCATTGGTGAATTTCAAACTCTGCCTATTTCCCTGAGCTAGGAATGCAGTTAGGTATCTCTTCCACTCCAGGAGGGCACTTTAGTTAATGAGTTATGTGCGTTCTTGTATAGACATGCTTTCCTGAGGTGAGGACTAAGAGACTAAATGTGCTAAAATGCACTAATTTAATTTTAACCATATCAGAATAATAAGATTTATTGGGAAACCCCTCCTTTTTTTTCAGTACACTTTAAGTGCTAGAACCACTTATAACAAAAAGGTGCAATAAAATCTGATATAATTTTAAAATTAAAACTACAGCTAGATTAGGATAATATGCAAATCAAGGGAAAGTTGTGCCTTATTTGACTGTATGTAGTGTTAAAATATTAGAAGTCTTCCTACTTTATTTGCATGAACAAAAATTAAATGAGACATTATTTGGGGACAGCACAATCAAGTTTATGTCATTGAAGCACTCTATATTTTCTGAACAGTTTTATGTGCCTGATCATTGAGGTGCGTTTTACTTCATTTTCATGATTGCCTGAAGAAAAGGAAGATGAATAGATATGATGAATTTTGTAAATTGTATCAGAAAAGATGATTTTTTTTTATTAGATGTACTTTGAATTCTACAGGTTACTAGATGCTTCAATGTGTAGCATTCAATGCTACACATTGAAGCATCTAGTAGCGTCTCCTGAATTGTGCATCTCATTAGTAGCATCTCCTGAATTGTGCATCTCATTAAACAGAGGCATTTTATGACAAAGCATCTATGTTTTAATTGATAGATATCTGTACAGGGATCTGTTTGTATTAGCAGCATAAAACAGTTTGGGAGGAACATAAACAGTATCTATCTGTATTTCTAGCCACTACAAAGGAAAGGAGGGCTGTATGTGGTGAGTCATCCAGGGAGTAAGGGGCATGAGAAAGAGAACAAGGAGGCTTCCAAGATGGTAAAATTAAGAAAAGAGAGAAAAGAACTGTTATTTTCCCTTCTATATGTATTATATATGTATAGCATGCTTATCTTATATTCCAAATATACATTTGTATCAGATAGAGTTCTGATTACTGCATCACTTCAGTTTCATGGACAGTAGTAGTCTAAATGCAAAAGAAATTAAGGTCCATAATGTCATCTTGTCATGATTCTGGAAATCATAATAATTCGTAACATGTCAGATTTGTCTGCTCGTTTTGTAAATATAGTTTTGTTGCTCCAGAATTAGAGAATATGAATTTAGATTTAGATGTGTGGGGAAAGAATGCCTCATTTCTACATTAAAAAATTCTAGTGAACTGAGTTTCTCAACCAAAATTTAGCTTAAAAGTTCCTTAATCATACTCGAGTATGCAAAAAAGAGAATGAAAAGAAAGTACCTTTTCTTTTTAATAGGTGTTATGTAACACAAAAGAAAACGCAAAAGCAAAAGAAAACCAAAAGAAAACCAGTACTGATGATGTGAACCTCTGGAAGTCTAGACTTTATTGCAATTGAAGCTTAAAAATCCTAAAATATTTAAAGTAAAATGTAGCTAATGTTTTGCTCATATTTATAGTATTCCAACATTTGCTTAACAATTCTCTTTATTCTGATAATTCTTATTAAGTTTATATTTGGTTTACTGTATTTTTTCTTGGCTTTGTTCAGGTTTATGTATGGAAGAGGAACTTGTTTTTAATGATTATCTTGAAAACTTTCGTAAAAAGCTTCCAACTGCATCTGTACTTCGGAGCAGACTACATTATTTTGTACTGAATGATCCCCTTTTAGATTCTGAAGGAAAGAAATTAACAGAAGAGAGTATTTTCAGGTATCTAGAAATTGTATAATATAATAATTGTCTTAATACTCATAATTAATACTCTTAATACTCATAATTAATACTCTGTGTGTAATGCTGTTAACATTTCATCATGTTCTGTTGTATGTTAACTTCATTTTTTTCATATTTGCAACAAGGTAAAGAATTCAGCTTATTTATGGGGAAAAAAAAAACGAGGATGAAATTTGTGTGCACTATTCAAGAAAACTGTATAAATGAAATTATGTTGGTTTTATATGGTGTAATGTGAAATGTGCTCAGGATTTTAGTTTTGGAATACTGAAAAAATGCCAGTTGTTAAGGGACCTAGTCCTTCCTCAGACTGATTCCTTGTCAGTAAAATGCCTCTAAATTTAGTTGTGCTAGGATTTTACACATGCTTCCATTTTTGTTTGTTCTCAGTCATGCTGTCAGTAAATCCATGTTCTTACCCTGCTGACTTGTATTTCTTCAAGTTCAGATATTATTTTCTTGCTCAGTTTCATATTGCTAGGGTGACTGAAATTAATTGAATGATGTCTTGTGTCAGGAATTTGAACAAATTGGTAAACTGAAACAGTTCTAAATTATATTAAGAATGTGCCTAGTATTTTGTAAATATATGCATCTGTATACATACATTCATAATGTCTGTCTAAAATTTGGTTTTACTCCATGTCTGGATGACTTGCATAACTTCCTTTGCGCTTGGTCGGGTTGCACAGTTCACAAGCAAGGCAAAGCAGTTTTTTATTTAACTGTACCTATATAGTAACAGAATAGGGAGGAATGGGTCGTTTGCCTGTTTTTCAAACATGAGCTTTGATGTCACAGTGAGTCTTGGACGTGACGATGTGCACATGTGAGTACTGTAAATATCCGGCAAAAATAACATGATCCAAATTATGCAGTGACTCTCAGAAATAACAGTCACAGGAGAAAGAAGCAATGCCAGTGAGAACCCTTACAGACATAGCTCTAACCTGCTGATTAAGAGTTTACTGGCAAAGCCACCAGCCTTCTCAAAAATGAGAGTCCAGAGCACAGAGGGAGATGCATTTAGGCAGAGATACGATTATACAGATTCAATACAGATTCTATTTGAGAAGTCTAGGTGTAGAACAATTTGTACTCTTTAATTTAAAGTATTCCTCCAGGAAAATAGTGATGCCAGGGACAGACGAGGAAGCTGTACCCCTTAAAGGACATTGCAGATTTAGTGCCTGTAATGGCCATGAAGGGCAAGCCTGTTGCAGGGTTTTTTTTTTCTACTTGAAGAATCTTCATACCTGTCTGCTTGTATGCTCTCTTTACAAGGCAAATGGTGGCCTCATTCCTGGTTTTTACTTCTTGACAGTATGGAAGTTTGCCAGTTAAACCAGGGAACATACTTCTTATTTTAGATAATAGTGGGCACACTCTGCCTGCTTTGTTGCCAAATGATCCATGAAAACAGCAATGAAAGGTGACAAAAGAGAAATAATGTCAATATTATAGATTTCAGAAATCGTGTGTATGGCAGAAAACATGACATTAGAAGAAAACTACATCTACAGTTTTTGCAGAAAGCATTTTTACATGACAGGAGTAATGTGTTGAGATGGTGAACAACTCATACGGAGTTTATTTCTGTTGCATTTTTAGGCAGGTCCTTATATTAATTGTTTCTACCCTGCATATAATGTACTATTTCTTGAAAGATAATTTCAGTTAATTACACAGATTGGTACAGCATCTCTTTGAATTGCTTTCTTAGAGAAGCATGGATTTAAAAAAAGCAAACTATAGATGAATGTAGAGCTATCAATGCTACCACTAAGACTTATAGTCTATTGCCTTAAAGGCAATACAAAGTCATTTGCTTTACTTTGTCGTGTTTTAAAGGGAATGTTTGACTTTCCAAAATGAAACGGAGATGCAAGACAGTAAAAAAGAATTGCAGGGGATTAAAGAGAACTTCTCTACCATATCTATAAAAGATGAAGAGGTATCACATTTTTTCTTACTAATTATTATATTAACGATTACATTTTTATATTAGTAATTGCTTTTATGTTGTGCGGAAGTGTTCATCTGCAAGTCATTTTAATAATTTTTTTCATACTTGGAAAATATTTGTATCTTTCATATTTCCAAAATTAGTAAGCACTGGTATTATTTGGGGTTTTTTAATTCATAGATGCTGCTGTTGGGAATCTCTTCTCTGATTAACTGTTTCTCTTGGGACTTGATGTGTTGGCAGTTTGATGTAGGTACTGAGACACTAAGAGTAGAAATGAATCAGAACAAGAAGCCATGACATGTGCATGGAAAGGGAAAGTTCCATGACATGTACTGCGATTTGAGAGCGGCAGATTGGCTTCCTTTTTTTTCTATTTTTTTCCACTGTATTGAGCAAAGCTTTTGGTATGCTGTGTAAATGTCATGAATTCTTTGGTTGATTTAGAATTGAGCTAATTCAAGATTTTGAAAAAGCTTTGACTGTATAGTAACATCAAAGCAAATACCATTCTGTTATGCATAATATTTTTCAGTATTTCATGTTGCCTGTTCAATTAAAATTCTGCAAATCCAGCAGTGGCAGATTAGATTCTGTTAAGATTCCATCATACCTGGAACTGAAAGAGTTGCTAAATTTAGCTCCAGAAACTGTGGCTGATGAAGAAAAGTTCAAAGAAATGATCGCAGAAGGTGAGGGTTGATTTTCTTATATGCTTGACCTGATTTCCTTTTATTTGCACACATTTAACACAATGTAGCTCTTTTATATTCAGTTCAGTTATGAAATACATTACAGCCTATCAAATGAGAATTTCTCTATATAAGACTATGACCTGTGCTGTAAACAAATTTCTGAGTATTAGCAGTGTCTCCTTAAATAGCCAAGGGGAAGTAAACTATTTGCTTCCAGTTTCATCTATGGTTGTAGTGGAATCTTGCAAATAAATGTAACATGTGCTGTGATTCATGATACCCAGTCTACCATGAATAGAGTGTTATGTTTTCTTACTATATCATGGGGGATGGGGGGGCAAAGGGTTAAATATTTCCATAGATAAAAAAAAATATTGTTATTTAAAGTAGTACTTTCTGTAAAGGAATTTAAGAAAAGTTACTAAATGCTTTTATAATACAGGTAAGTACAACTTCAGTGGCAATTACTGGCTATTGGATTGATATCTATGAGAGTATTTTCTGTAGTTAAAGGTAAAAGACAGTGACTGAAATTTTAATTATTTCCATCCAGTTCAGGGATGTGATTGTCCCACTCTACACTGTGCTGGGACAGCCTCACCTTGAGCACTGGGTGCAGTTTTAGGCACCACAGTACAAGAGGGACATAAAACTGTTGGAGGGTGTCCAGAGGAGGGCAGCAAGGATGGTGAAGGGTCTGGAGGGGAAGTCTTAGGAGGCGAGACTGAAATCCCTTGGTTGGTTCAGCCTGGAGAAGAGAAGGCTGAGGGGAGACCTCAAAGTTGTCTATGGCTTCTTGGCGGAGGGGACATGAAGAGGCAGCGCCAAATCTCCTCTCTCTGATGACCAGTGATAGAACTTAAGGGAACAGCATAAAATGCATCAGAAGAGGTTTAGGCTGGATGTCAGGAAGAGGTTCTTTACTGAGAGGGAGGTCGGGCACTGGAACAGGCTCCCCAGGAAAGTGGTCCCAGCACCCAGCTTGACTGAGGTCAAGAAGCGCCTGGACGCTGCACTCAGTCCCATGCTCTGACTTGTCTGGCCCTGTGTGGAGCCAGGAGTTGGACTCGATGATCCTTATGGGTCCCTTCCAGCTCAGGAGATTCTAGGATTCTATGAATTTATTTATTTTAAAAAAAAAAAACCACCAGCACAACAGTTTTCACTGGTTTTGGCAAACAAGTGAGGAAAACAGGGAAGTAGTAGGGAGTGTGTGTGCTGAATTCTGTTTCTGTTAGGAGAACAATTTGGAGCAATCCAGTCTCTTATTGAAGACAGGGACAAAATTTTTAAAACTGTGTATTTTACTAAGTTTCATGTTTACTTCTCTGATACATTTAGTACAATACAACCTGCATGCCGTGTTCCATGCTGAATGACCCAACTTCACTGCAGCAGTTTGAGGATTTTGTACAGATGGCTTTTGTTCTATTTTAGTCTCTTTCAGTAGCAAGAGAATCTACACAGACAAACTCCTGGCAAACTACATTTAGGCTACCTACTTATTCCAGAAATCACATCACTCTAGTCATAAGAGCTGTGAATACTTCAGATAATTACTTTATTATAATAATTTAAAAATTGTCAGGAAAAAACATTTAATAGTTAATTTGTGGTTCTTTTTAAAATCTATTTTCAGATCTCAAAGAAGAAATTGCATACAAAATAGAGATTTTCAAGTACTGTCCCATACCATTAGAGGTTTCCTCCAGTAATAGCAGAAGTATGTTGGAATTTTGTGAGTCAGGTAGGAAGATATACTTGACTCAAGGGTTGATATTTAACATGAATCTTTCAAGTGATTGCCACAATATTCTGTTCTTGGGAGTGCATGCAACACACAAACATATATATGTATATATATATAAAAACATATATATATGATAAAAATGTTTGCTTTGTGTCATCTGCTATTTTGTACTTGCAAGATAAGAAGCCACAAGTGCCACTCCTTTCCTGTTTTTCCCTTCATGTTGGTTTTGGTTGCAAGTGATGTCTTTATCTTTTGCACTTGATTAGTCTTTTAGACTTTTTTATTTAAAACCTTACCTACCCACAGAGGGCAGAGGAAAGTTAAGGAAGATCAATTAAAATTATGGAGTCATATATAACATATAAATGTTATATAAACGATATAACATTTGTTAAAGTCTTAGATAAATGGTTTCAAAAGAGGGTGGTGAGGACAATCCAGGGAGCAGTACCGAGTTTATAACTTCTAGACATTCAAAATTCCATTGCAGGCATTTTGTTTTGCAAATGGTCCAGTAGTTCCATGTTAATCATGAAATTAATTCACATAGTCACCAGAGCTGTTTTCCACAGAAATAAACTGAAAGTGCGGGATGTTTGCTAATGAGTGCATTTAAACCTTGCTTCCCCTACACTGGCACTGGGAAACCCTTTATGGATATGCACCTTCAGTAGCTTGAAAACCAACGGGCATACTGGTTACAATGCATACCAACGTCAGACAGGTTTGGTGTCTAACTGTTCAATCTGACTATACAACCTCAATTCAAATTGCTTCAGGTTCCAGGTGCAAACTCTTAAAATAACAGGTATTTTTACCTGCCCTAATATTTTTTCAGCTTACTGTTGACTGGCTAAGAAAGGCAGAAAAATGGCTGTGGTGGTGACATTTTTTGCTTTTAATTTCACGCTGAAAACCTGTGCAAAGAATGGCACTTGCAGATGGATATGATCTGGGCAGAGAGACGATACATGAATAAACATGTACCTCTCATCCTGATGTATATCCTATCTTGGAAAATGTCTAACCGTTGTTGCCTTGGACAGGACCAGTGTTATCCTCCAGTGCATGCTCACTGATAATTTTCCATCCAGCAGTTACTAAAATCCTTTAGGTATGTTGAGTTTTGTCCAGACAAAGACCCCTCCTCTTGTCTTACTTTCAGTATGATCTAAACTGGACTAATGTTTATCCCCATTGGGTTAATAGCATTATGCTCCTGATTGTAGTGGGCTTTTGATGGGAACTATCAAAGTGTCTGATATAAAAGCTCAAGGTGAACCCATCAAGTGTTGTCCCACCAAGCAAAGTTAAACATAGCTTCTATCTGGAGATTATCCCTTAGCATAGTTAATATGAATCTGAACCTAGTGATCTATCTGTCTACTCTTCACTTCTAAAACTTTTGATAAGCAAGAGGAGCTTAAGTACAGTAAACGTGAGCATTTTGGACCCTCGTCCCTCATAGTAATATGTTGACTATGATCTTACCTAAGATATTGTCAATTCTTCTGGAATAGATGAGTCATCAAACCATTTGAATTGTTTTTAATAGAAAGTGATGACATTCATCTTTATTGCTGCTTTTTCTCAGCCAAGAGTCAGTCATTCAAGCACGGGCATGCTTCATGTCTTTTTGGGGTGGGTGGAGGTGTATAAAGGATATAAAGATAAACCTATACATGCACTGCTAAGACATTGATAATGGAAGTTTCTGAATCAGGTACCAAATTTCAGGAGAGGTACCCTACAATCCCCTGCTGCTAATTAATTTTGCTATTTTTGGGTCACCAGAAGCTAAATAAGTTTCCTTGAACGCAGAGAAGAAACAATCATAAAATAACAGGATTTTCTGTAAACATTTTGTTGTCTGCCTTCTTCTCCTGCTGGCAGTTGAGATTGGTTATTGATAAAGGGGCTGAGGGACAAGAAAACTCATTCAGTCATTAATGCTCTGAGAATGGGAATTGCACCCTGATAGTACTCAGAATTTTAACTAATGTAGCTGATCCAAATATTCCAGTCTCAATGGCAAAAATAGCTAGGCAAGAATTGACATGAACAGTGTTGCTCAAAGATAAATAATTGTTCTTTGATATGTCAGGATTGTTTCTGTCCTGAGATCAGCCCCTATCCCCTATTGCAGCTGCCTTCTGCCTCTTGAATGAATAGGGAATTTGTTACAAGTGGTTTTCCTTATGGAAAGGTAGTTACTTAAATTTTTTATGGCTGTTAGTTTTCACAGAGCATAGAGGAACTGAGGGGTTTTTTTGTGATCTCTGCTTTCTGGTTGAGCTTAATGAGAAATGCTATTAGAAGAATTACAGAGAGATGAATGCCAGGGCAGTTGTGTAAACCACTGACATTTATGGAATGACACAAAAATCAATGAAGCTGCAAACCGCTTGTTAGATTGGAAAAAAAAGTAACAATCCATTAAAATGTCCACATTCAATATTATTGGCAGAAAAAAAAAAGGAAGTGAAAAGTGACTTGAGGGAGACTATCCACATGCTAGGGTTATTTGTATACTGCTTAAAAAAAACCCTAATGCAATTCATTTCAGTGGTCATTCCTAGAAATTACTAATTCTGTTTGAAGATTCATTTTATCTTATAGATTCATGACTGTTTCTGAACTTCTAAGTCAATTCATCTGAATGTTACAGCCACCATAGTAATTTTTGAAATTTCTGAATTTCATTGTGTGGGAACTACTTAGGAAGGCCAATGGGAATGAACTCTTAATATCAAACCTCAGCCATAGTACCTGGTGCTTAATCATAAGAATCATCTTATATGTTAAGTGTATGTAGCCAGAACTTTATAACAGAATGAGTAAAGGAATGTAATCTACACATTATTATCCCCAAACTAGCTGAAAATTAAATGACAAGTATTCAGGGTTTGTTGCTTAAATCGTTAATTGTTCCATGAAAATATTTTGTATTTTAATCCAAAATTTCACTAGTGTAAAATTTTTATGTATTTGTGTTTTACTGACAAGTAGCTTTCTGATTTGGATTATGTTTTTGTTCTGTTTTGGGTGGGTCTTTATGTAATTTCTAGCTAAGTACATTGCACATCCAAAGGATGAAATGGAAGTACCTTTAACTCCTCCATGCAGACAAGAAAGATCTTGGGCGAATTTTCTATGCACAGAACTTCAAGAAGAACCTATTTGTCTTTCTGGTAAAAGGTAATGAAAACTTTGTAGTAATAAATCCTATCAGAAATCCTCTAAATCATAAATCCTGAAAATCAGTGCAAAAATAACTTTAGTCTATTTGTGAATTGGTTGTTATGTTCCTTGATACAGCTGCATATGTTTTGTGTTTTGTGTGGAAAAGTGAGTAGAGTACACGAGCCACATCTGTGGCTTTTCAGGGGAACTTGAAAAAGGAAGTAAGAGTCGCTACTGCACATCTTTCTCCTGAGGGACTTATTAGCCTGCAAATCCGATCTCCTTTTAGGAGTAGGCAGCACTAAATGTTTATGTATATAGAAAGTATGTGTGTTTGTATGCATACATTTACATTCATGGCATCATATGTTGACCTATGATATCTCCAAAAGAGACACAGGAAGAAAGTATTCTCTGTGTTCTGGGGATGTTTCCTTAACAATGGAATTCAAGCCATTCCATGCTGACAGGATCAGCCTTGCTTCATTCTTTCATTTTCATCTTATTATTAGCATTTTTTGCCTTACTATTTTTCTCACATACGGGTGAAGAACTGAATATCCTTTTGGGGAGGGATCCACAGTCTAGATAAAACTTTCATTTGCTGATGCTTTTACTTCATGAGCCTTGATGGCTTCTCTCACCGCTCGCTGTGCAACATGGTTTTGCATTAAGTGACCTTTTTTATGGACAAGGCAAAATTTTAATGAATGTGTGAATAAATTAACTGAAAATTTATAGAGAAATCAGAATTTTGAAAGGTGGCTTTATATAAGTAAAACATCAACAGATAATGCTGTTTAAACTCCTACCTCCAAGTCTTGTTTTATTTTCTTCTCAGTATTTTGATTACAGAACCCTCTAGGGAATACTCAGAACACTTGGTTTGGCAATCAGAGAAGTATTGGAATAATATAAGCTGTCTTTTGCTTGTTGGTAAGGATTCCTAATTGATGATCAATTTCTAATTGATGCTGAAAAGTTCCATGTGCATGGAGAAAAGCAAAATTTGCAGAACCATTCTTTGCTGATACTTTTGACAGAGCCAGAATAATTATTTCATTTCCCTTAATTTTTCAAGTGTCAAGATGAAGTTATGTATATTAACTTGTTAAGTTGTCCAATTCATTTGAATATTCCTTTACAGTTAAAAATAACATCTGGAAAGCTCATTACTAAGTTTTCTGTTACTTTTGTTTCATGTAAGAATTATGTTAAGTCTGTGAAAGCCTACAAGTTGTAAACCCACAGATAAGAAACAAGACAATTTGTAAATTTTTGAATCTGAAAAAAATATTAACACCCCTTCTTAGTCAAACACTCAATAAGTAAAAAGCACATTTGCTTTGATTACACTAATTGCTTTTAAGTCTACTACAATTACAAATGGAAATACAAACAATGGTCATCTGTAGTAGGTCATCAATACTTGGGGACTTTGATTCCCAAAAACATTCAATTTTCATGTTTCTAGCTTACTAATATTGTATATTTGAGGTTTTTTGGTTTGTTTTTGTTTTGTAGAGCATGAGACTGTTAATCTTGTATATCAGCAGCCTTCACTTACAGAACTGAAGGAACTGCTAGCAGTTGAGGTAGAAGCACCAATGCTTGGCTCACTAGAGAACAGCTGGTGGCTTCATTTGGGTTTATATCCAGTCTACAAAGAAACTTTGGAGCAGTTAAAAATGGATGTCAGCAATGCAAACAGTTTGCTTCCTGCAGAAGTAGAAACATTCACACGATTTACATCATATCAGTTAGAAAGTAGGTATCTTCTTGTTCATTTTAAAAAAGTGATAAATTGCAAAGATAGGTACTTTAATGGGCATCACACATTGACATACCTCCAAGAGGCAAGGAAATGGAAGATGGTTTATAGCCATATGAAGTGGCAACATTACTACAATTAGAATGTGCTTTCACAAGTTTAGAACAAATTGTAGGAACACAAGTATTTAATTACACAAAGTTATCTTTTCTGTTAATGTGCAAATGAAAACTAGCCTCAACCAGCCACACCATTTTTTTTATAAAAATACAGGAGGATTTCTTAACAAATAGTGATGGTGTATTGGAATATTTTAATAATGCAGACATTTATATAGTCCTATCAGGACTACTGCAGAAGGACAGTGGGGAGAGTATGTTACAATGAAAATTGTTTATTTGTGATGCTATTCAAAGGGTGTTTTTTAATGCTGGCTATGGTTTCTAGTGTGAGCCACTCACACAGTTCAAGATTTTTCATGCATACTTAGAATCAAAGTCTAATAGAAAATGCGAAGAGTTATTTAGAATTTTTTTATGTAGTTATAGCCTGGAAGGCACCAGTTGTTGAAGAACTTCAAGGATTGACAGAAACATGATATATTGTGAAACAAATAGGTACCACTCAGAAAAAAAATTGTTTCTGATTAACTGCTTTTTACATATCACAAAGTGTTTAGCTGCTGTCTCTAACATGGACAAACAGCAGCAACACAAAAAAATGCAGTTCTTGTTAAGAACATCTTAGAGGGAGCTAATTGGATGCTTCACCCTTTTTCTCCCTCTAATAAAGTTCTGCTAATCTTTCAAGCTTTCTAATGAAGTGTGTTGCATCCCACTTCCTAGAAATCTTAACACCAGTAAGCACCATGCAGATGGTGAAAACTCCAAACCACAGCATGGCCTTTTGTTTCTCAATACTGTACATTTTTACTTAGGACTAATCAGTACAAATTTTTGAATAGCCTCTTCTAAGGCAGGAGAAGAAATAAAAAACTGCTTTCTCATATCAATAATTATCAAAAATAGTTAATTCCAACCAGGAAGAAGAAAAGGAAAAATCTATGTTGCAGTGGAGAAACTAGATTTTATTTTTTTAGGATGGCTTGAAGAGAAGAATTCCATGAGAAATCAGAAGCTCTTTTCTGAGGAAAGTTGCCAGTTGGACAAAGTGATTAATTGTGATATGTCACCACAGATTCAAAGGCAGTGCTTTGTCCTGCAAATAGAAGATAAAAGAAACAGTTCAGAGACATCCGTGGAAGACCTTACTGGAGGAAGCATAAAAGAGAACAAGATGGAAGAGGCGATTTGTTTTTTAAACCAAGAAAAGAAAACTCTCAAATCGTCTGAATCAGTCAGCTGTAAAATTACAACTTGTAAACAAGACAATTCATGCAGTTGTCAAAAGCCAGTCAAAAGCCAGTCAAAAGGGAGTTACACATTTGGTACAAAATGGGAAAATGATTCTGATCTAAACAACTTTATCATGTTGAGGTCTAAACATACACTCCATACACTCCATACACTCACCCAAACAGAGGGAAAAATTTGTGTAGAAAGTCCTGAAAAAGGTACGTGAACCTTTTCATGCTCCCATTTTTCTAGACTCTAATCCTGCTTTCTTGTACCAATTACAGTAGATGCTATTTCATGCTAGCATTTATGGGGAAAAATCCTATAAAGCCTATAATGATTTTAATGTAGCTCAATTTTTTCAATTTTTTTTTTCTTTAGATATCTGAGAGGATTTTGTTTGCTTGTTTGCAGGAGAGAGTGCTTTAGTTTTAGTTTTGTTGGGGGGTTTCTCCTTGGTTACTTCTGACAAAGTAACTCTGAATGACACTTAACTCCAGAAAACCTCTTCTGTCCATATGTTCTGAATCAGATCTCCTGGCCTGTTTGGAGAAATAGTTTTGTGAGTTGTATTTAGCAAATTAACTGTAATTATAAATCAGTAATTATCAATACTCCTACTTTTCTAGAATCATCATAGCCTAGACAATGAAAAAGAGTTAAAGTTCTCTGGCAAGAACCATTTGAGCCAGTTACCTTGGTGCAAACCCCATGACAAAATGAGGCAGAACTGGTCTTAGGAAACCAGATTTTGGTAGCCCTATTGTTGTCGATGACAGTGCTTATGGAAGAATCTCAAGTTATGCATTGAGCACTGCAGAAATACAAAATAGCAAAGAGGAAAAGAAATAGAAGAAAGTCCTTGCTTGTTTTATAAAAGAAATATTTGTGACACAAAATATCAGGAGAGAGTGACGTATTTCCAGATTCACTTCTCAGGATAAAGAAAGAATAAAAATAATATTTTGCATTGTTTTGGACTCATATAGCAGAATTTTGATGATAACTTTTATCTTTATTTGTTATATGTCCCAGCTTTAAAAAAATATTAAAATTGTTACATAAAAGCTTTCAGCTAG
>VXBZ01010292.1:105423-116161 GCA_013399135.1 Heliornis fulica | reverse complement strand
TACTTGCAAGTAGACCCCAGTGTTGTAGATTAGTTATGTCTGATATACAGAGACTCCATTGACATGTATAGGTAGTACTTCATTATTGTAGAAATTACATAAGTTATTTTATACTTTAGTATTAATAAAAAGTTTTTACTAAGAGTCATTGTAAATTAAACTGAAAAAAAGAGAAATGCTAGCACTGCTTTTAGGGCTTTTTCTCTATTTGTTGTTTGGATTATTTTTCAAAGATATTGTTGTGTATAATATTTAGTTCAGCAAATACACAGGAAGTAGTAGAAACAGTGCATTGATCCATTTTTTTTAACTGTACAGCATTTCAAAATCAGGAAGGTTTTTTAACTTAACTTGAAAACAAAGATTTTTTTCTTTCTTCCTCTGTATAATCAGTTTGTTTTCTGAGAAAACTGGCATTCTTAACTAGAAAAAAATCTGCAATATTTAGGAGAGACTTATTGAGCCAGAACTCCTCTGAGAAATAGAGCTGCCAAAGGAAGCTTTGTGGCAGAAGTTGTAGTTCATGCAATAGAATTTATTGGGAAAATGAGAAGGAAACTTGGAAATACAAATTTCAAAAGGTAGCTATGAGAGAGGAGATAAAGTTATTTTCAATAAGCAATTTTTTCCTTCCCCCCCCCTCATTTGCAGCATCCATGTTCTTTCAGGGTCACAGCATCTAACCTTTTCTACTTACAGTCACTGAGATATCTTTCATAGTTTAAGTCAGAAGCATCTTTCTTCTCATGAATGGTTTTCCTCCATATAAAGGCATAGGAGCTTTCCTATGTAGCTATATTGTAAAGCTATAGTACCAGTTCCTTAATTTTTTCAGCTCTGTATTTCTTCCCTAAGGAAGAGGAAGCTGATATTGACTGATATCTTGGGCCGTGAAGGCTGACAGCCTGATCTGTCTCTGTGTCTCAATGTTTTATCCATACTGTATGTGCCCATGAAAACACTAAAGAAGTTCAGTAAATGAAAATATGTGTCATAGAAACTACCTAATTTGACAAATGTTTGCATATAGAATCATTTATAAAATAGATTTCTTAATTTATTGAGCTGGTTGTCTGGTACCTATATCTAAATGTTCACTTGTGGTTTAACAACTCAGCACCACAACCTGAAGAACAATATACATGGGCTCCCAAAGAGGACAGTTCTATTGGCAAGACTGTAAGAACAGAGGAGAGAGAACAAGAGAATGAGCACAGTGTCACAATCAATATTGAAGCATCAGGTATACTCTTTTGGGATGTGCTTTATTTTATATAGCTTTGCAGTGTAATTTTATATTAAATAAACTACTCAGCTATGGAAATTATTAGGCTGAGTCTCCACTCCTTGAGACTGAAAGCATTCCAAATAGATGAACATTTTGACACAGGTGCATGGGATTCTATCTTAAGACTAAAGCCAACTGCATGCACACTTAACAGTCCAGGCTTCGAATTATGTCTGATCTAAGTCAGAGTACATTAAATCTCTTCAAGACAATCAGTGCCATCCAATTAGGAGTCTGCACTTTTTACTCTGACCGAGTAAATGAGAGAACTGAAGATGGAAGGGATTGGCAGTAGATTTGGTAGGAAATGTCTGTAACACACTAGTAATCTCATACGTGACAGCCATACCCTGTTGACTCCTGCTCTTGTACTTTTCAAGGGATTGTATCAAAGAGCATGAACTGATAACAGTTTTGTCATTCAGTAGAAATGATAAAGAAATGCCTAGAAGATATTTATCCAAGTTACTTTACAGCTTCATATTAAGCACATGTAGTGCTAGAATGTTGTAGGCTTCACACAGATTTGTTTTCCACAGAAGTGCCTTCACTCCAACCATGTATTTAATGGGAGTCTCCTTCACAGAATTAGTGAGTGTAGCAGTATTTTCATCTCTCCCCACTTGAAATTGGAATCCAGCAGCAACTACAGGTTTTCTTGTTTTTTAAAAAAAATAAATTTGAAGCAAGGCTTTTTTAATGCAACTGGGGGAAAAAAAATACTTTTCTGCAGCAAAACCAAAAATTGGCATTTTGCAAAAGAGTCGTATTACACTCCTTGAAATAAAGGGTGTTTCACCATAGCAGTCTTACACATAACAAAAATTAATCTTTCTCAAAACCAAATTAGAGGCAAAACAGAGATGAGCTCGATTCACACAAGTACCTTGTTTAACAGTGAAACACTGAAGGTGTGTGATTAGAAATACACCATTTTTCCATTTTTCATGACTAGAAATACTCTCCTTTTTTTAGAAGACTTAAAATTGTCAAGTTATTAATTGTTTTTATTAAATAGTAAATTGACCGGCTACTAGTCCAATTATTTATATAGATCAATTTAAAGTATTTTTAAAATAAATAATAAACCTTTTAAAATATTTTAAAATTAACTATAGTTTTAAAAAATGAGTGTGGATGAGTTTTACCTTACCTGAGGAAAATAACATCCCTTTCAACTCATTCATCAATTGACAGCTTTATCATGGATGCTAATAGCAAGAAACTCAGTTGTAATTCAGAATTGTTAAAAAGAGCCACACAGAAGCTGTAAAGAACTTTTAGCATGGAAGGAAAAGGGCTGTTTAAATTGGAAGTACAGTAACAAGTGGATATAAAGGAACTAAGTCCTAGTTCAGGCTGCAAAGTAGACAAAGGCTGTAGAACACTGGAATAATATTACAATCTTCGTGGGAGTCACAGAAGTAGAAAATCCTAACTTTTCATCATGGAGTTAGATCACTTTATAAAATGCATGGAATAATAACTGTGTTAGTTATCTGCTCTGAGGAGCTGCTTAGTTCTCTGATTGAGGAGGTTCTTTGGAGAGCAACTGTTTTTCTATTAATGTTATTTACTAAAGTTTCATGTAGAAGAAACTGCTCTGTGTTCTGCTAGGTCTTTTGAATATTCATGTTCAGTAGTAGCCTAGGAAAATTTATGTTTTTCTTTATTGTGCTATCCAGAAAGCCAATGCCAGGCATACTGCCTCTTGAAAGAAGCAGCCACTCCTGTTCTAGAAGACTTGACACGTGTGGGTGTACTTGCTTCTGTAAATTGGAGCTTTGACAGGATTAAATTTGACCATGCGAGGTTTTTCTTAAAGCAGCAAGAGAAAGTGGTATGTGATCATTTTAAAGAAGGTATGTTCTTTTTAAAAAATAATTGAGTTTTTTTTCATCTTCAATGCTAATACAGGTGTAATTGGTGGCACAAAGGTCACGTTTGGTAAATTAATGATAAATATTTCAAATGTTTAGCTTGTAGATTTACAGTAATCTATTTACTCTTTAGTTTCAAAATAATGTTTCCGAGTTCTCTAGCATCTTGTTTATTAATCTAAATATTGTAATAATAAAAAGTATTCTGATTTAATTTAATTAAAAATATTTTTACATACTTTAGTGACCAGGTTCTGCCACTACAGCACTGACTTCTCCAAGCAGGAGAAGTCAGTGCTGTAGTGGCAGTGCTATTTCTTTTATATCAAACAATGTTTAAATTTCTTTTCATGTTAGATTTTAAAACTAAAAGCTGTCTGTATGTTTTGGTTGCTTTGCTACTTTTTAGTAGCTATTGTTTGTCACACATGCATGATGAAAAATGCCACACCTACATTAGAAATGAGGGGGAAGGAATTCATATTAATTTGGTTCCTTTCTGATTTAATTTTCTCCTGTCTGGCATGTGAAAACCCAATAGAACTAGAAAAATGAGAACAAATGCCAGCAAAACCAGTGACTCCTTCAAAGAATTTTTTGCTATAGATAGAGAAGGGTAGGAAATACTCACAGGAAAATATAGATTGTGTTTGAGGAAGATGTATTTTTTACTAAAAAAAATTTTACTGGTCTCTGCATTAGGGTGACAGCCTGTGAGCTACAGAATTACCGTAATAAAATTGTCAGCAACAGGGTTCTCATAATTTGAAAGACCTTACAAAAAACAAACACTGTCTTCATAAACATGAGGGAGAAACACTTTTATTGTTGCCTTCCTGGTTTTAAATGGTTTCACAGTATCCAATTGCATTCTGCTTTACTCTAGAGAATGCATTCGGATTTTCTCATTAATGCCCCTATATGTTCTATGAACATAGAAACCAAACACTTGTTGTGATGGTATTGATCTATTATCTATAGTATTGATGATATTTATCTGTTATCTATACCTTATTATCCCCTTACCGGTCTTCTCTTTCTGCATCAAATATCACCAAATGCTCCAATCTTTCATCATAAAATGTGTTTTTCTGTCTCGCTCTGCAGTAGTCACATATATCTTTTAAGACAATGAACTGCAACACTCCCTGTGTGTAATTCCCAAAAATGCCTTTCTGCTTCAGACTAGTAATTCCTTCCTGTCCAGTTAATTCCTTGAAAATTTATTCAAAATGAGTACATAATACAGATTAGGCAGCCCGTAAAATGTTTTATTTAGTCTATAGGTCCAAGAAACAGATGTCCTCCCAATTTACCTACTCAAAGAAGGATAAGGTTCTCATCAAGAGAGGTTAATTAGATGTGGGGAAGGTAATATCAGAAGTTAATATTCTGCATGGATCATTGGAAGACAATAAGAATTTTTTTCATGGCATGTGACAACTAGCTGGGTCCATATGATTTGCCATAAAGATTGTGACTTTTATGATCTAAAATTTCTTGAAAAGTTTCTATGAAAAGCCCAGTTTGCACACCGATTAGTGGATAATTTGCAATTTTTATTTCTTGGAAAGAGTTCTGAAATGTTTGAGAAATGGGATAGAGTTACAGAGCTATTGAAAAACGTAGTGATTTGACTAGTCTGATGAGGAAACAGTAATGTGAACAACTGGGCTTGTACGATGAACCAAAAAATGGGAAATTTTCAGGTTTTGTGTATTGCCTGACTAAAGTCAGTGAGGCAGTGTGGATTTAATGGCACATCTAAGGGAACTGTTATCCCCTCCCACAGCAAGCACCATTTAGCCCTACACACCTTCCAGAAACATTTTCCTGTGTGCCAGTTGCACTGGGTCAGATGATGTGGGAAAAATTATGCTATATAATAAACTATTTGCCAGGACCACCAGATCTGACCTTTCAGAATTATGCCTGGTTAAGTCTGTCTAATGAAAATTCCAAGATACCAGGATCTTTAAGTTCATTATCCATGCGTAGTATGAATTCTGAAATTTTATACAGACCACACCTGTGTCTTCTATTTATAAGGTGTAGTAGATGAGAAGGAAATCATGCTCTTCAGACATGCTGCTTTGGTGCACCTGCTGGTGATGGTTCGAGATCTTCTGTTAACATGTGGATTGGACACAGCACTAGGTTTGATTTTAGTAGTGAATAAGGATCCCCAGAAACTCAACGCTTTGTGTGTATTCTGCAGTCTGTCCTTCATATTTGTATGTTTGATTCTTTGCCATCGGTAAACAACTAACAGAGCTTCAGTATGATATTCAACCCCCTTTGCTTCCATATTTCTGTTCCACCATTAGAAATTAATGCACTGAACATTGTACTTTGGTAATATTGTGCTCAGCTCATGACTTATATACCACTGTTTATTTCATTATATGGATTTACCGAAGAAACATTCCTATGGACCTACTTATCTATGACACACTTTCCTTGAAATCTCTGCATGGAATCTCAGAGATTTCATGTCTGAAATTGTAGTTCCCAGAGTTTTGTATTTTAAATTTTCAGATAAATCTATGGGAATACATTCATAAGGACCTGCAGCCATTTTTATGAGAGCCCTAGGAAAGTCAGGGACCCTCTGTATTTAAAAGGTGGTTTAAAGCATCTCATTTCAGTCACTCTGAATTGCCCCTTGGTGAAGGGTGTTTCTTTAAAACGTATGTAAAATTTAAAATGTCTGCCATAAACCAAACTGTGGGAAAAATAAATTATTTTATATTCACTTAAATATTTCCAGCAATCAAAGAGTAGGAAGAAAAATACTAAATGAATATGTAAGTAGAATCCTAAGAACTAATTTCTACAATTACTATAAATAATGAAGGAAGATTGAGGAAGGCAAATGAGCAGTTCCTGCTCTTCTGTTTTAGCAAAAGTACTTCTGGATGGTATTTCAGAATCACACAGCACCTGTCCTTTCAGATCCGAGCAACACTTCATAAAGAAAACAGTACAAGTGAAAAAAAAGAAAAATTGAAAAATGTTTAGGAAATAGAGACAGATAACAAGTAAGCGCTAACTAAGCGTATATACTGTTTTTGTGATGTCATGCTGTGCTGTGTGATTCATCACATAGTTATCTTAGTTGTATTTTTATTTTATCTATTTTCAAATAGTCACAGTATTGACCACCATTTATATGCAAAAGACATAATTTAGAGTTGAGAAATAGTTGTGATAATTTGAAGTGGCAAAAACACAAGACAAATGAGGCTTTGGCCAGTGGAAATATAAAGTTGTTATTTAGTATAAACTGAACTAATTAAATATAACAGTGCTGCTGCTGGTGCAATGTTCTGTACTAGCATATAGCAGATATGACAAGTATAGCAGTTTTATAAAGGCCACTAATATACCTAATTAATAGTAATAGTATCCTCCCATATTGGTGAGCCGTTAATTATCTTTTTCTTCTGTGCAAGATAGATTCACACACATTTCAACTTACGTGTAAATTAAGCACAAACCTTGGCAATTATCTCTAGTCACTGCAATTTCTTATTCTGTTGCTTTATTTACAGGTTATTTGTCCAAGGCAAAGGATATCTATAAAACCATCTTAGAATCCTGTTTAAATAGCATCTGGAGGCAGTTGAAGATCGTACAATACAGCAGCCAGAAAAAGCATGAAACAGATCCCAAAATAACAGAGCTTTGGCGTCAGCTGTTAAATTGGATACAAAGTTATGGAAAGAAACACAGTGTTAAGGTTAACAATGTAAAATTTCACTAAGCAAACAAACCTTCTACAAATGATGTGGACGATTATAAAGCCATCTTTCAATAAGGATTGACTTATGAAAGAAAGTTTATGGGAGACTCCTGCCCAACTCTCTATTAAAGAAAGATAAATTACATGTTAAGTAAGGGTCTATTAAATGAGGGTAACATAAAGTTCAAGACCTGTATCAGGAGCAGTGTAGGTTTCTGGCTGATCAAATCTCCTCTTGTTGCATGACTGAAATACTATACCTCTGAGTTTTAACAAAGCCTTATTGCAGGTGTTTTTGTTTCCCTTGTAAATACATTATATCACATCAGTTACTGAAAGTGATATTATAACCTTTTATTTGAAGGTCTGTTCTGGTGCAGAGTCCTAGCACACATCAGTGTGGTGTACTTGCACAGCATAACTCAGAGCACACTCATCATGGAGTGTATGGGTACTGTTCTCCATAGATGACCTCTAATTAAGCCATGAATCAGGCCAATCTCCTGGCATTGTAACTGCATAAAAAGCAAATATCCATAAGTGATAGTTATGGCCTGGAATTGTGAGTTTAAAGTTATACAAATACTTTTTTTTTCTGGATATTTGAGTATTTTGGGAGATATATGCAATGCAAACCACCATATACTATTTATGTACACATTACCTATCATATAATGGATCTGACAGGATAAAATATACAATATTTTAAGAGTCCTGACTGTTCAGAATAGAATTTAAGTTGCTGAACACACAGCCGAAAAATATTAATCTTCAAGCTTACTTTCAATTATTTTAACTTTTTTTCCATTTATCACATGCAATGTAAGAACACATTTTATTCACAGTTAAAAAATTGTTTACTATTTCCTAACATTCAGAAATAGGTTCCAGTGAGACAGAATAGGCAGAAGGAGTATTACAGTGAATAAGCCATTTCGTGTTCTTTCACATCACACCAGCATCAGTTAATGTGATGTGAAATATGATAATCTGATTATCCTTCTATTACTCACAGAATCATAGAATTTTTTGGGTTTGAATGGACCTCAGAGATCATCTAGTTCCCACCCCACAGCCATGGGCAGGAACATCCTCCACCTCCTGTCCAACCTGCCCCTGAACACTTGCAGGAACAGGGCATCCACAGTTTCTCTGGGGAATCTTTTCCAGTGCCTCATCATGAAAAATTAATTCCTCATATCTAATGTAAATCTCCCCTCCTTCAACTTAAAGCCATTCCCCCTTGTCCTGTCACTACACAACCTTGTAAAAAGTTTCTTCTCCAGATTTCTTGTGGGCCCCTTCAGCTACTGGGAGGCTGCTACAAGGTCTTGTTGGAGCCTTCTCTTCTCCAGGCTGAACAACCCCAACTCTCTCAGCCTGTCTTCACATGAGAGGTGCTCCAACACTCTCATCCTCTTTGTAGTCCTCCTCTGGACCTGTTCCAACAGCTCCATGTCTTTCTTGTACAGGAGGCCCCAGAACTGGATGCAATACTCCAGGCTGGGTGTCACCAGAGTGGAGTAGAGGGGCAGAATCCCCTCCCTTGACCTGCTTCTCATGCTCCTTTTGATGCAGCCCGGGATATAGTTGGATTTCAGGGCTGCAAGCACACATTGCTGGCTCATGTCCAGCTTTTCATCCTCTGATATTCCCAAGTTTTCCTCAGGGTTGCTCTTAATCCACATGTTTCTTAGCTTGTAGCTGAGCTTGGGACTGTCCTGACCAATGTGCAGGACTTCACGCTTGGCCTTGTTAAACTTCATGTGGTTTGCATAGGCTCATCTCAAGCCTGTCAAGGTTCCTGCTTAACCAATTTAGTTTAGGATCTCCTATCTAGTTGACCAAGGGATGCCAGTGGATGTAGTGGATTTGATTTTAAGCTTTTAGCTTTTGATACTCTCTCAGCATATGCATCTGGATAACCTGTACAGCACAGAGCTATACAAGGCCACTATAGGTTGGGTGAACTAGGGCTCAAAGAGTTATGGTAAATGGGGCTACATCAAGCTGGCAACAGTCACCACTGGGGCTCCCAAGGGCTCAATTTCAGGGCCAATGGTCTTTACTGTTTTTATAAATGATCTATACACAAGTCATACATTCAGTGAGTTTGACAATGAAACCACATCAGGAGAAGCTGTGGACTCCCTCGAGGGTAGGGAGGCCTTACAGGGAGATATGGATAGTCTAGATTGCTGGGCAATCACCAACCATGTGAATATTAACAAGAGCAAGTGCCAGATTCTGCATCTGAGATGGGGTAATTCTGGTTATACTTACCAAGTGGGGGACAAGAGGCAGAAGAACAGCCCTGTGGAAAGGGAGGATAAGGAGGTCAAGCTTGGAGAAGGCTGAGGAATGAATGGCATTCTGTAACTTCCTTGAGGGAGCAGCAGAGGAAAAGTTGCTGGTGGCATCTCTCTGGTGGCCAGCAACAGGACATGAGGAAAGGGAGTGAATCTGCTGCAGAGGAAGTTCCAACTGGACAGTAGGAAAAGGTTCTTCACTGAGAGGGTGGTCACTCACTGGAGCAGGCTCCTCAAGGCAGTACCAAGCCTCTCGGACTTCAAGGAGCACCTAAATGGTACTTTTAGTCATATGGTTTACTGTTTGGTAGTCCTGTGAGGAGCAGGGAGTGGGACTTGATGAACCTTATGGATCCCTTTCAACTTGATATGTTCTATGATTCCATGATTGTTATTCAGGGAAACTGTGGTTTCCGTTTTTGCCATGTATTTAGTGAATCTCACATCTTCTATGCAAAGGAGAAAGAAATATGCA
Organism: Heliornis fulica; assembly: GCA_013399135.1. Lineage (NCBI taxonomy): Eukaryota > Metazoa > Chordata > Aves > Gruiformes > Heliornithidae > Heliornis > Heliornis fulica. The sequence continues at coordinate 106,464 of VXBZ01010292.1, read as the reverse complement.
TGCTGGCTGAAAGAGGAATTTCTTTACAGTACTACACTTTCTTTTACTTGTCTTCTTGCAGATATTAATAATAACAATGATGGACTCTGAGAGAGAAAAAGCTGCCCTCATTCACAGTTTATCTAGAGTAAAAGGTAAATAGTTATTTTTATCTGAATTTTTGAAAGAAAGAAAGAAAGTGGCTGTTATTCTGTGCTCTACTGCATTACTGTTTGTATGTGTTTTACAGGTGTTTCTCCATTTTCTCCTCACTATAAACCTTTCTATATATTGTTTTCATTGATTTAGGTTTCCTAGTTCTTCCATCAGCCTTTTTTTCTTGTAGTTCTGGTATGCTGTCTTCAGTTACAAGAGAACGGTAGTTTATCTGTCAAGTCAAAGATTTATTTAACAGTACACAAAGGAGATGTGGGCAGCCCATTGCTTAATTATATCTGTTGCCTTGGTCAGATTGTTTCATTGTTTTTACCTGATAGTTGGTCACAAGTTGTCTTCCTTGAAAATGTTTTAAAAGCATTTAGAATTTAGAATTCTTAACTGGACCTCTCTAGCATAAAATCTTAACTTAGTAGGTAGGTACAGATCAAGATTTCCCCTCAGTTGTCTGTTGCTGACTCCATTTACATATTTGCTAAATCTGAAAGCATAAACTGTAGCAATCTATTAAAGTCAAGGAAAAAAATGCTACTTCCAATATCCTTGCCCCCCACTGATAGAAGCAACACTTTCACCAATTCATCATTGTACCTATGAGTAGTTTTTGTACAATCTTGTTCAATATTGCAAATTGAGATGGTAAACCAAAACTGCTTCAGGATGATTGTTATTTCAGCCTGTACTTCTGTTTAAAGGAAGCCACTGATTCCTTTCATATTGTTTTTTAAAACCCATTTTTACTCCTTGCTTGAACCTCATCAACAGTGTCATATACTATATTGTTCTTTTGCTTTTAAAAATAAAGTTAAGTTTCCTGTACTCTTAAAAGAAGAAAGACTATCTTAATGTTTTGAAAGGGAGGAGGCATGTTCACAATGGTTTAAA
>VXBZ01010292.1:84530-102268 GCA_013399135.1 Heliornis fulica | reverse complement strand
GTGTTTAAAAGACGGGTAGATGCAGTGCTTGAGGATATGGTCTAAGGGTAGACTTGGTGGCGGTAGGTTAATGGTTGGACTGGATGATCTTAGGGGTCTCTTCCAACCTTAACAATTCTATGATTCTATGATAAAGGAATATGATAATAACTAATTAAATATATCTGTGACTGTACTCTCTTACCAGTATGCACGTTAATTCCTCTCATCTAACTAGTATAGAAAATAATTTGTCCCAATTTTAATAAACAGTAATTGCTCAGACAATAACATAACACTTAAATTATGGTATTCAGCAGAAGATATGATTTTCAGATAGAATAATTGATAGTGAAATACAGATATAGAATAAAATATTTAATAAGTATTCCAAGCAGAAAATGGATTCCTACCTGCCATTGCTAACACTACTGCAGTTAATAATTATGTACTTCATACATTGAGTGAGGGTATAACATGATTTGTATAGGGTAAGTAAGTACTTCAGAGGTCTATAACCAAATTTTGCAGCATTAAAGTTCTCACAATTTTTAAGAACATCCTAAAAAGTTAGTAGCAGTGTTTCTTTTTTGTACAGGAGGGAAAAAGATGCATGAAGCAGTGATTCATCTTTTTGAAAATCACATAAAATAGAAGTTGAGAATACAACCTAGTTTTTCTGACTCCAGATGTGTTTTTAATACCTGCACTGTTTAGCTGTATTTATGTTTGATCTAACTTCTGCATAATTCAGTGATGCACATTAAAACTTGTGATAGCTATGGAAACATATTAGATTTTACTTTTTACATTAATGTTTTGGTAGAGTATGGAAGAATTAAGTTACGAGAAAGCCTGTGACAATGTAATATCAAAGCTGATGGCGTTATCACTCCAATATACATGCTGCTGGATTATTTTCTATTTCAGGGAAAGACTGAGTTTAGAGTAAGTTTTTTTAATTATTTTGTTATCTTGGTCTTTTTAAAACAAACTTATTACTAAAGGAACTTGCTTATTAGAACAAGCTAACATGCTTTGTTCTTTGAATTTCTCTGTAGGAACATATTTCTCCTAGAAAAATATGTATAAGCTCATATTTCTAGAGTACTTTGGAGTTTTCACTCCAAAGTGAGTGTCATCACACTCCTACTGAAAAACTCAGTGAAATTATAGAATTAGCTGTGATAATTGAAAACCCCCAAAAAAGTTAGTCAAGATGTTTTTTATGCGTTTGAATCTTTTTAGACTTACAGAAGAGTAAATGATTCTATAAAATAACAGTATTTGAGATGGGTAATGCTAATGAGATGCCTATTTTCAAGTCAAAAGCCCAGAAATTTCAGAAAACTAAGGCTATAACCACTGGAATTATTCTTTATAATACTTTTAATTCAATTAATCCTACAAATACAAGTTACTGTGTTAGCATCATTGTAATTAGTTTACAACATGGAGACTTTCTTCAGGTGTTCCTCCAATCCATCAATAATTCTCCTTTTGCTGCTATGGCAGCACAGCTTTTGTTGATATAGTGCATAGACATTCCTTTATTACTTACTGTGAGATGTTTTTCTATAAGGAAGTGGTAAATTTTCCATACATCACCTTTCCTTTTGGTATGCTTTTCTCCAGGGACTAACCCTGGTCCATTCCTTTTGCTTCAGGCCGGGCTTGCTTTGCTGTGACTCCATTTTCTTGCAGGGAGTGCATCCTTCAGCACTCAGTCATTTAATGTGCACTAGTTCTCCTTTCACAGATATTAATGATCAAACTGTACTAGTACTCTGAATTCCAGGAAATTAAACAGGAACATTTTGGAATTACTACATGTGCATATTAAATATTAATTGTCCAGTAAAAATGTTTTATAGGTACAGCCTCAGGGAAGATACTCTGCTTAACCTTGCCTTAATTTATGCCACTCTAGTTGAACTTACACAGAAGACAGAAGACTTTGAAGTGAAGGTAATTTTTTTTTAATAACAACACTTCTGTTCTAATCTTTATTGTGAGATACTTCTAAAGTGCTTAATCAAGTATCCATTCTAAAGCAAAACCATAAAATAGCTCAACATTACTAAAATAAGAGAGAGGAACTTAATTCAGTGCTGCTAAAGTCAGTGAAAAGACTATGTTGGCTTCAGCTCAAGTTGAATCCTATTCTAATTACAGCTGAAGAGTTTTTATGATTGGGGTCAAGAAATTAGTTTGTACCTTTAATTTTATAAATTATTAGAAGGGAACATGCATTAATCCTGCTTATGTCTCAATGTCTTAAGTTTGAGATTAATATTACATTACTAAATGCAGTAGAAGAAAAGAAAGCATAATCTGCTGTCAGATAGTGTTGGGGGTTTTTTTGCAACAGGATAAATTAACTTTTCTCATTATAAATCAGAAAATGCGGTATCTAGGGCAACATTAAAAACTAGGGCAAGTGTTTCACTCAGCTTACCACGTTGATATCTACAACATATTTATTTTACATGAAGTCACATCTTTTTAGGCAACTTTTTGCTTATTTGCATATTAAAAATTGTTCAAATTTATGTGGTTAAATTAAATAGAGGACAGCCTTTTTTCATTCCATATACTCAGCAGTGTAGTTTATGTGGAAACTACTTACACCTTCAAAGTTATACACACCTTAAATTATAATAGACATCTCAGAATTACCTGTTTTATTAGGACCTCATATTGGAACCATAAACTTGATCACATATAAAAGACCTATAGGATAAATTGATTTCACCTACATAGGGTTTGCATTAATAAGGAGTGTAATTTGCGGCCTCACTAGCAGTCAGAGGTTCATTAGTATAAGCTTTCAGTAGGGCCTGTTGTGATAGCNCATTCTATGATTCTATGATTCTTTAACCAAAAATATTATATATATATATATCACTTTTAGGTAGTTCTTACGCCAGGGATTGAAGAGACTGCAATAGTAATTCGTCAGATTGCTGACAACATGTTGATAGCATCTAATATCAGTCCACATGAGTGGCTGGACAAATCCTGGCTTTCTGTCTTGCCATCTGAGGTTTGCTTATCTTTCCATTAAATTACACTGTTTTCTTCCTGTCTCTCACACTCATATATTCTAGGCTTTTTTTGCTGTTCACTAAAAATATTTTATTAAAATAAATATTGTTATATATACATATACATATTGTTATATACACATACATATATGTGTGTGTATATTTAAGTATATATATATGCTTTCATCATCCTTGCCAGCACATTTGATATAAAATGGACTTTCTCCATGCTTTCACAATTAATCAGTAGAGAAGTTTATCCTCCACATCTGCTGGCCTGTGAGCACTGTTTTGCAGTTCTAGGAACTAAGTTTAAAGAACCTAACAAATTGAAAAGGTAAACATACAATGACTCACTCAGACTGGAAGCCAAATTCACCAGTGCTGATCCATTATTGAAGTCAATCACGTTGCTTACAGCAGTGCTTTAATATGTGGTAGTAGAAAGGTGTTTAACTTCTCATGCAATAGTTGATATTGGATATCTACAGTAAATGCTGGAACAGATCTATTATTTGCAGTCTCATATATGATGCTCTTTAATGTATATTGACGTTTTCCCATTAAACATATCATTTGTTCAGTTTATGTGGAAGCTTGGAACTTTAAATAAATAATAGGGATCCTTTTTGGCATTTGCAAAATTCAGAAGTGCTTTAAAGCAGATATTGGCACAGCCTTTCAAGAATGGGATAGTGGATTATAGGTTTTCCAATTTAGAGATTAAGTATACTGATAAAAAATGAGAGGAGACATTAATTTTTTTCTTGTCTCTGTTAGCTGACATTCTTCAGGTGCTGCAGCCCTCAACTTACTGCCCTTTTTGTGGCATGTCATCTTCCCTGTAGCAACTGCTGCTTTTGGCACATATCTCATTTCTGTTTATAAGCCTAACTTCCGAAAAACAAAAACAGCTTTTAAAAATGGAGAATAAACAGTAAAGCTGTAATGCACTGTCAGAACAAGTTTACATGATTCAAGACACCTGTAGACTGTGGTTGCTTTTTATAAAACTGTTACAAAGAGCTTACTCTTGAGCAAAAATGATACCCTGTTACATCTGTAATTAAAAAAAAGGTTTTCATATGGCTAAAAAAATGCATTATTTGAAAGCTCTATTCCTGTGAGCTACTGTGTGACCATAGGTATGTCATTCTGTAGAAACAGAAAAAAAAAGGGGTAAAAGTTTGTCAGGTATCAATCTAATAAGATAATTTCCATTTCTAGATGGAGAAATGTCTCCTTACTTTTCCATGTATCAACCCTCTGGTTGCTCAGTTTATGTTAAAGAAGGGATCTTCATTGAACAGATTGTTTCTTGCAAGTTTTGATCAACTTCAGGAAGTTCTGCCAGAAATTCCAAAAAAAGTTTTAAAGGTTGGGCACAATTAATAAATTTATTAGACCAGTCTTTTTTTGCACTCTTTAATACACATTGTTTTTATCTGAAGCTACATGCATATTTGCTGATATAATTAATTTTATGCTTCAGTATATCGTTTATGTCTAAAATGTTGAGGTCACTAATTCTCAGCACATTTTGTCAAGGCACTGTTATGTACATGTGAAGATGATTACAACATTTTGTTAACTGGAAAAATACTAACTTGCAGCTTCTTCTCCAAGCTTCATCATATGAAGTACTGTATCAGAATACAAGCTTATGTTTCCCTAATATAAGAAATATTTTCAAAATAAGTCTTCCTTCCCTCCCTCTCTCTGCTCCCTCCCATAAACCCACCATTTAGCAATTCATACCAGTAAGCATTTGAAGGAGGTTAACATGAGGAATTCCATTCACTACTTAATTTAACTACATTTCACTACAGTTATAATTCCTTCCTCTAGAACAAGTCTGGGAAAATTATAGACTGATTCCACTCAGCTAATTCAATTACAAATGTGCAGTTTTTATAACTCAACAAAATGTGAAGACAAACTTCCACATCAGAAGCATTCAGTTAAGGTGAAGGAGCAAGTGAACAGAGATTTGGGCACTGAATATCAGCTTGTGCATGTTATTGTAATAGCTGTAACTGTGTAAAGCCATGTTTACTGCCTGAAAAACAAAACAGAGCAAGATCTCATCAGTTTAATTCCTCTAGATAAGCACCAATCCATTGCAGACACTACTTCATACAGTCCTGGACTAATGAAAGAGAACAAACTATTTTAAAGTATGGATTTTAATGTGTTCCAAGAGGCAGGCTATTGCTTATTCTCTTTATAGATTTAAGGCAGGTGGCACATTGTCTACTGTATTTTCCCATCCTGTATCGGTATGTCTTTCTTTTTTAGTAAACAAAAAATACACATCTTAGAATCCTAACAGCAGATTTAGGTTTTCCATTTTCACTTCAAGTTTTTGTTGTTTGTTTGTTTGTTTGTTTGTTTGTGTTTTTTATTTCAGCATTTTAGTGACATGGCATCTTCATACAGCCTAAGTACTACTGCTCCACTAGAAACAGCAGTGAAAGGTGCATCAACCCCAGAGAACTGGAATAGCTTCAACACAGTATGTCCAGATTATAAACAAAACCATCAGTCTTTAGAGCTGCTTGGTAAGACACAAAACAACACAGGTAATAATGTCTTGAGTTACTAGGAAAATCTGTCTCCTTTGAAACCAAGTGAAAATCTGAGTCTGTTGGATTTTTTATCTTCTAATCTTGCAAAGGTCAGTTATTCTAAGGAGACAGACTACAACTGAAATGCTCAATAGCACTTCGGTCTTCTGTAAAATGTAGAGAAATAAGCTAATTTTTCATCCTAAAATAGGAGTTGTTCAAATTTTTCTCTACCAGGAACATCTCATATGAATTCCAAAGCCATAATTCCTCCACTGAATCATCACCAGGGTTATTTTGACCTTGATCTTCCAAGCTTTAAGCAAAAGAAATCATGTTCTTCAGGAGTAATTCCAGGGAAGAAGCAGAATTTCTTTGCTGTGACAAAGGACTGTGAAGGTTTTGCTCATCTAGATGTTACAAATCCTCTTCATGTTCAAAGACAGCCTTTCAAGACACACTATAGCTCTGATCTGTTTTCTGGAAACTTGGAGAAAGAGGATATCCAGAAAACTTTCAGTGACTGTGCACCTCAGGAGAGTGTGAAGATTTTTCTTGAAGAAATTAGAGAGCCAACAATGAACACCCCAGAAATGATGACTGACCAGACCCCATGGAATAATTCTTCATCCACAGGCCCATGTGATTCAATTGCATCTCATGGTTTTCTCTCTGATTTCTTTGTTGACCCAGATCAGAATCAAAGTCTGAACTTTTACCAAACAGGTAAAGCATCTAAAGGAAAAAGAAAACAAAATTCACAGGTCTTATGGGTAAAACAAAAAAATAGAACAGGTATGTCAAAAACAAGCAGAATTGTCTGAAACTTATTAATTTGAGTAGAAACAGTACTTTTAGCCTAGATTTTGTTTTTTTCTTCAAATGGTTGTTAAATCCAATCCAACCCAACAGTTGTGTTTCCTTTTCCAAAAAATTACAGGCATATATGTATTTCCTGTGTGATTAAAGGTTCCTAAACATTTCTTTTCATAGAATAAGGGATTTATTTTTTTTTTTTAAGCATTACTGCCATTCCTTTTCCTTGGTAAAAGACTGAAAAGTGTAGCTCTTCAATATTGTATGCATCAGCTGCTTCGCTCTTTGACAATGCCTGAATTGTGCATAATAAACATGCCAGAATTATTTTTATGCTTATGGGAAGGATTATTTCGTAAATATAGGTTTGGACAAAAGGGGGAAGAAAAGACTAGAAAGTATTTTTTCTAAAGAGCAAAGTGTAGATTCAGCAAAATTCAGTAAAATTAAAATACTACTAATGGCTGTGATTTGCTGTTGGAGTTAATGAAGTAAAAATTTCACTCTGATAACTTTCTACATTTGTTTCATACAGTTCCCTTACTCTTGGAATACTTTTTTTTATCTCTACTTTGGGTTTGGGGCATTTTTAATTTCTTAAATTTTTATTCTAAATAATGCCCTAGTACGTATCCATAGAGTCTTGAAAGTAAGAAGGCATCACTAGTCCCTGTCAGACTAAGTATTGCTGTATCCTATGTTATAGTAGGGGTTTGTTTTGGTTTTTGTTTTTTTTTTCTACTGCTTCCCTATAGATAGTGGCTACATTCTTTAAAAATCTTAAGCTTTGTAGAGTGCCTAACTCCTAGTAGCGATGATTTCATTTATGTTTTCTCCATTGTTGCCAGTTGTTAAATTTCTTGGTCCTATAGCAAGGTCAGGACATCATTAAATGCTTCCACTAATTAACTCAGACTCACTCATGAATCACAAGTATCTAATTGATATCATGTTTCATGGGTTGCTTAAGGCAATTATGGAAGTAAAGAGAGGAAAAGTTAATTGGATCTGGTGAGCTGCTATTAATTTCAGGCCATGTAAATTAAAATGTTCATACAGAAACTCTGGACAGACCTGTTGCCTCTCCATTGGGGTTAAACTGAGACTTGGATTATTGCTGGTTAGTTAACAGAATTTCAGTAGTCTGTAACTGGCACCTATAGTAGGAACATCTAAATGCAACAGTGTCAGTGGAGATCAGGGCAGATTCTTCCAGTATCATGTTTTACAGTATCCTGAAAACACTGTGATCTCCAACTGATAAGCTTTCTCTATACTCTTGCCCAGCAGGGCAAAGGTATACTTAAATCTGAATGAAAATGAAAATGCAAAAGTGAGTTTTTGTTTAGATTTTTCTGAGAATAGGCATATTTCATTGTTCACTCATTAGCCAGGGGAAAAATAAGCATAATAAATAGTTGTGGATGCTAATGCAAAAAATAAAAAACCAAACCCCACCTTAATACAGTGAAAGCCTTCTGAAGTCCCAAATTTAAAAATGTGAAATCCTAAGTTGAAGAAATGTGTACAGAGTGAAGTTAAAAAGGCATATTGGGAACCCCTAGGGATTTCTTCAGGCTTCAGATCAAAGTTTTATTAAAACATTAAAACAAACAATTAATGCTGATACGCCAAGGCAGTATTTCCACTGGAACAGTCAAAACCCTTAGGTCAGTAAATTAAACAAATTTTTCCTACAGTAACTTACTTTGAATAAACAACTACTCAAATGTTTTGTTATAAAAATACTTGAATGTTAAGTACGTAGCTTTTTTCAAACAACTTAGAAACATGAGCATGTCTCAGGTTAAAAAGAATTAACTTCCACAGTTACTGAGAATTAATGTGTAATATTAATTAAATAGATGGAGGCATTAAAATCTTTACTGAAGTGTCATTAAACTAAGTACGGGTCAATGTATTTGTTTTGTATCAGATTCTGTATTATTATTATTACAGGACAATGTGCATAAAACTGATCATTAGTAGTAAATAGTACACATATAATTTTATGGGAGTTGATTCTTTTCATACAGAGCAAACTGATTAACACTGAAGTCTGTTACTGCTTCTCAGAAAGACATAGTTTAGTCTGCATATGTGTAGTATTTATAGTTTATTTTACATATATTTTCTTTCCACTTCTTTTCCAGATTCAGGATTTGTAGAAGTACTGGAGTCCAAAAAAAGGAGATTGACATATGAAAGAGTCCCTGGAAGACGTGATGGACAAACACGTCTTAAATTCTTCTGAACAGAATTGGGATTTGTACACTATATATGCTTCTTAAAATTCTTAAACTCTTCAAAGGGAAATTGGTTACATTCTCTTTTTTTGTTGTTCATTTTTATATATAAATTGGGCTTAGGGAATCCTTACTTATTCAGGATTCTTTTCTTGTTAAGATTTTATTAAACAAACTACTTCCCTGAACCCAGAGAATTACTGCCTCTTTGTTCTCAAGAGAGATATAAAGGTATTTTATCACGCTTTCTAAAAAAAAATTTAAAAAAAAAGAGAAAATAAAAAACAGATAATGATGCTCACAAACCTTTCAAAGACCACATTTGCTCCATGAGCATTAAGCTTTCCAAACTTACAGATGAAGTGGATCTATAGCCGGAATCTCAAGGCTTCTCATAGCTTGAACTTTCTTGCACTTAACAGCTATGACCCTTCCATTTGTTCCATTTGTCCTTAGGGCTCAGTTCCACTTCTTTCCTTCTGACACTTCCCTTAGAAACCATGTGATAAGCTCATGGATGGCCTTGAATCATAATCCAACTGCAGACACAGTTACGGGCAGCAAGTGAAAGGTACATTATTAAACTTTAGGATTCTAATAGATTTGATTCAGAGAGCTGAGCTGTGACCTTAGCTGCCTGCACGACCTGGTGGAAACCATTTATTGGCATCCACATTTTTCAGCCTGCTACAGCACATCGGCAAGTAGGGAGATGACAGTCATCTAGGAGACAGTGCCAGATATTGTAGGCTACAGCTGGGAGGGGTAAAAGATTGAAAATATAAAGGAGGCATCTCAGCTGCAAGCTGCAGAAGAGAGGATAGAATAGTACCCAAACCTTCACTTTGCATCAAAAGATTTGGCAATGAAACTGGAAATACGTGTGGGAGCAATGGTAGACAGTACCTCCATTCTGCTGCAGGAACGCTTACACAGTTTGCACAGGCATGCCTGCTGGCTCCAGAATGTCCAGTCTGTTCAGCGGATTTCAGCTGAGGTGATTCAACCTTCAGACTCATGAACCTTTTACGTTTGGTGCAGTAAAAGACGGGAGGTGGAGGGGTGTGTCATCCAGAGAGAACAGAGTGCTCGTCTTTAGCTGAAAATTCCTAAAAGCTGTGGTGACAGCACTCATAGCTATTTTAGCTCATAGTAATAACTCCAAATTGTTTGCGAGACTTTAGACAATACCCTTCAGGTCTAACATTAAAAGAGTTTTAGTTGAATTGAAAACAAGCCAGTGTTTTGCCTGCAACAAGCCTGCAAACAGCCTATTTTTGCCCAGAATAAGACTTAAACAAAACTTGCAGTTTTCTTACTATTTCTGACCTGTTTTTTGTGGTCACTGGACCCAAACATTTTCCAGCTCTTTGCATCCTGGGTTTGGCTCTGATGTTAAAGCACTCTTCCAGATTACCAGACCCAGGAATCTGTTCTTTTAAAGAGTGCAACTCTACAAAGTCCCAGTCACAGATGGCCAACCACGGAGAAAATTATAGCTGCCACTGCCAAGCTATGTATTTATGTCCTCTTTTTCTACAGGCAAAGACTGACACCAGAACTTTCACAGGCACAGTTACGGAAGAATGGCTCAGGTAATCTACACATCACAAAGGCCCACTGCCTACATTAAATAGATAAAGAAAATGCAAGTGCTGTTGACATTAAGTTTCCCATAAGTAGAAAAAATGTCAGTGTATAGTTACTGACAACCTGGAGCAAAATAAGGGAAGGGTCTCGCAGGGACCAGTTGTTTTTTGCTGTGTCTGACTCTCAATCTCTACATGTTGATAGATTTATCACACCTGATATTCTCCTCCTGCCTGTTTAATGTGGAGGAAAATTACTATTGCACTACTAAGTGCACCCCTTATCAAAGCAGCTGATTTTCAGACAAGGAGAAGCAATACAAAAACCAATCACCAGCCCTCCATCAGCAGGTAGAGAAGAGTGTCACAGATGGACTGCAAGAAGTGGCAGGGAAAAGGGGCCTTGTGGCTCCTGCGAGTCATTTGTGCACAGACACATGCACTCCGCTGCTTTATCGTGGGCTTCCTGTGGGACTTGCTGCCAGGAGACTGAACAAGACCTCTGTGCCATGTGAAGAGCTGAGACCTCAGCAGAAGGCCCCCTTGGATGGTCTTTGCTACTGATCACACCTGTTAGAGCAGAGGCAGTAAAATACAGGGCTTGCTCCTATCTGTCATCCCAGCACTCAGTTCAGCAAAGCAGTGCAAACTGGGGTACACCTGCAGCAGGACACAAGAGGTCCTGTAGACTGGGCACAGAGACATCCTGTTCTACTGCCTGCAGAAGCAGATGGCTGCCCAGAACCATTTTGTCCGGTTCCGTAATTACCTCAGAAAAAGGGGCCTGCAAAAGCTGAGCTGCTGAGATGCAGACTGCTTCCTCTAGCCAACACAAAATAGCCACCAGTGTCACATGTCATAAAACTGACTTCACACAGGAACCCAAGAGCCTCTACAGCAGCCAACTCTTTTCTGGAGCTCATTTGGACACCTGACTTTTGTGACAGACCATGCCTGGTGAAGGCAGAGGTGGCACTGCTGTCAGCCCCTCTCCCTGCTTGTACCCAGCCCCTCAGCTGCATCCTGGCCTGAGAGCAAAGGGGTAGGGCAAGCACAGTCCTCTGGAGAGATGGGCATCCATATCTTCTTTCCATGGGACTGCAGGATAACCACCACACTCCAAATATGTCTCATAACTGCTGCACAAGGGTTGGTATCTGCTGCTGGTGCAAGATGCGGTGCAGGTCCTGCATGTACTGACCACGGTGCTCCAGCTGAAAGGTACAACGTGGAGCTGCGCAGCAGGCTGGGTGGCTGGCTAGCTACCAGTGGCTGCCTTCTGCGTGCTGTAATTTGGCAGGTCCTCATGCCAGTTGAGCAGCCACACCAGTACCCAAGCTCCAAGGGAGGGAATGAAGCAGGAAAGTGTGTGTGGCAAGGGGCCCTGGGCAGATACACATCTGGGGACAGGGGGGAGGTTTTGTTGCTGGAGGCAAAAGAAATCTGAAAGATTTTCCAAAGAAATCCCCTTGCCTTGGGAGGACATGACCAGCAGCCAGACACTGGTCGTTCAGAAACATTCGATACGTACACTCGAGTCTCTCCCTCCCTACCTGACTGAAGCTGTCTGACCTGAGTCTAAGCCTCTGACCGCCTCCGCCAATACGAACAACCGCACTTCCCCCAGACTTCCGCCGTGTGTCTCTCTCAAGCCCTAAAAGAAAAACCACCGTATTCAAGCAGCCTACAATGACAGGAAGACAGAGCAAAGAAACGTGCTTAGGGAAGGCTGCTACCTTCTCTACTTGGAAGCACAATACATTCTGGGAGTATTGGCTATTTCTCTCGTTTCAGTGTCTTCCTGCAGGACAGCAAGCATGAAAAGCTTCTGAAAAAGACTAAGCTGCCTGGAGAACACTTGTTTTCCCATTTCAGCCAATACTAATGAAAAAAAAAAAATACTTGGGATTGCAGACATCTTTCTCACAATTTCAAAAATGTATTAACAAGCCTGATAACACTGTTACTACTTACCACAAAAATGGTGACTATCTATAAATAGGATTTTGTATTAACAAGGCGCATTTTCTAACTTGAGGCCTCCCCTCCCACCACAGAAAATCCAAGTATCCTCTTCCTCACGGTACCTGCTCTTTGGTACAATTAAACAATGAGTTCAAAGCTAGTAGGGAAAGCAATTTTATTTCCAAACTTCTAAAAGATTAATACAAACAATAGAAAGTAGACAAAAATTAAAAACCTATTAAAAAGTTAGTTGTCCTTGAAAAAGTGCTCTATAAAAAAAAAAAAAATCTGAAGGCAACTGACCAAGTACATTTTAGTAAGTTTTGTGTTTCACAAACCACAGCAGTTTTGCATGCCACTATCTTTGGGTGTTCATGGATTTTTAGTGTCTGGTCACATTTCAAACAACTCAGAGAAACTCCACCATGGCAGTACCTTTACGTACACTAATCAGAAGTATTACAGATTAGAAGTTGTGCTACAAACATGCCTTAGGAATCAAGCCTGTGCTATACACTGCGTCCATCAGTTTCCAATTTGTCATTTATGAACTTAGATGCACTTGTTAAAACCCTGTAGCTGGTTCCAGGTCTTGCTAATGGAAGCAAAATTCCCCCTGAGAACATTACTTCAGTACTAACAGCATTTAGTTTAGTTTTATACTTAAATGATTCACTTTTTGGATGTTTTATTCCATGAAAAAAAAAAACCCAAATGAGTTTTTACTATCACTTTGGTGTAACCGTTTACCAAGAGAGGAGTTAAGCAATTTGGTAGAAATTCCTGTGGGTTTCTTTTCTAGAATGTAATCTTCTTGAGTGACATGTGCATCATTAGCACAGTGCAGTAACAATAGTGACGATTATGAATGGCGTAAGAGTTACGTTACAAAACGCTTAAGAACGTTAGTAAAAGAGAGTGAAGTACAGATGCACAAGAACAGACAGATATGTAGAACACTGCTTTAGCCACACAAAAGTTTGGGCTCAGAGAGACTTTTCTCGTGAAGTAGTTACTCATGTCATGCTTGAAGGCAACTCTGCGATAACCTTCCCTGTAAGAAGAAGAAGAAAAAAAACAGATTTATTAAATTTTGACTCCCTAAGATGATAGATTTCTCCCACAAATTGTAACACAAAAGCTCCTTTGCACCCAGAAAAGGTGAATAACTACTTTTCTCTGTTGGATGTTGCCATCCTTGAATACTACAATTTTTTAATTGGCTTTTCTATGATGCAAACATAACTTAATAATAACAAACTATGTAGTTCATTTATCAGCAAAAGGTGACTAAATGGCACCTTGGGTGGAGCTATGCATTTCTAAAAGTATCATAAACCACCAAACTTGTTTAAGAAAGTATCTTGTACCCTGTCAAGATGATGCACACAAATTTATTCCTAGAAATACATGTACACACACACAAAAGGCAGAAATTCTGCTTCAATAACAGAACAACACATACAACAGTCACTATCAACTTTATCTTGTTTGCAAGAAGAATTACGGGTAGCACCTAAATGAAGAAAATCATCTGCTTTTGTTTCCTCCACTCCTTTGTCCAGGACAGCACCTCTTGCTCAGTCATTCCCTCTTCAGGTTCAATCCCGTTTTGTCGAACCTTTGTAGCGACAACCAAAGTGGCACTACTGACAAGGCATGACCGCAGCAGCAAGCTCGGGAACCCTCGCAGCAGGGAGATGTTACAAGTTTTCAATGTTCTAGTTTAACTTCTGCCCTTAGAGAAAACACTATTATGACCTAGAGGCAGGCTAGGCAGGGTTAGGCTGTGGTTGGACTCGATGATCTTAAAGGTCTCTTCCAACTCAAGTGATTCTGTGATTCTATTAGTTTTCACTTTGAGAGCACTCTGGAAGAAGGGTCAGAATCCAGTGGTTCTTCCTCTCCCTGTAGTTTTCTTCAGCTCTTTAGCAGGAAGTATTTTTGGTTTCAAAAAGTAACCCCTTCTGAATATTCTCTTTCGGCATTTCTTTGTCCTACAGGAGAAGTTGTGGTGTATCACTCACACACGTAGCCTGTCTCCCTCCTGCTGCAGTCTGTGACAGGTGGGAGGGACTAGATGGGAATCACAGAGCTGGAACCCAAAGAGATGCAAACACTGGACAGTCACCCACTACCCTGCAGGTGTTGCAGGTACACAGAGCACGAAGGCTGGCAGAGCTTGGGAAGCATATCATCCTTTAGACCTGTGCTGAAAACAAAGTTATGAGGACTGAGGGGGGATCTTCTCAATGCTCACAGATACTGTAGAGATGGGTGCGCCAGGAGGATGGGGTCAGTCTTTTGTCAGTGGTATCCAGTGACAGGACAAGAGGCAATGGGTACAAACCTAAAAGTGAGAAGCTTCTTCACTATGAGGGTGACAGAGCACTGGGACAGGCTGCCCAGAGAGGTGGAGTCTCCTTCTCTGGAGACATTCAAAACCTGCCTAGACTCTGTCCCATGCAGCCTGCTGGAGGTGATCCTGCTCTGGCACAGGGGATGGACTGGATCATCTCCAGAGGTCCCTTACAACTCCTACCCTTATGTGAATCGTGATTCTGTGATTAGAGACTGCCCCAGTTACTGTCTGCTTCCTCCAATTCTGGTGGAGGACAGATACAGAGGAACTTCAATATGATGTGGAAGACAGAAATGTACTTTAACAAAGCTCTTGCCTAAGCTGTGAGTTAGTCATCGTAACACCTGCAAGTGCCACAGCTTTGTCTTACTCCTACAAGCTGGGCACGTGACTTTTTTTATGTCTGACCGTTCCAAACACTGCCATATACAATGGACAGTTCTACATGCTGGTAATAACCCTAGAGCAGCTCAAACACAAAACCTGACCAATCAGACAGAAAAACCTGTGTTAAGGTAAACTAGAATACAATTACTATTTTGTAGGAATGAGATTAATGATAAGGTACTTACAGCTGCGTTACCAGAGGTGTTTAAACAAAAAAGGTTATAACAATATTAAGCTGCCTCAGTTTCCCATGAACAGCCCCTTCCACGGTTGACCTTAATCAGTAGGTAATTATAAATGAAGGATTGACAAGGGTAAATGACAAATATAACTGAGTAAATTAATTTTGAGTTTAAGGTGTTTTGTAGCTGAGTTCTAAGGATTTGGGTGTCTGGAATGGAACAACGAGACCTTTTCTGCTGGGAGAGGATGAAGAGGAGGCAGTGACCTCTGAGACTGATCAGCAGAGTCTAAGATCCAAAGGAGAACTGGGACTGAGGACTCAGTAATATCCAAAGACAAGAAGACATAGCAGAATTATGGACTTTTAGCCAAGCAAAGGATAATAACTGAAAAACACAGTGGAAATTTTCAGAGGACTTTGTCTATTGTGTAGTTGTGTTAACAAAGTATGTAAGATCATATGCACAGCACCTGGGTTGCCACTCCCTGAGGTGATGGCCCATCTTGGGAGTTGTTAATAACAGCAATCCAAGAGTAACCCAAAGCCTAGTGAAATTCTTTAACATCCCACTTCTCAACAAAATATCTCCAGAAAGCTTGGAAAGAGATTTGCTTCAACTGCCACACCTCAACCAAACAGAGAACAGTCCACAGAGCCAGCTGGGAAGTGATCAACACTTTGCTACCCAGAACTCAACATTCAAACTACTATTACCAGGTGCCCTTGTCCCTCCCTCCAAGGACTTGAGCTTCCAAGCAGTGTAGCGACAGTATCTGTGGCTTTATTACCTGATTTCAAAGCAGAGCACAGGAACGGGGTTCTCGGAAGGGATTGCTCCCTGCGGGAACCCCAACAAGCAAGGCATCTTTGCAGGCATTCTGCATACAGTACTGCTGGAGTTCTGCAGCTGCCTGAGAGACCTGTGTAAAGGAGAAAGAAAAATAAATCCAGAGAGGAAACCAATTCATTCACAAGCATCTATGAGGCATTTCCTCTTGAAGAGCCATTATCATGCAGAGCTGGAGAGCAGCCAAGTGAGCTCTTGGATCCTGAAATGCCAAGTAAATTAGCACAGACACACATTTACCAAGCTCCCATGAAACACTGAAACACATGTGAAATACTATGACAGTGAGAGCCAGAGGAGCATAGAGGACTGCAGTGCAAGTGTGGTGGAATTTGAGCTCATTGAGACGCACAGGGCCGTGACCATCGTATATTCCAACCTACTGCATTATTTTCAGGTTTATATTTGAACTCCCGTATAAGGTTTTTCTTTCCCAAACTGTTAATCAACATGGACAGAAAGCAAAAAGACGAGCATAAAGAAAAATAGCTTTTCAAGTCCAAATTCCCACCTTCTCCTGGCAGTGAAATGAGAGCATCAAATCCACATTGCGGCCCTCAAAGAGGACAGTCCAGAGCTGCAGAACAAGCCCAGGAACCCAAAGGCCTCCAGCACTGAACTCCCCCTCTCCCCCTGGACAGCAAGTCCTCACAGGAAATCTGGCCTAGTGCACACTTTTAATTTGCTATTTTGCTGCTGTCCCGTTTACCATCTCCCAGCTCTCCTCCAGATCAGTCATCCTGGTAACTGCTCAAACTCACCCAGTAGCTTCAGCACTTGTTGGATTTGCTAAGTGAAGCATTTTCCCACAGCTTCCCAGGTTCTCTTCAGCAGGGAGAAGCATCCACAGCAGGGATCTATGCTAGTTACTGGGCTCTCTCTCCTCCTCTCCTTGCGGAGAACCTCCTTCTAGGAGGCTGCAAAGCTCTCCCTCCCTGCCCAGACACTTAGACCACCTGCAGCATTTGCACTGCAACCACACTGCCAACCCCTTGTTTGTGTCCGACTATGGGCCACACGCCACCCCAGTTTGTGGCAGAAGAGATGCCACTTGCCAACACTCATCAGTCCAAGGCTGCATGGAGCTTTTTCCTGGGAAAACCATCAGAGGGTCTCTCAGGGCACAGCTTGCCCTGGGAGCACACCACAGTCAGCAGTTCCTCACCACACCTCCTTGTGCTTTGCCACTGAACTGCACAACACGTACTAACCCGCGTACATGATGGTGCTTCTGGGAAGATACAAACCTGATGTTGGCATCAGTGTGAGAATTACACATACAACAGCAGACTGTTGTTCTAGGACACATCTGCCTAGTCTCAGCCCTACCTATGCCGCTGTGGCATCGCTCGCTCCTCCAGTTCACACAGGGTTTCTGCCATATTTCACCACAGGACAAACATGCTCCCTGCAGCAGACTCCAGCATGCAAGATACGCGTGGGTACTTCTTTCCTACTTGGTTTCCTCTTTCTAAAAATATTGTTCCTGTCTGCTTTTTTAGCTGGCAGGGTAAACAAAATCACCATTGGAACGTTGTAGTACGGGATGTATTTTTAACAATCTTTTCATATCCAGCTTCTGTCTGAAAAGACTGTCTTTCCAAAGCAACCAGAATAACGTCTTCTCCCATCTCTATGTCTGTCTGCCAAATGGACCCAAGTGGTTTTTTCCTCCAGCTGAATACATTCCTCATGGTTGTAACACTGCATGTCAAGAAACCCAAGATGATGCTTTTTTACAAGACATGT
>VXBZ01010292.1:71371-82233 GCA_013399135.1 Heliornis fulica | reverse complement strand
AACAACTCATGAGGAATTGACCAAAGACTGAAGCCTCAATTCCCTATTTCGACCACCTTTCCCCACCCCGTGCCATCCTGAGGAAGAGAAACATCATGAATAAAGTTCAGTCACCAAAGAAGGGAGGGGTGGGGGGTGGTGTTTTAAGAGCTGTTTGTACTTCTCATTATCCAACTCTGGTTTCTCTGTTTCTGTAGTGCAGTGTAATAAATGAGTTTTCTTTCCTTTCTTCTGTGTTGAGTCTGTTTTGCCCGTGACGCTGATTGCAGAATGATCTCTGTCCTTATCTCGACTCCAGAGCCTCTCAACATGTATTGTGTCCCCTGTCCAGCTGAGAGGGGAGTGATAGAGCAGCTTTGGTCGGTGTCTGGCCTCCAGCCAGGGTCAAACCACCCCACTCAGCCACAGAAAAGGCTCAGGCTGAATATGAAAGTCTGGGCTCTGAATACCTTCTGCATATTGAGTAAAACGTACATTTCACTTATATGCACAATATATTTCAAAGTACACAAAATGCTACAAAACAGATACAGTTCTTCAAAAAAGGCCAGCAGAAGTATGGTGGTTCCCCTCTTAACTTTCCAGAATTTTTCACCCAAAGATCTCACTGCTTACCGGTAGTTGCCCATGTAAAAACCTCTCTGAATGCATCTCCATTTGCACTGGCTTTACTAGGTGTACTATTGTAATATTCAGCAGCCTCATTTCTGCTTGGGTTTTTTTTGGGGTGGTTCTTTTTTTCTTCTTCTTCTTATAATTACTTTGTCAACTTAATTTCAAGATAAAAGAGGGCTTGAAAATTTACACCCAGAAGACATCATTTAGGACTACGGTGATTGAAATGCAAAGTAGCCTCACAGCTGACAGCTTTTGTAAAGACACACATGGCTTTATCCTTCATCACACAGATGTGACTGCAGTGTCACTGTCCTGTACAGCATCAATTTGTGCTTGGATCTGACTATTTTTCAAAGGGCTCAGATGTTGAGAAGAGGGAACTCTGACATAACCGTGCAGAACAGCTCATGCCCAGCAGGTTGTACAGCTCCCAACTTTCCCCCTCTCCATGTGCTACCAGGCCAGCCACAGAGACTGAAAGACATTGTTCTGTCCTCCACAAGGTCTGACCACCACCACCCACCCAACCCCCTCCATTGCATCAGTTTCCTGATGTAGGTCAGGAAACTGATCTTGATTAGAATGAACCTAACCAAAAAAAAGGAACAGAGCTGTGTTTTGAGTGCTTACTTGTATAACCCTAATGCCTGTGATGGGAACAATAGAGCAAAATGAGGCATGAGCAGCAAAGCTGTTAGTCTGTGAGACTGTGGCCACAGGCTTAGATCTTCTTCTATGCACTTGCCTGGTTTTTTCCCAGGTAAGATTTTCTTAACAAATAACTAATACTGTTTTACTTGCGATTACCTTTATCCCCTTGTTTTTTATCACAGCAGTTTAACATTCCCTCTTCCACTCCTGCAGGAGGCTGGCTGTGTTCTGCGGGATGAAGCAGCAATACTTGCAAGCTACAAAGTCCTCACTTCATGAGCATCCATCCTCACAGTGCTCCTGCCACAACACTAGAGTGAAAGCAAGCACAGCCTATTCTAGATCGGTCGTCTTTAACAAGTTCTAGATTTGAATCAACCACTGCATGCAAAGTGAGTTAGGTTTATCACTACGCTACACATGCAGACACTGAGCACAAATCTAGCAATTCCTTTTCAATTTTTTCCTAATGCATACAGATGTTTGCCATTTAGCATAACACTTCAAACACTTCTGAATGTGTTATCTTAAGCAGAACAAGAGTTGACATTCCAAGAACTAGCGAAAAGCTAAACTAGCAAAGTAGGCATGAAGAGCAGAAACTCTTACTCAAAGAATAAAGATGGATCACCTCTGTGGCATCAGAAACAGCTTGCTTCAATAATTATTCCATAAGCATATAAAACCTTTTAGCTCTAATGGGCTTTGGCAGGAGTAGCAAGTTCAATAGCACCTCTTCCAGAACCAATCTCCAAAGCCAGTCACCCTAGCACCATTTTCAACAGAAACACTTCTGAGGAACTTGCTTTTACTGATAAGTGACAGGAGCAGCCTGATCTGGCCACACATACACACATCCCTTCTCCAGTAAAATTCCTGTATGGAATTCTGGTAACAGAATCCCTTTCACCAGATAAGAGTCAAAACTCTGACGTGGGCTGAGTTACAGAGAAAACCACAGCATGCTGTTGTGCATTATTTATTTTAAGTACTGAGGTCTGAACAGATGAGATAAACATAATGAATACTTCAGATTTAGAATTTTAACCAAATTAAGTATGTATATTCTATAAATTCTTATTTACATAAGGCATCAAAATTGCCCTTTTTAACAAAAGGGTCACTTTCCCTTTTACCAATACTTTGGTGAAAGAAACATCACATTTAGCAGACTAATATTCACTGCTATACTTGTACTGAACAAGCAGGTACAATCCAACATACAAGATAAAAACCAAAAGATCTAAGCATACTAATTCATTAATTATTTGATAGAACAAAAAATTAAGGCTTCTTTGCATCATCCTAATGATCAGCCATGCATCACTTATTCCCATAAATAAAAAAATTAATTTCCAGCTGGAGACACATTAGCAGAAATCTGGTATAATCCCCTTATTTTCTACATAAAAAAACACAACAATTTGGCATTTTAGAAATTAGGTTGAAAAGTCAGGGAAAAAGAGAGGGAAACAGAAACGGCACTTGCTTCAGAATCCTTTATAAGGATTTCCAGTGTCCATCTGCAGGAAGCTTTCAGTTTAAAAAGGAAAAACGAGACTTTCGAAGACCAGATCCAGAAACATTTTCAGAAAGATTAAAGTTACAGTTCCACTGAGAGTGAATATTAAATATGTAGAGAAAATACATTGTTTGGAATAATTAATTCCACGCTGATCCCCAAGTAAATGGCCTATGTACATGATTGAGCTGAGCCTGCTGAATACATCCAATTTATAAAAATGGTAAACCTGTATTATTTTTCAGCCTGATTTAGGAATTCCTGAGTTTTAGATCACTGCTAAGCCACAGCAGACAAAACTCTGAAAGATGTAGTGAAAAGTTCCACAAATCACCATCTACTACACTAGCCCACATTTTGTTTGGCAACTTTCAATCATCAATAAAAGTCAGCCTTCCAGGTCCTTCATTTTTCATCCATCGACGGTACCTCTTCCATCGGGGATCCATGGCCATCTTCTTCTTTAACTCTTCCTCTTGTTCTCGTTTATAGACCTGGTGGACAGACAAAAGTTTATCAGAAGGCTGAAGAACAAACAGCTTAAATGAGCATTAAAGAGGGGAGGAGGGGGGCAGGGGTGGTGCAGACATCTGTAGTTAACTATTCCCCAGCTTACTGTTTTCAGAAAGGAATGAACTGCAACATAGGAACACACCTTGACCAACATAAAATGTACCAGAACCTTCTACTAGCTGCAGATGAGATGCTTTGTGTTTACACAAAGAGCAGAACTACCTCCTTGTATGACAGTGCTGCAAGCTCCAAAACCTGCTTGCTAAAGATACAGGATGCTCATGCATTCAGCAAAATAAAACTCAGTAAAGAGCTGCTAATGTTCAGAGCTAAATGCTGAGCCCCTTCTCAGCACAAACATGCTGTTCAGTGTATTTGTTCAGCCCTCCACGCTAGTTTTCTCATTTCAAAATCACTGTCTAGACAGAATGCTGCCATGGAACTTTTTATTCCTCATTGTCTCAACTAAGTTAATATCTCTGCACCAAGTATCAGCAGTAATAAGTAAGTATATTCTGTCAAGAAATTTTGTGATTTTAATGAAATCTACAGTTATCAGCAAAGTACTTTAAAAAAGCATCTGGATCTGTGTTTTTATTCTGGAAGGCAGTTTATGTAGACACACCCAGTGGCTCTCAACATCATACATGTATATGTTCTCTCAGCATCATCTGATTTCTTCCCAAAAAGCAGTTAGATTTAAGGTTCTGTTATGCATGAATAAGATCTTAGAAATAGTATAGATTGTTTAATAAGTATACCAGCTCAATTTCCAGTGACCATACAGGTTTTACGAATCATTAGGAAAGTAACAGAAGGGAAAAAATATTGTGGAGCACCATGATGCATCTGCATATTGAGTTCTATCCTAAAAGGTCGCTGGAGATCTGAACAGTACGCAGAAAGGTATTTCAAGTGATCAAAGAACACAGCAGCTTTTGCGGAGAAATACCCATGCCTATTTTTCAGCCCAGAATAGACACAGGTTTCAAGTAAGGGTATGGTAGTGGTACACAGGAGCACAGCTAGCATGAAGAGTATAAAGCACAATTACTCTTCATTTCCAATTGTACACAAGAACCATCAGTTTTCCAAGCAGCTTTGAAAAAATCTTCTACATGTATTACTGAACTTGTGACTAGATGGTACAGCAAACAAATGCCTTTTAATGCATTCAGGAAACGAATAGGTAAGTTTAAAGAAAAATTCATTAAAGCAATTACATACAAAGCCTTCATCTCCTTTTCAGGAAGTCCTAAAGCTGCAAATTATTCTGGATACCTACTGCTATATGGGTGCAACTCATGCCTTCTTCACTTAAACCAAATGCTGGCCACCACAGGAGATTAGTTTGGGCTAAACTGAATTCACCTCTGGCAGATTCAGTTCCTCTACATTCAAGACTAAAACACCATTAGTTGGAAGCAGTTTGGATGCCAAACCATTTTCTCTACAACAGGATACCCATCCTATCTTACTTTTCCCATATAACATCTACTTTCACCAGCAATATTACTCAACCTCTGGATTTTCATATTGTTTTCTAGGAAACAAATAATCCACCATATATATGTACCTGTTGGCTAATCCTTTCATCAGCATCCATTTCCCCATATTCCTCTCAAAGTCTCTAGACTCATAGATCCCTGCCTACTTTTAAAAAAGCAGTCCCTTATCTTTGGTGACCTGCAGCAAGAAAAACAGTTCTGCAACAGCCACGTTTCTTTTCCTGGCATGTGCAGAACAGCAGCAACATCCCCTCTTCCTCTCAAGCAAGCCAAGTTCATATTCTCAGTTTCTATCTAGAAATCTCCACCCAGATGGCCCACAGATGAGTCTTTGTAGAACAATAAGAGTGTTTTGTCAACACGCCACTCCCCAGCATCTCAAGTTGTACTGGACTGCAAACTCCACACTGGAGCTAGTGTTCTGTCACCACTGTCACTGAAAGTGTTTTCAAAAAAAGAATAAAGTACATAATGACTCTAGTAATTGGCTATCCATGGCAAGATCAGCCATTGTGCCCAATGGCATTTCTTATGCTGTGAATATATACAACACAGCAAGAACACTCCTTGACTCGCTGAAGGCCAAAGGCACAGTTTAAAAAAAATAATTAGGATTTAATGACTTGGAAAACTGGTGAAACATGAGTTTCAGATGACCCAGGTAATTCTCACTACAATTACTGTTATTACAGTCTTCAACCCGCTGTTAAGAACAGCATCACAAAAAAAAAAAATCTACCTTTCAGCAGATTCAGCTACATCTGCACACGCAGCTTCCTTCACTATCCCAGTGAGATGTGCCCTGACCAAACAAATCCCTTCCTGTATCCATGGGCATGCTGAAGAGCTGTTACCTACCAGTCTGTGAGCATCAGAACTCAAAGAAAACACACTTAATGCTTATCTACCAGCTTTCAATTTAGAATGTAACAGCTAAAACTGAAGCAATGCTTCACAGAGTACTGCCTCAGCCACCTTCACAGAACAGCTGCTTACTCCACCAGTGCTGGTCAACTAACATTAGCTTGCCCACCAGAGCTACCCACCTCATAGTTTTCTCGTATCCACAGCTGCTGTTCAAGAAAGGTCTCTTTCTGATGATCTTCTAGGCTGTCAAACTGAGACTCAGACATTTTCATGTACCTTCGTATGATATATAGCTTCTCTTCCTCACCATACTCCTGCCCTTTAATAGTGAAACGATAAATCCACCGACAATACCAAACTATGTATTTGCACAAATAAAAAGGAGCTAGAATGATCTGAAATAGAAGGATATCGTATATCTTTGGCTTCTGATAGCCACCTTTAATTTCTATTTTATTTTTAATAATGTCTTTGATAATTTCTTCCTCTTCTTCACGGATTTCTTCTTTAGACCGCCTGTTCTTGCCTTTTTCTTTTGTCTTGTTGAGTAAGCCTTGCTTCCTGGCAATCTCAGTAGCTTGTATTCTATATTTTGGCACTGTAGATAGGTAGTTGATTGCTTCATTGTAACTACTCCACCAGCTGAAGAACTGTAATTGAAGAATAGTAAAATTTTTAAAAGTGGTCTTATACAGGCACATTCCTATTTGGAGGTTTGCCAGGAAAAACACACCTTTAACCACAATTACATTACAGCAGGGGTAAAACCAGACAGCAACAGTACTTCTGTAGTATCACAGGAGCAATATTTATTTCTTAGTAAGGCATCTGGAAAATAGAAGTACCTCTCACAGTGAGAAGGAAGGTCAAGCAGATTATAGTTTTGTTCACAAGAAGATGGCAGTCTCCTGACGGTTAATGCTAGGCTGCGCTGGCTATTCTAAGAAGCCTCCTTGAATTTATAAATACAGTAGCTGATACATGAACATTTCATTATAAAACTGTTAGCCGTTTAAAATAGTTAATTAAACTTGGATTAAGTACATGAAAATCTCATTAGTCTGACAGGATTGACTTCACAAGATCCAACATCCCCCTCTAATCTCCAGCTATCCTCTGAATATCAATTGGGAAGAAAAAGACAACCCAACAAACCAGAAAGAGTGCCTGGGGTGAACATGTCCTACTGGGCAACTTGTTCATTTTAAAAAGCAGCATCTCACACCATTCACCAAGACAAAGGGCAGACATGTCAACGACACGCACCTAGTCCTACACCTGGGTCAGGGCAATCATCTTCAGTACAGGCTGGGAGTTGATGAGAAAGAGCAGCCCTGGAGTACTGGTGGGTGAGATGCTTGATATGAGCTGACAATGCGTGCTCACAACCCAGACAGCCAACCATACCCTGGGCTGAATCAAAAGGAGTGTGACCAGCAGGTCAAGGAAGGGGATTCTCCCCCTTCTACTTCGCTCTTGTGAGACCCCACCAGGAGTCCTGTGACCAGTTCTGGAGTCCCCAACACAGAAAGGACATGGAACTGTTGGAACAGGTCCAGAGGAGGGCCATGAAGATGATTGGAGGGCTGGAGCATCTCTCCAGCTGAAGACCGGTTGAAAGAGTTGGGGTTGTGCAGCCTGGAGAGGAGAAGGCTCCAGTGAGATCTTATAGCAGACTTCCAGTCCCTGAAGGTGCCTACAAGAAAGCTGGGGAGGGACTTCTAAAAAGGATATGTAGTAATCGGATGAGAGAGAATGATTTTGAACTGGAAGGGGTTATATTTAGATTGGATATTAGTAAGAAATTCTTCACTATGAGGGTGGTGAGGCCCTGGCACAGACTGAACAGGCAAGTGGTGGATACCCCTACCTGGAGGTGTTCAAGGCCAGGCTGTATGAGGCTTTGGAAAGCCTGGGCTAGTGGAGTGTGTCCCTGCCCATGGTAGGGGGTTGGCACTAGATGATCTTCAAGGTCTTTTCCAGCCCAAACCATCCTATGGTTCTATGGATACATTGTACAACCATAAAGCCCCAGAAGTAGAAACAACAGAAAAATAAAATCAGTTTACAGAGATGTTTACAATGAATTTGAAATCTTCTGGCAGCTGGACTGCAGGAAGGTGCATGTCTCCACTTAAGAGATGAAAGAAGAGGTGAAAAGAAACCCCGACAATGGGAATAAATGTGAATAAAATTGTCCAGCTGCATATACCACTGGAATTAATTATCCCAAACTCTCAAATTCTGATCAATATGCTGCTGCTTCTTTAAAACTCCAAATATGCCACAAAAAATTGAGCCATGTGCACCACAGAAAAAGCTGTATTTTGTCTCAAACTTTTTTAGGTGTTTTTAATGATGTTTTGAGACAGCAATCTAATAGATGCTAAAGAAAAGAGTTATGCAATTTCTTCCCCTTAATTGTCAGCAATAGCACAAGTTTTCTTATCTAAAACACCGGTTGTTTATTTGACCTCGGAATTACCACCTTCAAAGCAAACTTTACTGCACTGAATTAATTTCTCTCCTGAATTTATCGTGGTGAGAAGTGCTGTAATGCAAGATGCACACTAGTAAACTCCCGATATTCAGTCCTATCACCTGAATTGAGTCTTGATTTTAGTCTGAAATTAGTCTTTTAAAAATTGACCCTGCAGCTCAAAAAACTGACAGACACTTAGTTGGACAACTAGTCCTTCCTGTGCTCAGGAACTGGCTATTCTCAGCCTGCCAGGAAGAGCCAAGTAACTTCTTTAAGAAGCTGCACTTGCCTCCATATAATATCCAGCTACTGAAAGGAACTAATCTCTGCCTTTATTCAAGGTACCAATAGCAGTCAAAGTATGAGCAGAGCTCAGATTTGTCATGGACACCACAGAGAAGTTTACCACAGCAGATACAGGTTCCCTCACTGACACTGTTTCACACCCAACACATAAGAACTGCAGTTTCCCATTCAGAAGCTCACTGAGCTGTGACACATAAATGTGAAACTTTACCTGAAACACTGAGATGGCACACACCGTCACTAGAATCACTATTCTGACATCCACTTTGGGTGCCAGCCTCCTGCTGTAGTAGTGATAATAGTGTCTGTAATACTCTTCTGGATGATCCAACATATAGTCATAATCTTTACGCATCTCTTCATCCTGCAGAATGAGATGAAAAACATGCACAGGGTCAGAATCCTGTCTTCCCTTACTATTATAGCTGTGTTTTAAGTCTCATTAATGACCCTACTGCTATAAAATTTTCAATAGCACCAACCACACATGAAGTACAGAGGAAAATCTCTGGTCTTTTTCTCATATTCTCAATTAATTTGTTCTCACACTCATCTGCCCACACAGATCTGACATGTGGTCTTAAATGTGTATGCATGTTCTCTATGAAGACTTCTAATACTGAAATACAGACAAATGAAAATCCTATAAATACATTTTTAACTTCAGAATGGGAAATCCAGATGGACTAGAGTTAATAAATATTGCTCAGGAACAGATTTTCAGATGAAGAAACTATTAAGAGATGTTTTACAAATTAGCCTGCAGGGCTGTGGGATCTATCTAATGGAAGACCCTTTCAAAACCTTGCTGTTGTCATTTTCTCAGAGTGTCTCATTTTCAGTCACATAACTAAGAGATGAGAAATTCAGTTTTGTCAGCCTCAACTGCATACCTTTCTTACCCGCAAAAAAACTCCTTTCTTGTCCTCCCTTGCAGCCTTAAAACACTTACTAGTTTCTTTCTTCCATTCCAGAGTTCTACCTTTGCCAAGCCACACGTTTCACACTCATAATCCTCTCTTGCAGATCCCACATGCTACTTGAGTCACTGTTACTTTTTGCTTGAAGGTACACCTCTATGATAAAGTCAAGTCAGTTTGCTTTAAAGACTTTAAAGAGGGATTTTCTCACTTAAGAGAGAAATTCTACATACAAAGTGACCTTCAAGAGAACTATATCCCAGCACTCTCGAGATAGCTATTAATGAATTCTTCAGAGTGTTTTCCCTCCCTGCACCCCCCTCGACTGCTGCTAAGCAGCAAGGCAGCACAGTCCACACAAAGGAATCCAAACCCAATGCTTCATGGACCACCCCATGCATGAAACTGTAAGCCCCAGAGGCTCCGAGCCCCCTGCCCCTGGAAGGGATGCCTGCAGGGTTATTAATGATAATCACACTGGGATGAAGGTGTTAAGTGTTCCCTCACTAAATTCACAGACAACACTAAGCTGGGAGGAAGTGTTGGACTGCTGGAGGGTAGGGAGGCTCTTCAGAGGGACCTGAACAGGCTAGACTGATGGGCTGAGACCAACAGGATGAGGTTCAGTAAGGCCAAGTGCAGAGTCCTGCACCTGGGACATAACAACCCCGGGCAGCACTACAGGCCTGGGGCAGAGTGGCTGGNAAGACCAACGGTATCCTGGCTTGTATCAGAAATGGCCTGTCCAGCAGGTCTAAGTAGGTGATTGTGCCTCTGTGCTCAGCAATGGTGAGGCTGCAGCTCAAGTACCACGCCCAGTCCTGGGCCCCTCACTACAAGAAGGGCATCCGAGGTCCTGGAACATGTTCAGAGAAGGGGAAACAGGCTGGTGAAAGGTCTGCAGGGCACATCTTATGAGAGGCGGCTAAGGGAGCTGGGTTGCTTAGTCTGGAGAAAAGGAGACTGAGGAGAGACCTTATCACTATCTATAGTTCTCTGAAAGGAGGTTGTAGACAGGTGTTTAATGGTCTCTTCAGCCAAGAAATGGCCTCAAGCTGCACCAGGGCAGGTTCAGATTAGGTGTTAGGAAAAAGTTCTTCACCAAAAGAGCTGTTGGGATGTGGAACAGGCTGCTCAGGGAGGTGGCAGAGTCACTGTCCCTTAATATGTTTAAAAGACATTTAGATGAGATGCTTAGGAAAATGGTTACGAGGACATGTGGAGTTTGCTTGATGATCTTTTGGTCTTTTCCAACCCAGTGGTTCTGCGAGGTGTGCATGGCCAAGGCCAGGCAGAATCCCGATCTCTTCTGACACACACTCAGGGGGCAGATGCCTCATGCAATGTGTGAGTGGGTTATGTACCTTCCAGTATATTTTAAAGCCACGTTTTCTCGCGCCATGCGACTGCTCAGTTTCGCTGCCTGTGTTTAAGGCGCGAGCTGGCCATGGGCACAGAATAGACGACTTCAGTAA
>VXBZ01010292.1:0-67254 GCA_013399135.1 Heliornis fulica | reverse complement strand
GGGTGGGGCGGCTGCCGGCATGGCCTGGGGCGGCGGGGCGAAGAGTCGGCAGACCTGCCGGTTCGGGGGTAGCAGTAGCAGCCCCTGTCACCCTTCGCTCTGCTTTGTTCAATCACCGTCCTCTAACTACCTAACCACCGTAAAAATAACGTGTGCTGAAGCGTTAAGGGGTTTGCGCAGACTTCTTGCATGTGATGTCTCACGGTAGGTATGTGAGCACGTCCTCAATCTCTGCAGCTCCGGGCACATGACGAGAAGAGCCAGAATCGGACGTGCACCGTGCAGGGCACGGAAGCGCAGCGCCGGGGGCTTCTCGCCTCCAAACCTCATTCTCAGCCTGGTGCAGTAAATGATCGCTTTTCTTGGGGTTAAGCCTACGAAACTTTAAAGAACGTAGGTTTGGGTTTTTGTCATTCTTTCTTTCCCTGCTTTTCTTGGAGTAGAGGTAGTTTATGGGCAGCTGTGAAGAGTTAACAGCAAGATAATGTATGACTCAGCCAATCTAGAGGGCCTTTGGGTGCCCTGAAATAGTACTTGGCAACCACCGGGGAGGAAGGGCAGAAGAAATACTTTGAGCATATTTGTGCTGTTGGCTTTCAGATCTAAGGCATTTCTGTGTGATGTGTCACTTAGTTTTTTTTGGGGTTTTTTTGTCATTCCTGGTGTGCTGCCGTGTGGATTACATCCTTGTTCTGCTCTTTGTTAGATGCTACTGAAACTAGGCCGAGTGGAATAAGGCATATTATAATGGTGGGATGTCCTTTGTGTAGCCAAAGAACCGGGATCTCATGGTGGAGTAAGAAGGATCTTTTAGTTACACTGATCCTTGAATTGGAGGACACAAATACCAAGCTATTTTTTCATTGACAACTGGGATAAATTGTAATCATGACTGTAATGCATCTCACTGCTGCTCTCATTTGGCAGATTCTATTGTCAGGTTTACAATGTGGTTCTCCTCCTTGATAAAACCAGCCAGCGTGAGATGTCTTGCTTGTAATTCATCGGATTTATCTGTGTGTAATCTAGCTTCCCAGCCTCCAGACCTGGTCCTGCAAAAAATTTAGTCCTCATCCATGTGCCAGTTGATACACAGCCCTTTGTGTTAAGCTGTGATGAAAAGACAAATGTCCCTAGGTCAGGCTTCATGGTAATAATTGTGTTATGTCATTTAGTTTATTTGACCACTGCATTCTTCAGAATGGGAGGGATTTCTATTGGTTTGTTTAGAAATAATTTTTATCTCTTCTTGATGGATTTTTTTTTTCTGATGAGAGGGGGAGGAGAGACAATTTTTTGTGTGTGTGATGTTTCTTTTTTTCTTTTTTGGTCTCATGTATGTATAGAGAGGGAAACTAACCATCATGCAACAGTGGGTTTGCTGTCTTTTGATACATTTAAATATTGAAATTTCAGCATATTTGGAAGGAAATCTGGTCTTTTGTAGGATGATGAGCAGTCCCAAAACACAAAGGAAAATTACTGCTAGTTTTAGACTAGAAAACTAGTTTTCCTTTCTTTATATACATATGGCTGTAGCAAGCTTTGGTCTGTAACTAGTCTTAAAATACCTCCTTCATAAAATCTTACTGTTTTTGTATAAGGGTGCTTACCATTTGAGAGGACTAACTGAGGAATGGAGATAATGGCAGTTCAAAACGAAAGCAAAATTAGCAAATTGTCCCTGAAGCTGTAAGAGTTCTGATGCAAGAAAAAAAAAAGTTAATCTTGAGTAAGAATAGTCAGCTGCTTGAATGGAAAACATAGCCTGACATAGTGCAGATAATTTGGATTTCAGTATGCTATTCAGACTTTTATATAAGCTTTTCCATACAATAGAAGAATAGGGTGAGGAAAGATATCCTGCATTCCCAGTCTTCCCCAGTCAGGTCTCATAAAATAACCTGGTAACTGGCCTACTTTTATAAACGCTCCCTTAAGTGATTTGGCTGTAGGCATGTGATGGGTTACTGGTAGATCCAGGAATAGCACCAGCAAATCCTGACTCACTGTTTGCTACTGTAATCATACTAGATATATTTTCTCCTGGAGTCTTAATACCATTTGAACAAGAATCTGACTCCTATTTTAGTAGTGGCACAATAGACAAGAACTTTCTTGTGCATGCATAACAGTGCCGAAACAGTTGCTTGGCTCTGACAGGACTGGAGGGTGTGTTTGACCTTTTGGTTTAGCAAACCTGTCCCTAAAACTACTGCCATTTGAGCAGTGATATTGAAACAGACCAGTGTCCAGCGCTCTTTATCTGTTGTAGGGCCTTTTGGAGCAAATATGAGGGGTGCTGGTGTGATTTAATGGTTCTGCAGAGTTCAGGTAGTGGCAGAGGGCTGGGGTTGTTTTGTGTGTTTGATTGGTGGAAAGAGAGTTCTAGGCATGCTTCAATGTAGCAGTCCTAGTCTGTCAGACACTTTTCAGGAAAGTGAAGATAGGTTCTGGTTTTATCACAGAACTTTTCTGTCCCACTCTCTGCTCTGATTTGCAGAGGACTTGGACTCTGATTCCAGTGGTGCATTTGTTGTCATTAGCTTGACATGTCTTAGCTCTTCTTTAGCCAGCTTTCAAAGAAAGGAGGATGTATATTTTACCTCACTGCACAAATAATACATTGCTGAGGGGTTTCTGCAGGGTAGCTCATGCGCTATGCATAATATCTGCGAATGTCAGATGGAACTATATCTTATATAAGGACAAGGAGAAGAACCTGGGCACGTGAAACAGAACTGAGCTTAGCTGAACTGAGAGGAGATTTCTTTGGTTAAAAAGGTGGATAAACGAAGAACTAGCTACCTCAGGCTAAGCATTCAAAGAGATCACTTTTATGCTTGCCTTTTTTTTTTTTAAAGAAAGGAGACACCCTTTGGTTAACGGGAAAACTCTAAGCTGTTTATTTACTTTTTATCTTCTGTGTCTTTCTCCCAGTTCCCTTTGGCAAACTATGGGGTATAGCAGAATGGGAAGAAGGGGCATGTTGTTTCAGCCAGGAGGCTTGGGTTTGCTGTTGGTGTGGGAGACTGCACAAATCAGTTATGAAGTAGCAAGATGTAGAAATAGCTCTGACCCTTTTATGGCCAGTGTTGCAGGGTTCGGGAGTTTATAAAGCACAAGTTGGAGTCTTGCACAAGTTGGAGTCTTGCCATTAATGTGACTTTCTTGTAAAATTTGTGTGCATTATCTGTGCTTTAAAATCTGTTCCTTTCCTTTTTTGCATGAGGCGTGGTCATAAGTGCTGAAACCTGTATTCCTCCTTGTAGTCTTAAATGGAGGCTGGAAAGCACCGGGAGTGTAAAGTGCGTTTTCTCACAGATAGGTAACTGCATTGCCATGGTAACTTGGGGATCTTAAATTCCTAATATACCATGTCCAATGACACAAATTGGACACTGCTGCTGGAAACAGGGATCCAGAGATAGAGATCTTGTTTTCCTTCCACTTTGGTTCTTCAATGTACAGGTAAAAGCAGTGTCTCTTCATGTGCAGTGCCCATTTTTAAATTCCCAGTATTTGCATTCATACTCTTGAAATTGCTTTTATATTTCTTCTCAAGAAAGCACTACAAAAAGTGAAAAATTGAAAATACTGCACAGAAACATGGAAGTAAGTTGCAATTGTGCCAAAATACGTCAGTATCTCTGACAAATTTTGCGTGGACTTGTATACATTTTAAAAGTGGAACCACCCAGTATTATTTTTTTCTACAGTTCATTCTCTGTTCTGAGGTTCTTTTTTATGCCATAGTAAAAAGTTACGTGTTACTACACCAGACATGATTTCTCAGGTGCGTTCTAATGCAGTGGGCAAGTGTGGTGGGGGCTATTGTTGGCGCATAGCTCATGAACAGATTCTAGGTGATGTAGTAGTCATCCTCTTTTCAAGACCTTGCTTCCAGCTTTAATCTTTGTAAAGGGAAATTTGTATGAGCACCTCAAAAATGAATTTGGTGATGTGTTGAAGGGTTGTAGTAACTTCATCGTGTTTGAGTTATTCCTTCCAACAATACCTGGCAGAGCAAGGGGCTCTGTGCAGTGGAGTAAATCTGGAAGGCTGACAGTGATCTTGGTGTGCCTTATGCTCTTCTGTTGATTCTGACATGTGAGTTTGTTCTTTGAGTACATCATGTAGAACCCTGAAGGATTTGTCACAGGGTTTTCCAGTTGCATTTCCAGTGAAGTTTCTCTCCTTTCTCGGTTTGACTTTCTTATAAATAAGAATAATGGCAGTCCTTTGGGTTCTCTTTCATAAGTTCTCTGGATTGCGGTAAAAGTTGGTCCTCTGACAGCATGTTCATTCCTCAGACCTATCTACTGAAGTAGATTGACAGTAAAAGTAATTTTACAAACAGACACGGTTACCTAATACAGAGAGCACTATATGTGGGAAGCAATACCAAGGAAAATTACAGTCCTAAATTTGAGATGAGGGTTTGACGCGAGATGGTGGAAGGAGGAGTGTTTGTAAAATCTCAGATGTCTTAAGTATTGGCTTTTTAGATGGGTATAAAGCTATTCTTTACCATCCCTCCATTATTTTCTTCTTTGAGGGCTTCCATAAAACTTAAAAAATTTTCTTTAACTATATTAGTAGACTTTCAAAAGGAAAAATTACAGGAAGTGTTTCCTGGCATGGACTGCATTTAAAATAGTGTTGGTTAGCAAAGGTACAGACAGAGTTGCATATAGCTTTCTAATTAAAATTCAGTGCTGCTACTGTCCAGTTGTGTTAAGATTGCTCTGAATGGGTAGTTGCTGAGGCTTATTCAAAATGTTTCTGTCATCTTTTTTTTTTTTTCCCTTCTTCTCCCTATGTTATGTAGCAAAGCAAGTTAGACCTCTTGCTCTACTTAGTTTATTATCATATAGCCTAGTGGTGATCCCTCCCCAATATTCCAAATATGCGACAGTGCAGTTTTACAGTTGGCAAATTCGGTGGGGGTTTTGTCTTCGTTCTTACAGAACTGTGAAACACATGGTGTGGTGTTGGGGCCCGAGCAGCTTTGTCTGAGATATACTTGGTGTGGGCAGTCAGGCAGCAGTGACCAGGGTCAGTGAACGAGGGAACTCGCTGATGTGGCGACTAGGTTGGGGAAGTTCCAAGGAAGGGGGATGCCTGTCTGAGTAGGGGTGTAGCTATGGAGGACGAGGTGGCCAATCAGTTTGGCTTGTGATGCGTGTGTGGCGCGTGTACGGAACTGATTTCCTATAGAATGTCATGGAGTTTTGCTAATAAAGTGAAATGATTCTGCATCATATTGATGTGTCTGGTCATTCTCGTCCCGCATGGAACTAAAAGACCCCGGCAGTGTGGGAATGAGAGATGGGTTAGGAGCAAATCCTTAGTCTAGTGTGTGGGATGCACAGCAGTCCACTCACTGGTGTGAGCTGGACAGGAAGGCATGGAGATGGTTGTGAGGAGATGTATGGTGGAGAGGGAGAGGAACATGCCCCATGCCAGCCAAGCATGTCTGCAGCACACATGGTGGTAGGATCTGCGTGTAGGATCTGAGTTCCAGATCCTGTGTTCCTGGCTCCTTTCCTGGACAATTGCATGTGGTGCTTTAAGTCTCCAGGGTTCATGCCTTCCTCTAATGAATGCTATCAGCTTGAGAGATTGTCTTAATTGTTAATAGGATAAAAACTGGGCAGAAGATGATTAATGTGCAATACTTCAGAAAGGGTTTATACCTCTTTGTTGGCCTGTCTCGCTTTTATGGATACAGCCTGCAACAGCAGCAGGGCAGAGTGCTCTGACAAATGCTCCATCAGTTTCTCAACTGCAGCCAGGCAACTAGTCTCCTTGAATTTGCTGGAGAGCCCTGTGTGGCTTGTGGTTAACACAAGGATACCTGATGGCAGCACTGGAACCTGACTAGGCAACAGGGGCATGGGGAAAGTAAGACGCTTACCTCACAGGCACCATACACAAGGGGTTAGGTGTTTACGTTTTTATTCCTCCTGATCTCCATTATTATTATGAAAAATGTAATTGCTGAATGTGGTGACAGAGTAATAATAAAGGAAGCTGGAAATGGGGTAGATTCTTGCTGTTCAGTGCATGCTGCACTTCCTGAGGCAGGTGTGGAGTGGTTTCTGCACTTTGCAGAAGGTGTGGATAGTCCAGTGGCTGCAACACATGGCTCTAGAAGTAACTTGTATAACTTCACTTGTACTTTGTTACAGCTGAGTCTATATGCCTTTATTGTGAAGCAGTGTTAGCGAGGGAGGTTCCTCAGTCAGCTTGCTTGAGGATGGTGAATCTGCAGTGATCTCCTGAAATTCTGGGTCTTGGGAAAAATTTGGTATTTTAATTCATTATTTGAGTTATTTGAAATGTTTGGTGTGGCCTAGGCAATCCTCTGGTGCTGGCAGGGTGGTGAGACACTGTAGAGGTTCTAAAGGGGGAGATTAGTGGTGGTGGAGGTTGGGAGGGCTGTGGTGGGGGGTATGACAGGAAAAGACAGGTGAAGAGAGTAAGAAATTAATAGGGTTAAAAAGAAAATCAAAATATGAGATGTCGTGAAAGAATTGACTAGCTGACAGCTGGATTGTTCCCTGAAACCTGCCTGAAACAAGAAATTGACTCTCAAGACAGTTTGCATTGTAGATGCTGCAGAGTTTCAGCTTGTAATTTAACTGACAGTAAAATTTCAAAATCCTCTGTCTTTTCAGATGCCTGTCATATTTGTTCAGTATAAAATAAGTTGTTGGTAGCGATATGTTTGTGTTTAATGTGGAGCTGGCAGAGGAGGAATGATGCTGTGAGGATTCGGTGCACAGATTTAGAAAATAGGACAGTAAAGCCTCTGGAGTTACATCATGATAGGTTTGCTGACTAGACTGTATTTGCACAGAATATCCTTTTTGCTCTAAACATTGCAGCCATATCCATTCCTTGTAGTCTTTACCTCTTCACGTGCCAGTGCTTTTTTCTTCTTTTGCCTCTGTAGCCCTTTACAGCCAGCTCAGTGATCCGCCTCTACTGAGAGAGGGCTCTCTTTGGTCTCCCTCTAATCTCAGTTTGCAAGTCACTTCACATTAGTCTTTGGGGAAATTTCCTCCTTATAGGGTGCTTTAAGACCTTTAGCCCCTTCAGAAGCCCCGGGTCTCCTTGCTGGCCATGGATCTGGCCTGCAGTGCTGCAGTATGGAGCAGAGACATTCCTGATGCCATGCAGAACTGCTGCTTGCACCAGGGAGGTTTTGCTTTGCTTCTGGCTTAGTTGCACAGTGGCACTTAAACCAGGGACTCCTCAATTCTTTATAAAAAGACAGATGGTTCTTAGCCCTTGTGCTGGAGCTGCTGATGGAAGATCTTGGTCTCATCTGTTTCCTTGCAATGATCTGCTGTATCACTGAGAAAACAGATGTTGCTTCCCCTCACCCCATCCCCCATTTAATGTGTAGGAGCTGTAACTAACACTTTGCGATGTAAAAAACTGTGTGTTCCTTCCTGGGTTTGCAGAAGAGACCTGCTGGCCAGAGGAAGGTAAATTGGTTACAACACCCCACCAGCTTCATGGAATGATAATAGGAGCTTTATGTTTTAAGTTACAGTGTTATCTCCTGTGTGTCAAGATTGTGATCTGATTCCTATTGATGATAATGCTGTCTTCTGGAAGAAAGGTCAACAATTTGTAATAAATGAGTAACTGGTTCAGTCAACATTTGTACAGATTTTTACAGATTTTCTGGAAGACTTAAGTGGCTTAACAGAAAGTCATGGGCAGGACAAGTTAGCCTTTGTCAGCATGTCCTCTGAATACTCCACAAGTATTACGTTTACCCTGAAACAGTAGTCTCAAACTTTCAAATTACTTGTTTTTCATAGTGTAGCTTGTTTCTTGTGCTTTCTGGTGTGCTGCCTAGTTATTTGCATGCAGCTGCCCTCCATGTAGCTTTCCCCAAGCTTACAACTTGTGCTTTGCTTAGACTCTTCCTGTGGCACTCAACTGTAATGGGTCTTGGGTTCTCTTGTATGCACTTAGTGGGTTTTGTTCTGTTGGCAGGATATCTGCAAGGGTCCCTGTGCATCACTAGAACCCTAGGTTTAACAAGAATAATAAAAAATGGCCAGGACTTTTTGTACTCTGGTTAAGTAGTAGAGATATGGAACATCACGGTGTGAATGCAGATCACCACAAGCATCTTTACAGAAGTAATTAGCCCCACAGCTGAACTCATTTGCTATCGAAGCAGAAAGGGCAGAAAATGGCTTGAATATTCTAACCTTGTATTTCAACTTTAGAGATGTTTTAGCCTGTTTGAAACACAGCATGAAGCAAAGGAAATCTTAATTGCTCCTGTCTTTGATAGGAGTGACCCCCACATGATTGTGCAGACTAGTGCTAAAAGCTTTTAGGCTGGTTTCTGCCATTGAGACTGCTCAGGTAGTGCTAAAACACAAGATGGATCTGTGCTGCTGAGATGGAAGTACTTGAGAAGGGTATGCAACATGTCTTACAAACACATTAGACTATGTTCAGAAAATGTTGGTTTCTTGCTTTATTTTTTGTTTTGAATTACAACAGATTTCTCTTTTCCTCTCTCTTCCCGCCCCCCGCCCCAAACTTCAGATCAACTAGAACGTGTGTTCTTGCGTCTTGGCCATGCAGAAACAGATGAGCAGTTACAGAACATTATTTCCAAATTCCTACCCCCTGTTCTCCTCAAGCTGTCCAGTACACAGGAAGGAGTTCGTAAAAAGGTAAGGGTGCAATTTACTGTGATGATAACTTGTCCCAAACAGGGACAAGGAAATGCCCCTGATGTATCGTGCTTCACTGTACTTGGGTTTTCACTGTGGCTATACTGACTCTGAGAAAAAGTTGTCATGAGCCTGGTAGGGGTTTAAATGGGTTTATTACAACTGTTAGGACTTAAAGAAAACATTTTTTGTTTATACAGCAAGGTCTTTTGCAGTTGCTTGGCTTTTGCAGACAAGTCAAGGCTGCATTTGTTTCCACTTAAAGCCAGGTAGCTGAATTCATCGGAGACCAAGACTTCCTGCCATAGAGGCAGTTGTGGCTTCCAAGTTAGTGTTGCATCCACCTGACTTTAGGCGCATGTGGAGCAAAATTGCTAAAGACTTGCTGTGTGCTAAAGACTGCTAGGACATACTCATTGATGTAATTTGCTTGTCTGATAACAGAAATAGGAGCAAGGACCAAGCAGTTTTGGAGGTGGAATTTTATATCTGTGTAAAGAAATTCAGTTCCCTGGTACAGAAGGCAGCTTTATTGTAAAATTTATTCAGGTATGTATTAAATTCCACCTCAAAAACTGTTTGGTGGTTGCCTGGTTATGGTCATAGGAACAAAGACCAAGCATTTCTTAAGGTGGAACCTAGTATATACCTGGGGAATTCATTTCCCTGCATTAGGTTATAGTATAAAGGCTGACTTGCATGCACAGAGTGGAGCACAGAGATACAATAGCAAGTGCAGAAACCTGCATAATGTCCTGTACCAGCTACTCCCAGGCCCTTTGTCGGAGCCTTCAAAGATCCACTTTCTCAAGCCCAGGGGAGCACCCTGGCAGTGAGGAACCCAATTTCAGGACCCAGAGGAAGAAGGGGCACCCTGACCAGGTATCTGTCTTGGGAGACCCTTAGCTCTGCTGTTTGAGCATGAAGCTGGTCAAGATGAGCCACTTCTGGACAGAGTGCTGCTTCAGGGTAATGGACACAGTGGGATGCAGGGGAAGAGCATTTTGAGATTGCGTAAGCCTTCTAGTAAGGTGCTTTGTGGAGGAACCAAAGGCAGAGAAGGGGATGGGCCTACATCTTTTGAGGATGAGCAAGTATGGTTCTCTGGGAGTGAAGTCCACTGGTGTGTGCTGTTCCTGGCTGTACCTGGGGCCATGGAGCTGCCGTAGCCTCCCTTCTGCTGGGCTGCTGGGCCTGGCCCTGACCACATGTATTGGTCGTTGGACCAAACCATGTTGAAGGTGACATGTAATAAGAACACAGAGGAACTCAGTGATGTAGCTGCCTTCTGTAGCAGGGAGCTGAACTCTGTTTGCTAGCAGGCTTTTTTCCCCAGACCTGTGTTCTTGCACAAGTATCGTGCAACAGTAGTTCTGGGATTGCATGGAGGGGATTGCTAAACCTGGTGTTAACAGCAGAAGAGATCTGACCTGCTCTGGATTCGGGCAGAGGAACACTTGTTGGTGTGTACTGTTCTGTCAGGACAAAGGATGAATTCTTGTCCCCGCTGCTGCTCATTAGACAGAGCTGCCTGGTGATAGAGGTGGACCAGAACCCTTCTGGGCAGAGTGCAGACAGACTGTTGAGGGGTGGTGGTGGTGGAAAAGCTTTTTATAATCCCCTCTTTGTGTTATAGAAACAAGGGAAATTGTAATGCCTTAACTGGATTTATGAGTACATTTCAGAACATTCAGGTAACTGGAATGAAAGACTTATCTGCACAAAACATAGTCCTGGCAGTGGTTACATGGAAGCAGATCCACAGATGTGGAACTGCTTCACTGTGCTGAAGGGCAGCTACTCAGATGGAGTGTTCTTCTAAATACCTGCTTACTGTGTGCTGTGACATATCATACACTAAGAAATTTAACTATCTGGTTGGATGTGTTGGATATATTCCCATAAGTGAATATATTTTATGGGGTTTTTTTTTGAATGGTACAAGATTCAGAAAAGGGTCAGGACTACTCTGAAAATTAAATTTTAGGGAGCCTTTCAAAATTGGACATAATTCTTATGGTATTTGTAGCTTTTGTATTAGAATGAATAATGAAATAAAACTCATTTCTTCTTCCTTCTGTGTGCTTAAACTGTATAGATCATTATCTCTACAAGGTGATGATAATACTGTAAACGATTGCAGAACTTCCCTGTTCTTGGTATTTGTCAAATTCATTACAGTCAAGAAAATTACCCAGAATTCTGCTCTTTCCATATGAATGAAAGGAAGTTGACTGTCAATATTCTATTTTCACAGTAAATTAAAAATGTAACTAGACAGTTCTGTATGTGGGTTTTTTTTGTTTGTTTGTGTGGGGTTTTTTTGTTTTGTTTTGGTTTTTTTGCATAGCAGTGTAATTTATCAATGAGAGAGGGGAGGACAGGACTCAGTTTTTTTATTCTAATGAACATCAGTGAAGATCTGTGGAAGGTACAACCTACAGATGAATCTGTTCAACGTGAACATTGTCACCTTCTGTTACTTACATGAGAACTCACCCTTTCAGTCCTCTACTTACTCCCAGTTTGCTGTTAAAGTGGTAGGAAAATGTCTTTTAAAGTCTGGTGCATTTTTCAAATGCTAATGACTTATAAACACAAATATCGATCTTTTATGAGCTAATTTTGCCTGGGGACAGCAAAGAACATGCCTGTTTTCCAACACCTGCCTCAGAATCTTGTTAAGGCTAAAACCGAAGGGTTGGTTGGGTGTTTGGTTTGGTTTATTTTTTCATAAGCACTCTATCAATTGGAAAGCTAATCTAAAAAAGGCTAATAAAGTGGGTGAAGTAGAATGGAAAGAGGACAAAAAAAGAACATCACTGTGCTGATGACACTTGGTCAAGGAGGTCCTTTCACCCACCTTTAGAAACACATTGTAGCTCATTCAGTAAACCAAATAGACTATACTCTGATTTGACCCAGACTAACTTCTGAAGCTTGTACTGCTAAAATGGAAAGGGGAAATTAATACTCTCTTCTTCCTGTTGCCTTAACATACTGCTTTGGTGGTCTCATCCCGGCCCTTAATTTTGTTTCTGTAAGGTCAGTGTTAATGTCGCGTTCAGTAATTTGAACTCGTTTCGCTTCTACAGCTTCAGATCTAGTGAGTAATCTAGCTGTGTGGGCAAGCTTGCAATGCTGTGCCTTCTTAATCCATTTGTTCTGAAAGGTAATCCTGCCCCAGGCTACATGTAAAAAATGAGTTAAATTCAGCTCTAGGATGTCTTCTACCCTAGTAGTGTCACACAAAGAACTAACCCAGGTTAAATTCAGTTTTTCAAGTTCCTTCATTTGGTTATGTGTTGTGGGTTTGCATGGCAAGGTTTTGGTGCAGGGTGCTGCAGGGGTGGCTTCTGCTAGAAGCTTCCTTTAGGTCCATCAGAGCCAATACCAACTAGCTCCAGCACAGACCCACTGCTGACCAAGGCTGAGCCAATCAGAGATGATAGTAGCGCCTCTTTGATAACACAGAAGAGAGAAAAACACCCCACAAGCAGCCTCTTTTTGCCGCCAGAGAAGGGAGTGAGAAGATGTAAGAAACTCTGCAGACACTAAGGTCAGTGAAGGCCTGTCCAGCACATGGACAGGCCATGGTGGAGCATGTTATCCCTCTGCAGCTCATGGAAAATGATGGGGAGCAGAGATTTCCACGTGCTCCCCACGAAGGACCCTATGCTGGAGCAGATGGAGACATATAGAAGACGTGTTGGAGAAAGCTTCTGGCAGGAGCTGCAGCCTGTGGAGAGAGGCGCCCATGCCAGAAGAGGCTGCAGAGGAACTTGTGACTCTGTGGAAGACAGTGCTGGAGCAGTCTGGTCCTAACAGTCTGCACCCCATGGACGGGACCCAGGCTGGGGNATTTGGTTATGTGTTGTGGGTTTGCATGGCAAGGTTTTGGTGCAGGGTGCTGCAGGGGTGGCTTCTGCTAGAAGCTTCCTTTAGGTCCATCAGAGCCAATACCAACTAGCTCCAGCACAGACCCACTGCTGACCAAGGCTGAGCCAATCAGAGATGATAGTAGCGCCTCTTTGATAACAC
Source organism: Heliornis fulica (assembly GCA_013399135.1). NCBI lineage: Eukaryota > Metazoa > Chordata > Aves > Gruiformes > Heliornithidae > Heliornis > Heliornis fulica. The sequence continues at coordinate 54,496 of VXBZ01010292.1, read as the reverse complement.
AGAAGAGAGAAAAACACCCCACAAGCAGCCTCTTTTTGCCGCCAGAGAAGGGAGTGAGAAGATGTAAGAAACTCTGCAGACACTAAGGTCAGTGAAGGCCTGTCCAGCACATGGACAGGCCATGGTGGAGCATGTTATCCCTCTGCAGCTCATGGAAAATGATGGGGAGCAGAGATTTCCACGTGCTCCCCACGAAGGACCCTATGCTGGAGCAGATGGAGACATATAGAAGACGTGTTGGAGAAAGCTTCTGGCAGGAGCTGCAGCCTGTGGAGAGAGGCGCCCATGCCAGAAGAGGCTGCAGAGGAACTTGTGACTCTGTGGAAGACAGTGCTGGAGCAGTCTGGTCCTAACAGTCTGCACCCCATGGAAGGGACCCAGGCTGGGGCAGTTGATGAAGAGCTGAAGCCCTGTGGGAAAAGACTCAAATCAGAAAAACTGGTGGAGGACTGTCTCCCATGGGTGGGACTCCACACTGACTCGGGGGAAGAGTGTGAGAAATGTACACCCCTGACCACTAAGAGAGAAACAACTTGTGAGGAACTTAACCAAAACTCCCATCTCCCCCTATGACACTTGTGGGGGAGGGAGAGAAATCATGAATAAAGTTGAGTCTGTGAAGAAGGGGTGGGGGGTGGGCGGGAGGTATTTAATACGTGGTTTTATGTGGGAGTAGGTATAGGGATGTAAAGAAATCCCCTCCAAAAAAAACCTTTTTTATAATTGCTGAAAGATCCCTTCATCTTGTAGGGGGCCTCAGAAGGTCTCCAGACCAACCTCCTCCTAAAAACAGAGGAAATACACATTTCCAAGCCAGGTTCATTTTTTTTTCAGGGATAATGCCCTGCTGTGTAAAACTGGTAATCTTAAGTAATCATTTATTTTGACTTTCTGTTGATGGAAGTTATTGGTTGTGGCAAGATTTGAGAGTTTATATGTTTGTTTGTCTTAACGTTGACTTCAGGCATGACATAATGGTTTCTAGATAGTACAGTAAATTGTGATGGTTGCTGTTTTCTTTAGAGATTAAATAGTCAGGAAGCTCAGACCTGATCTGCCTATAATAGTGGATGAGGGCTGATGTGTGGAATCCAGAGTAATACAATTAATGGTGGTTGCTGCAAGCTTTTTTGTTTTCTTCCTCTCAGGTCATGGAACTTCTGGTTCATCTAAATAAGCGCATCAAAAGTCGTCCAAAAATTCAGCTTCCAGTGGAGACATTGCTAGTACAATATCAAGATCCTTCTGCAGTGTCTTTTGTCACTGTAAGTGTCTTTTTCTAAGAATAATTACTGATTTGCTCATAACAAGCACAGTATTCTTCAAAGCTCCTGTATTTAGCCCCGTCAATTTTCCTATCAAGTATGTTGTTGTCATGAGGTTGATGGGTTAAGAGATTTATTTTTTTTTAAACTGAACTAATAGTCTGGTGAGAGTGAAACTTAGTTTTATAAGGCAGCTATACTATTGATTCTGTTTAAATTAGTGATAATTACTCTTGATGTTTCTTGAATGCATGAATTATTGTTGCTTGTATTTTTAGTGTTAGGAACTTAGCTGAGCAAGAAAAGGTGAAAAAATCCTTATCTTCTAGATGGGGAAACTTTATTAGATTATTTCATTCAATATAGTTTAAAAAGTGAAAGTAGTTTAAAATGTTTTTGTGGAATTATGAGCACAATTTTCATTTCAGCTGTGGTAGATACTTATAAATCACCACCATGAAAAGAAGTGATAAAAGCAGAGGGGAATTTTCTGTCCTTCTCATTTGTCTATACAATCATATGTATCTTAAATAGAAAGCACAGTGTCTTAAAAAGTGGTGGAGAAATATTTAGATTACAAACAGCAGTAACTTAAGTAATGTCACCTTGTCTTTAAGTACGTGTTCAGAGTTCACTTTTTAGAAATGATCATGGGCTTCTAGAGTGCATGTGTTCTAAAGGCTAGTGAAAGAACCATTTGGTTTGAAGACAAACCTTATAAACTGCTTTTGGCTGAGCACATAAAAATTGGGTTTTCTTCACATATGTGAGTGCTCGATGTTGGTTTGTGCTTTGAGGTTTCACAAAACTATAAAAGAGGCCAAAGAAGTGTAATGCTATCCACTGAACACAGGACTTTTACCTCTTCAGTTTTTGGCTCAAAGATTTAGAGGAAATTAAGAACCTTCCCTTTCAAGAGGAGCCTTGCCTGTGCTGCTGACTTTTTATTTATACAATACTGCTTTCTATTTTATTTAATAAATAGATGAGAGAATATTACATTTGCTTTCCTTGAAGCAGTTGCTCAGGTAAAGCTGCTTTTGTCAAAATTGTCAACAAAAAATAGAAACTAGAGGGTTTTTTTTGCATTGTTGGCTTCCTCCTTTTAAAGGGTAAGCTTAGCAAAATCTCCCTTTTAAAAGCTGTTAGTCTGATGGGCCTTAGAGTTAAGAAACTGGTCTTCCAAAACAATTTCCAACACCCAATTATGTAGCAACATGCAAGAAGAGCTTAAAGAACAGATTTTATTTTTTTTTGCACTCTTGAAATAATGTGTGCTTTTTCTACTCTTTTAGAATTTTACCATAATTTATGTTAAGATGGGATATCCCCGTCTCCCTGTAGAAAAACAATGTGAATTGGCTCCAACTCTTCTCACTGCAATGGAAGGAAAACCTCAACCACAGCAAGACAGGTATAACTACTTTTTCTTGGAGTTAATTCTGTTTGTATTGTTTTAATTAATTTGTATCTCTTGTTAAAAGTTTGTCTTTTTCCTTGTGGATGTTAGCATTCTTTATTATGTTCTTGGCTTCTACAATCTGGATCAGCAAATCCATATAGTCTGATGTTGCAATAATGTACAGGATCTGCAGCCCCAGACACTCTGTATGATGAGACCTGCGTTGCGATGGATATACCTGTCCATATCCCCCAAATATCTTCAGATTCTGGTTTGTAGCTTAAGGCCGGTCTAGAACTTTGGTAAATATCCTCTATCCAGCAACAGGAGCAGCAGTGAACCTCACACTGGTTTCTCTAAGTTGTGAGAGAGCCTAGATTTCCTAGTAATTTGAAACACTTAGTTGTAATAAATAAACAAAGACTGAAAATGAGAACTTCTGTTTACTGACAGCTACCAGAGAAGTGTTAATATGGCCCTGCTTCTTACTTACACTGAGATGGGTTTCCACCTTTCTGGCACTGGAAAGTGACATAAAAATCGTATCTGCGTTCACTCTGCATCATTGACAATGTAAATGTATTTTTAAAATGATCTTAATGAAAGGTCCTGCAGTAAATCCTCCTATTCATGAGATCAGTTTGAAAATATTGTCTTCTCTGGGACCATGGTTTTGCCCTGTTTGAAAAGCATGTATGTGAGTGAAGAGAGTTCAGGGTAATATGTCTGTGCTGATACAAAACTTATTATATTTATATGTCTTCTTATTTGGTGAAGCTGAACAGTGTTGATAACTTCTGTTTTTAGCCAAACTCAGATTTAAAACTTAAATGACTTATGAATGAGACAGTTCTAGACTGTATTTTGTGGCATAATTACAAAACATTAGAAGTCTGGACAGCCTCAGTGACTATCTCTCCAGATGTATGTGCATGCCTGCAGACACATGTGTTCTATTTTAAATGCAAATCCTGATTTATCTTCTTCCATTTATAGAGTGCATCAGATAGAAAACAGTGGTGACTAGATTATGAACCAGTAAAACTTATGTTATAGATTTTTATTTTTTGCTAATAAGGAGCATGTTTGCTGTTAAAAGTTTCTCTTGAATGTTAAGAATAAACAGGCGTGGTTTTTTAATGGTTGCAGTAAATATAATTGTTTTTCAGCCTAATGCATCTTCTAATACCAACCCTTTTTCACATGAAGTACCCTGCTGAACCACTGAAAGCAGCAGCTTCTCCATTTAATCTTGCTGAAAAACCAAAGACTGTACAGCTGCTTTTGGACTTTATGTTGGATGTTCTTCTTATGCCTTATGGGTAAGTAACAGTTAATACCAGTCTTCTCTAGCATCAGTGTGTTCTTTAGGTGTGAAGCAGTACAAGCTGCACACTTGGAAATTAATTCCAAATATGCTGTTATAGCTGGCTTCACTCAAGCTAAGAAATATGTTTCAGTAAGATACAAAGCATGGTCCTAATTTTAAGAATGGGATCACCATCTTTCTTATTTAACACGTATTTTTTTCTACGTAATTCTGTGTTACGCTATTCTGTTCTTGACTCCTTGTAGGATCAGGTTGAAGCTATGAGACGTGTGAGCTGTCTGTTAAGTAACCAAACCTTTAAACAGAAGCCAGATTAAAATGTGTGCTCATCTTCCTGCAGTTGAATTCTAAGGCTTATTCCTCCAACGTTATAAAGGAAGAGTAATCTCTGAAAATTTGTGCTTTTCAGAATTGAGCCTTTAGTAACAAGATTTGTCTTTTCACCTGTCTTCTGATGAAAAATGTTTTAACTGTACTAGCATGTCTTGGTTTGAGAACTTTTTCTGAGAGCAACTTGAATTTACTGATCACTGCTTTTTAGGAATCTTCTAGAGTCTAAAAATCAATACTTTGCTTTAGTGCCTTGGTATTGCTAGGGGAGTTTTTTCTTTGAAGGAGAAGATGATTAATTTTAACAATAGAACATACTTGTTTTTTTTATAAATTGATTCCTGTAGGGTTTTTTTCTGAGCACCTAACTCTTGTTCACCGAAATGGATTATCTTAAAGGAATATCTTTGTAAACAGTGAGCATGTGGTGTTTGCCATGTAGCTTTGCTGAAGGCCATGGTCCCATCAGATATTTTGGGGTCCACCTCCTCACTGTTTGAATGTGTAGTATGTTGCAGTTTATAGTTTAAAATGTCTAGCCGGCTTTTCTGCTCACAATTCACACTCTTCGGATTGCCCAGATTTATGTTTTTAGCTTCACCCCCACACTGCCATGGCTGGAGCATAAGCATATGGAGTCCTTGGGCTTTGAAGTGACACTTCACTTCCTTCCATGCCTTCCTTCCATTCTGGCCAAATGTGACAGTTTTTAAATACTCAGATTAGTAGGGATGAAGGTTTCATTTTCCTTACAGAAGATGCTTAGAGCCTGTCTTCAACTGGCCTGTGGCTCTGGGTGTCTGTACCTTAAAGTCTTCCTCCCTGGGGTGAGACCATTTGCAGCTGTTTACAACTAATATTTATGCCTGATAGAACTTGCTCTGTCATTACCTCATTGTGAATGAGCTCTGCCTACTTGCATGCAGTAAAGCAACCAGAAAACTATGAGAAAACAGTCATGACTATGGCTTAAAACTCATAATCAAGTTCAAGTGTTTAAAGTTTACACTAATGAGGCTGGAGATGAATGGTTATGTTTATTGTTGAGACCTCCTACTTCATTTTGTTGTCTGTGCATTGGATGCAGAACAGATTATGGTTGTCAGGAGCAAAAAATAAGTGTTGTTCTCTGCGCTACAGTTCTAATGCCTTCGTGTGTTGACCAGTTTTCAAGGATACAGGGGAAGGTGGAGTGGCTTTTTTGAGAGTATAGAGATATGCACAGGACAGCTGAACTAGCCAGTCCCTAAAAAGACTTAAAATCTCTACACTTAACCTTTATGGCTTTTACTTTCCTTCCCTGCCCAGCACTACAAGTGCCATTTTCCGGGACATTTTATTTTAACTTTTTTCTTATATCAAAGATGCTTTCCTGCCACTTCGTTATGTTGCATAAGTTTAATTATTTCCTTTGCGAGGTTTGCATTTTTAATAGAAATAATACAGATATTATTAAAGCCTTTAGTACAGGTTTCTTGAATGTAGTACTGCCTGAGTGATACAGAGGAGATGATTCTTTTTTGCTTGTAACCTGAGAACTCTTTTCTGAAATTCCAGTGCACCCTTCCCCTACCAAGGTTTGTTTTCAAGCAGATATGAGATCATTACAGCTCTTGCAGAATATGCTGGAATAGCTGGTAGCTGAGTCTCAACCCAGTAAAATTCTGTCTTATGTCAGAGTCAAGGGATTAATTAAAGAAGAATAGATGAAGTTGGACTGGCTATGTTTATTCCTCTGTTCCAGCATCTAACTCAACAGCAATGTGGAGTGGTAAAGCCTCTAATGAAATTCCTTTCCTAACTGCTTAGGTTTGTGTTGAATGAATCTCAGAGTCGACAAAACATGCCCTCAGCCCAGGGCTCTTCAACAAGTGGTGTGGGCGGTCCTGGAATCCCTCAGCCACCTCCAGGGATGAGCTTTTATGCAGCCAAAAGGGTAATTGGAGATAGCCCATGGACACCAGAGCTGCTGGAACAGGTACTTGTAGCCTATGGGGCTGGTCCTTGGTGAACTCTGGGTGGTAGCAGGGATGGCTACAAACAGAGGAACAGGAGGGAAAACACATTAACTAATTCTGACAGGGTCTTTAGTTGCCCTGAGGGAATTTGAGGGACTTCATATGATGCCTGAAGGAACTTTGACACAGATGGGATGGGATGGGCCAGCAGTTTTGAGAGTTGGTCAGGGAACAACGATGACTGCAGCCTACTCTGGTGTTTTCTTCCTAAAGATAGTAAGGTTGCAAAACTCTCCTATGTTGATGAAGCATCCATCTTTATCAGAGAAGTAGCTTGTCCCTAATTGTAACACTGATACTTTGTTGTAGGTGACTGCTTTGTCGGGGCAGGAGGGCACAGCTAAAGAGCTGGAGAGCATGTGAACTCTCCTTAGCCCCAAGAACCATAATTTCAGACAGCTGAATTGTTACAGTTATTGTAACATAGACTTTCTTCTTGTCAGTAACGCTTTTACTTTCCCCACTGTCCATCAGTGTAAGCTGGGGATAGTGAAGTTCATTGAAGCTGAGCAAGTGCCAGAACTTGAAGCTGTTATACACCTGGTTGTAGCCTCCAGTGATACAAGACACAGCGTGGCTACTGCAGCAGACCTTGAACTGAAGAGCAAACAAAGGTACAAGTTTTCATGTTTGGGAAAGGTGGTGCTAGGGTTCCTAACAAAGCTAACTGCAATTCATCTAGTCCTCCAGAGAGACCCCTCTGATGTGGGGAAGGCTGAATTCCCCCATGTGTCTGCTAGGCTGCCATGTATCCACACAGGACTGGGAACGGTGTGTGTCAGTCTTGCAGCTGGAACATCACTTGGCTCTGGTGCTGACAGCTTTAGCTCTGTTTTCAGTCACCTTTGGTATCACTTTTAAACCATTTTCTTATTCCTTGATATCTACTTGCCTTCTGGATTATTGATGGTCAGTAAGGATGTAGTAATTGATTCACAGTTTACCTATATTGTCTTTCCCAGAAAAGTAAATTTATTAAGGGAGTCAAGAGACTGTAATTGTGAAGTGGACCATTGTTTAGGAAGTTTGGCAGCTACTGTATTCTGCGTTAGTAAAGCTTTTCCTCATCTGAAGTTCTCATTTCATCATCTAAAGCTTGGAGTCAAATATGTAATTTTGAAACCATCTCTCAAATCTATTCATGTGTCTCAGCCATGACAGGGGAGATGATTCTGGTTAGTGATGACAACCTGGATAGGGAAGGCAGTTGAGATTTTGATATTTGTCTCATCTTTCCCTTTGTGTTGATATTTGTTGCTTGCAGAGCAAAATATGTGTGTGGACAAAATGAATGTTAATATGCGTTGTTAAGTGTCTTTTATGAGCAAAGTATGCTACTTTGCAACTCGTTTGGAAATTAGCTGCTTTACTGAAAGAGATGGTTCTGTCTCCTTCATTTCTATGAAGCCTACATGCTTAATTTTTTTGTTTCGGTGGAGTGTGTGTTCCAGTCTCATAAGCAGCTAGTACGAGATGGTTATTGTGGGCAGAGGGTTTTGTGTGACAGACCAAGGGGAAATAGATGTAGAAGTAAAAATCCCGTCATCTCTGTTGAAGTGTCCAAGTATTGAGGTACGGAGACATTTGTTAACAGATGACCATTCTGTATTCAGTCCACAGACTACTATGGTTTATATGTCATGTTTCAACTGGAGAGAAGGGGGCATGTAGGTTTCTTACAAATTGTTTGGAATTATAATGTCAGAAATTGTAGGTGAAATTTGTAATCACGTTCTTCATGATTATATATTATGTGGGTGTGGGAGGAATGATGAGAAGTCAAACTAAATCTGTTAAAACTCTGGGAAGAATATGAATATGATGTGAAATGTGAATGTGTAAAGCACATTGTGTGTTTTAGCCTGGCAAGCAGTGAAATCAGCAACACAGCTGTTTCTCCACTGCCTCTCTCCCAGTGGGATGGGAGAGAGAAATAAGGGGGGAAAAAAGAAGTTAATCATGTAGGTTGAGATAAAGACAAATAAGATAGATAATAACAAAAATTACAATGATAGTGATAACAGTAACAGGAAAATACAAAACAAGTGCTGCACAGCACAATTGCTCACTGGACAGAATCAGTGCTCAGCTCATTCCTGAGCTGCTCCATCCCCAGTTATATATGTAGTATGGTGCCATATGGTGTGGAATAACCCTTTGTCCAATTTGAGTCAGCTGTCCTGGCTGTGTCCTCTCCCAGCTTCTTGGGCACCTGAAAAGCTGAAAAGTCCTTGATAGCTGGGTAACAACTGAAAACTCCAGCATTGTCAGCATTACTGTCTTCCTAACTCCACACCACAGCACTATACCTGCTGCTAGGAAGGAAATTTATCCTTGCCAAAACCGGGAGACATATTTTTAAAAGCAGTCAGAGGTCAAACTCATAACATGTTGGTGTTCAATGTTGTTTTTTCTTTAGTTTAATTGACTGGAACAATCCTGCTATCATCAACAAAATGTATAAAGTGTATCTTGGGGATATACCACTGAAAACCAAGGAGGTAAGATCTGTCTTCAGAGTTTCATACATGTTTAATTTTTGAAGCGGTAATTTTAGTTGCCTTATTTTATTTGGAGAAACATGTATTTCTTAAATTCATCACTTCCTTTGATCTCTGCTTTCACTGAACGTTTTTGCTGTTAAATAATTTTTTCTTTGTCCCAGAGTGTTCTGATTTGCAGCAGAAGGTAGTTTAGCCAAGTTAAAAATACTACCATACAAAGATGCACTGAGTTATTTCAACTGTTGTTTCCAACAGGGGTCTGTTTTGAAACCAGAAATGAAACGGGAGTCAGTCAGCACCCGTGTTAAATTAAAGATAGTTCCTCATCTTCTACGATCCAGGCAAGCTGCAGAAACCTTCCCAGCTAACATTCAGGTAATGCTTCCAAAGCTGCTTCTCCTAATGAGCTTGATCACAGAATCACAGAATATTAGAAGCTGGAAGAGACCTCAAAAGATCACTCAGTCCAACCCCCATGCCCGAGCAGGATCATCTAGAGTAGATCACATAGGGAAGTGTCCAGATTGGTCTTGAATGTCCCCAGAGAAGGAGACTCCACAACTTCTCTGGGCATCCTGTTCCAGTGCTCCGTCACCCTCACAGTGAAAAAGTTCCTCCTTATATCCAGTATATATACAGTTCATTTGGTGCTTATGGGAGGGAAGTGCTTTTACTGATGACAGTGTTTAAAAAAGGGAGGGAATTATAAAAATATTTGAAAATCATGCCTTAAAGTCTCTGATCTGTTTTTTATTCCTTTTGTCCAGGTGGTTTATGATGGACTTTTCGGTGCAAACACAAATGCAAAACTGAGAAGTTTGTCCTTGCAGTTTGTGCATCATATTTGTATCATGTAAGTAATTCAGAGTGAGCAGTGTATATTTTAGCAATTTGCCTGGAAGCCACTCTAATAAATATAGAACTGAACCTAGGGTAAAGGAAGAGACTTAAAACTCATAGAAAGTTGTTGGCTTTTTTTTCTTTTAATCCTGAAATCTCTCTGTGTGTGCTTACACACATTAAGATGTAATTCCTTAGTTTAACAAAGTTCAGAAAAAGTTATAATTAGAGAATATAATTTTTAAAGATGCAAAATACATTATTTTGTTTGTTGGTATCTAATTGCAGTTGTCCAGAAAGTAAAATAAAGCCGTTAGGCCCAATGCTTTTAAATGGACTTACAAAGCTGATCAGTGAATACAAAGAGGTAAGCTTAAAGTTTCTTTACTACAGACCTAATTCTTATGTGAATACAAGCAAAGTACAAATATCTTTATGATGGAAACTGATAAATTGTTTTTTGTAGTTGCCTGAGTTGGCCATCAAATGATCATTTTTAAGAAATAATGTTGGAAGACAAACAAGTACCTCAACATGCTATATAGTAAAATGTTTATTTAACAACTATGGATAGGTGCTTGGAAGCCACTTGCAAATGTCTCAGGAAGTAATAGTGTTGGTAATCTAAAGAGTGAGGCTGTAGTAGCATCTAGCTGGGGTTACTCATTACTCTGGAGCACACTGGGGCCTCAGCTCTAGGGTATACCCTGCTGTGATAAGCAGTTGTACAGACCTGCTTGTAATACTGTCCAGGGGTTATATTGCGATGGGAAGGGTGTTAGAGACAGTTGCAAATGCCAGTCTAGCCTGAAGAGGTCTTTCCAGGGCCATTTCAGAAGCCAAATTCCCTACAGTACTCAAAAGTGTATTTTAGGGAGGGCTGATGAAACCTCTTCTACAGGTTTCATTCTCTTCCTGGTACATTTGAACTGATGTATGTGAACTTCTGGCCTGAGTTGTGTTGAACACAAGGGAAGGCCATGAAAAAGGAGTGTTCAGTGCTCATATAAAAATGTGCTGTGTTGGTAATCTGCAGCATTTGTTGTGCAAACAGCTTCCTCTGTCTAAAGTTGCTGTTGAGGGCTGGCATAAGGTTTCTGTCCCTTTGCTACTGCTTTGTGTACTTGCTGAAGCTTGTTAGCTGTCTCCCTTGAAATTCAGTGTGATTAGCTGAGACCAGAAGGGAGACTTGTATTTTGTTCCACTTAAAATTTTCTGTTTCTTGTGGAAAAGCATGCTATAATGCTCTTATTCTTGGATACGTTTTTTTATGTTCAGGATTCTTTGTGAAAGCCTGAGTACCTTGGAGACAGGATTAAAAGTAAATATTTAGTTTAAAATATTTAGTTAAAAATATGCCTTTATGCATTTCTTTATTTGCTGAATTTTATTTATTGTTTTTTCATTCAAGAATTCAAAATTGCTGTCAATGGCATATTCAGCGGTTGGAAAGCTCTCCAGGTAACTGAAGCACCATTTAAGAAATGGAACATTAAATAATTTTTCCAGACTAATCTGTAAATTTATCAGCAGCAAGCTTTATGCCACCTGCCAGTTTTGCAGTTGATCATACAGTGCAGATAAAAGCATTTTTCTTGTGACATCTCTAGTAGTGTAAAAAGAAATAAGCTTTTAGCCGATAGCTTCACTAACAGTGATTAATGGCAGGTCATGAATTATGCACAAAATGTAAGAAGTGGTTCCACTTTCTGGATTGCCAGAAACATAAATTTAAGGAATGCACCTAAAAGACCAGAGATCATGAAGCTGTGCTAAGTGGTAAAAGGGTGTGGGCTGTTCCATGGTCGAAATGGTTAAAATAGAGCAAATTCTGTGCTAGTTGTGGGCTTTTTTGACAGTAACAATATGGGATGAGGGAAACCCCAGTAAATTATTTTTTTTCAATTGAAAAGCTAACAAACAAAACAAACCCCTTCATTAATTGAAATATCTTGTTTCAGCCGAATGCCTCAGCTTTTTACCAAGGATATAGCACTGGTACAGCAGTTTTTTGAAGCTTTATGCAAGGTGGGTGCTTTAGGAAAGTGTTAATATTTTTGCTGGTTTTGCTTAATTCTTGTCACTACACACTGTAAAGTGAAAACTCTTGGTTTTATGCTACAGGAAGATGCTGATACGAGGCTTGCCATCCAAGAGGCTTTGTCTATGATGGTTGGAGCATACAGCAATTTGGAAGGGGCCCAGCGTACCATGATGGAAGCTCTTGTGGCTTCTTATTTAATAAAGGTATTTGCACTGAAGAAAAGTAGATGGTTTGAGGAGAGTATCTTGTAAAATGCTTTGTGAAAGCAAGAGTTTGGTAAAAAGGATTGTTCAGTTCTATGTGGGGATTTAAGTGTGCCTTGTGATTTCTAACACTGTAAGGCACTTGGGAACTTCCCCAGGAAGTAAGAGTGGAGAAAATAATCCAGAGGAAACCACGCTTCACTGGCTCTTACTTTAACGAGTATCTGATTTGTGTTCAGAATTCCCCAGAGGTCTGGATTTTCAGGAGTGGGTTTTGTGTACTCTGTGTTTGTATGGATACTCAGGACAGCCTTAGGCATATGTATTATGTATTATATGTATTTTAGTGGTTGCACTAGAACCATAAAATCACTTGGGTTGGAAGAGTGATTAGTAATCACTCTAATAATAAAGTCCAACCGCAGTATAGAATCATAGAATGATTAGGGTTAGAAGCGACTCCCAGAGGTCATCCAGTCCAACCTCCCTGCAAGAAGCAGGGACACCCCCAACTAGATCAGGTTGCTCAGGGCCTCATCCAACCTGGCCTTGAACTTCTCCAGGGATGGGGCATCCACCACCTCTCTGGGCAACCTGTTCCAGTGCTCCACCACTCTTACAGGAAAGAACTTTTTTCTAATATCCAATCTAAATCTCCCTCCCTCTATTTTAAAACCATTACCCCTTGTCCTGTCACAACAGGCCCTACTGAACAGACCTACAGAACATAACCCTGCCTAGCCCACCTCTAAATCATGTCCTTCAGCACATCATCTATTCACCTTTTAAATCCCTCTAGGAGTGGTGACTCCACCACTTCCCTGGGCAGCCTGTTCCAATACTTGACAACCCTTTCAGTAAAGAAATTCTTCCTGATGTCCAGCCTAAATCTCCCCTGGTCCAATTTGAAACCATTTCCTCTCATCCTATCACTTGCTACCTAAGAGAAGAGACGGACCCCCACCTCTTTGCACCCTCCTTTCAGGTACTTCTAGAGAGTAATAAGGTCTCCTTTCAGCTTCCTTTTCTCAAGACTAAAAAGCCCCAGCTCCCTCAGCCATTTGTCACAGCACTTGGGTTCCAAACCTACACCAGCTTCATTGCCCTTCTTTGGACATGCTCCGTTATGTCAGTGCCCTTCTTGAAGTGAGGGTCCCAAAACTGCAAACAGCACTTGAGGTGTGGCCTCATCAGAGCCGAGTACAGTGGGACAGTCACTTCCCTACTCCTGCTGATCACACCATGCTGTTGGCCTTCTTGTACACCTAGTAACTGTGTAGAAGACTATTTTCATGCTGAGGACACTTCTGTCTGGCAATTTAGGTCTCCAGACAGTACCATTTTGATAAGTTTCTGAACCCAGAAGCAAGAAGGACTGCTCTGAGCTAATGCTTCTTTTTCACCTTTGACTGCACTGCAATATGCACAGCTCTGTTTTGTGTGGATAGATGTTTGTCATTGTTAGTCTCAGAACTGCCTGGTGTCCAAGATGTCTAAGAATTAGTGATAACTCTCATTTATGATTCCCAAAATTGTGCAACTATTCAGTTTAACGTTTTATTCCTCACTTGAGAAGTTAGTTTTCCTGTCCCATCTCCTGCCTTATGAAGTGTTATTGAGAACAGTGTCTGAGGATGTCTACGCTCTTTGAGTCATATTAGTACAAGAGGACAAAACAGATTTACAAATGGTGAGTTAGTGCAGGTCATTATTGTGTTCATTTAAAACTTAACTGTTTGTTTTTCTTCTCTAAGCCTGAAGTTCAAGTACGTCAAGTGGCTGTGAAATTTGCCAGCACGGTATTCCCTCCAGACCATATCCCTTCCAGATACTTACTCCTGTTAGCTGCAGGAGACCCGTAAGTAGTTTTCCTTTTTTAAATTATTTTTGTACAGATGTGTATATTTGCATCCAATATATTTTTTTATTAAATGTGAATGCATATATTGACGGTATGTGTGTACATAAAAACTCTCTTACTGAAAATCAAGTATGATAATTAGGAAGTAAATGTTTATATAGGGGCATTCTTGGCAGTTCTGTGGAGAATGGATACTGTGCCTTAGAGTAGTTTTTGACTTGAATTCTTTTGTTGTTTCAACTTCTGTCCCTAAAGCTCTTCATGTTAGGGATCAATTGCAATATAAAAATAGATTAACTGAAATCACCTTTACAGTGTTTAGAAATTACTTTTCCTGACAAATTCTGTCAATCCATTTTTAGCATGTATTTGCAGAGTCAAGAGCATAACTGGTGAGAGTTGGCACTCTCAGAGTAGCTGACTCATTAAACTACAGTAATAATTTCATTTGCAGTTTTTTGTTTTAGCAATTTAAGTGGTGGACTTTTTCAAACTTAATTGGTTTTTTTTATGAGTGGCTATTGTATAATTCAGGAAAGCTAAAGAGATAATTGCAACAAGCTGCTCTCATTTCAGTGTAAGCACTGTTTCAGGAGTTGATCTTCTGCTAAGTGGTGATAAACCTGGTAGTTGTCAGCTGAAGCTTGAATATAGGGAGTGAAGGGAAGGAGGAGCAGGTAGGAAAACAAGGATGGGGGAACCAGGAACTGTTGGTGAACACTAGCAGGATGTAAGAGAAGTAGAAGTGGGCTCATCCAGACAGCTTTGCAGAGGCAAAACCACTGCCCTTTTTCTTCTCCCTCTCTGCAATAAATTTAAAAAATAGTTAAAAGTTCTAATGCTAGGTTTTTTTCACTTCCTTTCAAAAAAACCCACTTCTCATACAAAAACTGTTCTCTATCCCCAGCTTCACAAGGTATCTTATTGCTCATTAAAGGCTATTTGTTCCATGCAAGTAATGTCTGTGTCTCATCTTTTCTTCTGGAAGGCGTGAGGAAGTACATGGAGAAGCCCAAAGGGTGTTGAGAACATTTCCTGGTAAAAATGAAAAGGAGAGCTCTGGGAAGCAGATGCCTTCCTTCCCTGAAATGGTCCATTACATTCAAGACAAGGTACGGTGCTTCTGTGCCAGTAATTGGCAAATATGTACCTGATGCTCAGTCAAGTAGTAACCATTGGCTTCTCTTCCTTGTATCCATCTCCCTCACCATCCCTCAGGAATCGAGTTAACTAGAATCACTGTGAAGGCTCAGTGTAGTAGCACATTGCCAGGGTTAGCTCTCACTGTTACCTTCTGCTGGCAATAATTGTATGAGATCCAACTGTTAAACAGCAGAGAGGAATATCGTTTTAACAAGGGGATTATTTTGTATTGATGCTGTTTGTGCAGAATTGTGGCGTGAGGGGTCCGGTGTTCAAGAGTGGTAAGACAGCATGTGAAACATGCTGGATTCAAATTTTACATGCTGGGTTCACATTTTAGTTTGCTCCCAAACATGTTCTTGAAGGGATAGGAAGATCACTCTCTGGTTGGACTGGTGAAAAATGATATTGTACTTAAAAAAAAAAAATAAAAATGCCAACAACAAACCAAAACAAACAAATCCAGGCTAACAAGGAAGATACTGAAACAGATAAAAAAGTGTGGTTTGTTGGCTTAAAGGATTAATTATTCATTTTCATTGCAATCCATGGAAATAATGTCCATGTAAGTAACTTAACAAGTCTAGTGGAATGATATACCAAAAACTGTATCATTGAGTTTACACTCATGTGCACTGAGACATCATCTGGAGAGGTGTTAAAATCTAGTCTGTTACACACTTCTGCAACATGGTAGCTATACTAGGCTTACAACCTCTGAGGTATTCAAAGCTTTATGAAAAGACTTGATTTTGTCCAAAATACTAGTTAGTCAAATTTATATAAAAATATTAAGAAACCAAGATCAAGTTTTAGATAATGCTGTTAAATGCCTGTACCCACGTGGTTAATTTTTAAGTTTCTGCTGACTTTTGTAGTGTGACTTCTGTCATGGATTAAATTAGTTTAATCACTACAGGGAAAAATAAGATGCTCTCACTCCTGGGCAAATTTAAAAAAAAAGGAAAAAAAAAGGACTTTAAAGATCATCTTTACGTGATGTCCTGAAGGTATATCAGGTATATTTCTTTGGTTAGTTCTCTCAAAGTGTGAATTCTCACAAACCATGAATAATCTGCAAGTGTTAGAGATGTTTGAGATGTTTGTATGCACTTCTTGGCACAGCAGACTGAGATGCAAAATGGCTTTCCTGCATGAGTTAGCATGATCCTTCTCTGCAGGAAAGCCTGTGCAAAACAGTAGGGCCTGGTATACTGGGTATGAATGGGAACCCATTCTTAAGTGAGTCATCTTCTGGTTCACTAGTTCAGGTTTTTACTAATGGTTCTGGATGTCACTGAAGTTCCATTGCAGGAAAAGATCTCCACATGTTGAGAGATGTGACAATCTGTTGGTGCAGTTACCTGGTGTTCAGACGCAAGGCTGCCTTGCTAAATCCACCCATAGCACCAAAGTGCATATTGCAATAGGGTTTTTCTGGAGTTCTGGCACTAGTGTTACTGGAAATCTTTTGTTTGGATGTTTTTCCTCTGGAATATTCCTGCTTGTCAAAGCTAAGATTTCTATGGAAAGGAGTTACTTGCTGCAGCAATCTTCTGCCTAGCAGGTAGCATGGTCTGAGTCTCCCTGGATGTGGTGGGACCCACCTCCAGCACTGGGAAAGCCTGGCTGCTCTGGACCCTCTTCAGGCAGAGCTGTACTCTCCAGGCTTTCTGCATGCCTTTCTGCTGGGGCACCTCAGAGTTGAGAATTTTACTGAGTATTTTTATTTGAAACTCTAAAGCACATTTTTTATTTTCCTGAAGGGAAGAATGTTGTTGTCCTCCAGCTGCCCCTGCCATTCCCTCTCATGAATATAGTTTCCACTTTCTAAGTTGATATGGATGTAAAGCTTGACTTAAAGTGTATTAAGTGCACTGTACCTTTGTTACATAACTGTCATACATTTTCAGTTTCTGAGTGGAGGATGAACAGTTGTAACAGCAGAATTTCACTGACCTTTCCAATATCTCTGCTGTTGGTGAACCTGACTATTCCAGCCTTAATATATTCTGTTGTTTAGGCCTCTCACCGAATGAAAACTCCAGCTAAATATATGACTGGAACTGCAGCGTTGCCTTTTAATCCTGCCACATTTGGAGAGGTAATTGTCTAGATTTACTTCCTAGGATATGTGTACTATTATTTACTTAAAGGAACTGTCCTTTAAATAACTGTCCTTTAAATAGCTGTCCTTTAAAGCTAACAGTTACTGTAAGTCACCCTACATGCTAAAGTTCATCTTTTAAACAGATGCTGGGCTTAACTCTCCATCCTTTATCTATCATCCTTTATCTTTCTCTGCCTGTCCTTAAATGGCAGCTTAAAAGGATTTTCAATGGGCGTTGAAAGAGTGTTCTTGAGAGGGCTGCTCAGGAGTCCCGAGAGAGTTGCTTTATGCAGCAAATGTAATGTAACTCTCAGAGGGAGAAACTAGCAATCCAGTGCAAAAGTCCCACTATGTTCCTCGAGGCTGTTCTTTTCATAGCAAATACTCTGGCTTCAGTGATGTGTTGACACAAACTCAGATGTGATGCAAGGTCTGTATTAGCAATGCATTGGGTCACATTTCTATGTGTGCCAAATTGGTACAGAGTACAGGCTAAACTGCCTGTAAGGAGGTTGCATCAGCTGATGAGAGATGAAATATGTGTATGATTTGATTTCTTGAGAGTGATGCAAGTGCTCTGAGTGTCTCCTTACATGATGACTTTTTTGTCATGAAGCTCTTGGTTACATTAAATACAGCACATTCCCTGTCCTTTTACTTTGCCTCCTCCATGGTTTTCCAAGCACTCAGCTTATGTTTTTCTCTTCTCTACTTAGATAGTTCTGTATCTGCGGATGTGTCTTGCTCACAGTGCAGGTGTGGTGCCAACCTCACAGAGCTTGGCAGATATGCAAGATCATGCACCAGCCATTGGACGTTACATAAGAAACCTCATGTCTGGCAACCACATATCATTCTCTTCCTCCTCCTCTTCAAAAAGTGCAGAAACCAACCCTGTGCATATATATATTGGCCTTCTTCAGCAGCTGTTAGCTGGTGTCGGAGGTAAGAAGCAGTGTGCAGCAGTATCTTGAAGAAAAGTGTCTTCCCTTATTAGAATGAATTGCCATGTCTAGTGTGCGTGCTGTGCTACTGTGTAGGTGGGAGGAAGCAGGACAGTCAAGCGCAGCATCAATTGACATAATGCTTGAGAATTGTGAAGCCACTGTCTGTAGCAGTTCTCTCACTACTGAGTGCTATGTCTCTGATAATGGCGTGTCTGTGACAAGTGTAGCCCTCAGGCACTTAAGGCCTTTGGAAGAAACTGTCACCAGAATGCTTGCTTCCATTAGTTTGCCTAGTATTTCTGAGAAATACTTTACCTGTTACTCTGTTTTGTTTGTGATCCCTGGTGAATTGCATATGAATAATTTGAAATGCCTGCTACTTCATAACCTCTTTTTGTCACTGCTTGTTGAATTGTTGTAAATACTGCAGTTGTTTAATAACATGTTTCTTTAATTACTGATCAGGTTTGCCAGTCATGTATTGTCTTCTAGAAGTTGTTTCGGTGTATCCAGAAAAACTAGCTACAAGATTTGTAGACAAAACAGATTGGATAAAGGTATGCTGAAAACACTTGTTTTAGATTAATTGGGGGGGAAGGAAGGAGTATTAACAAAGGTGGTATTTTCCCATGGTGGAATGGAGTATTATTTCCAAAAATGCACTTAATTTGAAGTCTGATATTTCTATCAACAGCTACACCTCATGGGATGTTATATGTAGCAGGATGATGACAATTACTGTTTGGTTCTTTGTTAATGGTTTTGTTCTTTGGCCTGCATGTCCTGGGTGATCTGTGTCATTGATCCTGTTAGTATAAGCAGTCAGTTTTTCCCCTTGATCAGAAGATCCATTATACAGCATATGAAAATGGAAAACAAAATTAATGAAATTTCTCAAGGAATTGTTCTACAGCGGGTGTGGTCCAGTAGGACGCCTGTGGGTTCTCAGAAAATGGAGTTAATTAGATCCCTAATTGTTTTAGAAACCTTATTGTGGAAGTTTTCTGGTTTGTTTGTTTTTTTTTTTATTAGCCTTAAATAACCAAAAAAATACCCTCAAAACAAACAAACAAAAAAACCCAAACAAAACCCACAGATAAATGAAAGCCTGCTTGGGAATACGAAAAAGAATTCTGCTTTTCTTGGATTGTTTTCTGAGGCAATTTTCTGGTTTTTTTCATTATCTGATTAAGCACCCAGGATTTTCTAAGCTATTACAGGTTGCATTTACTTTCATTGGGGAAATCCAGCAGAAAAAAATTGAGAATGTGTTCTCATCATTTCCCCTGCTGTTACCTGTTCTGCACTATATACAGTTCACAAAGTTTCACTTAAGCGTAGGTAAGACATTCAAGGGAGAGGACTTACAAACATTTTCCTTTTCAGTATTGCTCATCATCAACCTTTTTTCTTTGTCCCGGTGTCCATTTTAAAAATCAAACCTCTAAGCATGGTAACTGATACTATCTAGTTCTAGAGACACTGTTGTAAATCATTCTTTGTGGATTTTGCTTTCACAAGTAGAAGGAACAGTTCCAGGGGTTTGTTAGAAGTCAGTGACATGATATGATGCAAGTTTTGGGTTGAAGTTAGAGTTATGTTTCATGAGCGTGACAGATTTTATTTCTTGTTTGCTTGGCTTATTTTTGCCTTCGTCATGGTGGCCTCAGCCATTCAAATATTTGGGTATGAATTTTTCATGTAAGCATGTTGCATTATACATCAGACTAATGGCAGACATAAGGTCATATTTTGACACAAGACCTGAGGCTTTCCAATTCAACTTTTTCATGATCTCTAAAACAAAGTGGATACATTTCCTGGACTTTTTTTTTTTCCCTTTTTTTTTCTTTTTTCTTTGACCATTCAATTTAACTGGTTTTAAATCCTGAGTATTCTTTTCCCCTATGATTAATAAAAAAGAAATAGAATCCCCCAGTAGTTAGGGAAAAAATAGTGTCTTTAGAGTTTGGGTTTTTTTAGCTTAGTATGGATTCAAAATGTGGAAGCTCTTCTCTGAAGAAAACATTTGGCTGAGTATTCAATGAGCATGTTTACACAGAACCTGTGGGTAGTCCTCTTGGGTTGGTGATAACCTTCCTTCTGAATACCAAGCTTCTGATGCATACTTTGCTGAGTTGGGGGGTTTGGTTCTCACTAAATGATAATGCTGTCAGTTTAAAGGGTGGTTTCTGAGTTAAGTGCTACTCTTGTGACTGCATTGACAATACCACTTGTATACTGAAGCTTTGTATGAACAGACTGTATAAGAAGCTGCTTCCATATTTTATATTTCTTTACAAAAACTCCCACAGAGCCTAATGAACACGAACAAAGAAGAAATGCGAGAGCTTGCAGCCCTCTTTTATTCTGTAGTGCTATCCACCATGTCTGGAGATGAGCTTAGGGCCTCCTTGGAGCAGCTGATCAAGATGACAAAAGGCAACCATGTAACTACCTTCCTTTATCTGCTTCTTGTTTTTTCTTCTGTCATGTAACTTTTAGGAAATGTGAATCTCACTGTGTATCCAGGATGCATTAGCCTTAATCTGAGTGCAAAATTAACTAGCTGACTTTCAGTTGGACAGGGAGAAAGGATTTTTGTTGTAGGTGAGCGTAACAGATCTTTAAATAAATTAATCCCCAAAGCTGTTGTTAAGGTCAGCAGGAATGTTTCCTGGAGACAGTTCCCAAGCAAAGCCAGCACTGTCATGTATTTAGCCAGTTTTAACCAGCTCCATATCCTTCGTTCCGATGGGTGGTAGTGGATCCACTCTACCTACCTCAGGTTATCACTTCCTTATTTGCAAGTGACTACAGAGCTAAGAAAATATTTAACTTCCTAAACGTTTAACTCCCTCTCCTCTCCTCTCCTGAGCCATACGCACCTCCTGGCTCTTTGTTGCATCAGGGTCTCAGCCAGCTGGCAGCCTTTGCCAGGTGAGTGCTCGTGCACCATGGACTGCTCAGCAGACCTCCACCCAGCACCACAGGGACAGGGGTTAGGGTTACCTGCCTTTCCCTCTTGAGCAGCTCCTTCCCCCCTCCCATTGTCCTTATCTCTGTGATTTGCCCCTGTGAGCATGCAGGAGTCCCGAAAACAGATTGGGGATTATCATTAGATAGTCTCAGTGCTGAATTCCTTCTGCTGCTCTTTACTGAAGAGTACGTTTTGTCCCCTTAATCTGAATATGTCCAGTTTTTAAGTAGAGAGAGCTTAGTAGAATCTTAGAAAATCTTAAGTCTGTACTTGAAAAATCAGATGAGTTGGATTTTTTAGGGTTTTTTTATTGCCTAGCTACCAAGAGTAGACTTTAGGGAGTGTGAGTGCTGGTAAGTTCTTAATCTGTTCTCCTAAGTCTCTTCTAAATTTTGTGAATTTGTTTTAAAGGACTGTATCTATCAGAGAGCACTAGCAATACCAAATCATTGTTGTTGCACTATATGTTAGAGTTTTGTATACTTCAGCATCTTCTCATCTCGCCTGTCCATATATGTTTTTAAATTAGTGCTTTGTGCAAAGTGTTATTTACTTGAAAATGAGATTTTCTGCACTGTTGTTGTTGTCTGTAGAGTCCAGAGGTCCAACATGGATCCTTGTTGGCTTTGGGATTTACAATAGGAAGATACTTGGCCAAAGGGAAAATCAGAACAATGGAGCTGCATGACATAGAACAGCCAAATACTGCAGTCATGCCGGAACAAGAACCACTTATAAAGTCAACAGCAGAGACAATAGGTAACTTCCTGCCTAAGACTTCGCTACATGTTAACGGTTGGTTTTTTTCAGCCACCTCAGACTGAGGAATACTTAGATATTCAGCCCACAGATACTGTAATACTGTAATCTTGACTTCTGCTTTCTGCAACTGAATTTACAGCCTGTAAAAATATCATCTGATGGGATGTGTGGGTGTAACCCTTTTCAACAAGAACTGTGTGAGCTTTTAGCTCTTAGACCAACATAGCACAATTAGGAGCAGTGCCACTGCTTAGATTCCGCAGTATCTTCTTTCACCTTTATTTTGTACTACCTTCCTACCAGCTGTTGAGGATGTGTGTTCCTTCTTGCAAGGGTAAAATGTAAGTGCCTGCCTGCCCACTGTTATACAATGACTTGAGTTTTGTGCTATTATTTTTTACTTTTTCCTGTAGGTTCCTTTCTGGACAGCAGCTCTCCCTTCCTTGTGGTGGCTGCTTGTACAGCACTTGGAGAGATTGGCAGGAATGGTCCCTTGCCAATCCCCAGTGAAGGAGCAGGATTTACAAAGCTGCAACTTGTTGAAAGCTTACTGGCCCGAATCCCTTCCAGCAAGGAAACAAACAAGGCAAGATTTTGTACCGTTGTTATAATATCTGTTCATTTCTGGATGCTCCATCCACAGCTTTATGTATTGCCTCCTGAACTCAGCCTTGGCTTTTAAAGGAATTGGATTCATTGTTGGCTTTAGTGAATCAGAGTTAGGCTAAGGTTTTTGAGAGTTGGGCTAAGGAGGTTTCCATTGTTTTCTAGAATTTGATCACTTGTGCTTTCTGTAGTCATAAGTAGGTTCTTAAAGGATGAAAACTACAAGTGGTCATAACTTTAATTCAAAAAAATGGGAGTGTTGTCTTTTATGGGGAAATAATCCCCAAAGCTAACAAGACATTTGTTTCTATTTATGTTCTGGAAGAGTGGTGCGCTGATTGATCTAGGAAGTCACTTGCATGTCTAACTTCTGATAACTTTAGTGAAATTTCAGTAAGGGTGAGAGAGTGTGTTTTTAAAGTGGTATGTTCGAGATTTACAGGAAGGTTGTATGATGGTAGTGTTTTTTGTGTTTGTATTTAAGATGAAAGAACGAGCAATACAAACATTAGGTTACTTCCCAGTGGGAGATGAAGATTTTCCCCACCAGAAGCTACTATTGCAGGGTTTAATGGATTCTGTGGAGGTGAGGCACAATCAATTCTTTGTACTGCAGTGTGTATTTCTACTTGAATGCTGTTTATATACTCTAGAGCCAGGTTTGCAAGAGGAGCTGTCTGTAATAGTGCCACTGTTTTTTTTTTAAACTGCCTTGAAATAGAGAGCAGAGGTAAGTTTGGAGCTTGTAAAATGTTATATGCCAGTTTAAAAACTTTGCCTCAGTCTCGGAGACAGACAAGTGTTCCCCTTCAGGAGAGCTATCTGTATGTGCAAGATCTTACAGTTTGTTGTAATGAAGCCATAGGTACTTAGGCCTTCGAAAGTACTCTACAAGTAGATAATGACACTTTATTTTTGTTTGAACTACCTCATCTTATTGAACTCACTTGAATTAGAAGCTTTGTTTATAGGAATACAGGTATTTGTTGTCCATCTAAATGTATCAGTATAGTATATTGCATTCTTTCGTGGTACTTCAGAGCCGCAATATGCTAGAAAAGAAAATTGAGTATTCGGAGCTTTTTTTGTTCTTCATTTTCATCTTGTTATACCTTTCTTCCTTGTTTGTACTAATGTAGGATCAGCATTGTAGAAGCAGCTATTAAGTATCAGACAGGCTGGCTTTTCAGAGTCCTGCAGTCAGATATGATAAAACAAGCAATAGCAGTAATAACATTGCAAACACAAACATAAAATTATGGTTTTAAGTTCTGTTTTTATCTATGGGAACTGCTTATGGTCATTGCAGCTTCCTTTATAAAATGAGTATTTGAAAAACAAAAACAAAAACAACAACAACAACAAAAAAAAAAAACCCAAACAACCCAACAGTCTCAGATTACATGAAGGGTAAGGGCTTACTTCTCCAAATTCTTGAGCTTTTTGTACTTCCGGAGAGTAAGGAAAACAATCTAGAAGATATTCAGGAAGTATGGAGATCAGTTCTTAGATCAAGATTCATTATAAATAATGACCAAAAAAGTGTTGGAGTTCCACATGTGCTGTTCTTGAGGGCTTAAAAAATACTGGAAAGTGGACGAAGGATCAAAGTAAAGTGTGCTCTGAATTCTTCTAATGTGAAAACCAGATTTATGCATCTCTTACATATGATCAACTTCTGGAGTCCATTACAGGACAGTCTTTTACCTACTGCATGCTGTAAACATAGCTACATTAATTGATGATAGACAGTCTTATTATAACTTAATTTTCATCCAGTGTCTCCAGTTCTTCCTGTTCACTAAGTTGGACTTTGGCAGAGACTAGCAAATGCTTTGTAGGAGTGTGGAAATTTTAGCTCTTATGATTTGTGTCAGAGAGTTGGAAACAGAGGCATGTCAGTCAATTCCAGTAGGTCTGACGTGGCACATAGTCTCAGAAGATCACCAGAAGAGGGATTTTGCAAATCAGTGCTGAGAGCTGGAGTTTGGAGACTGTTTTTGTGGAGTAAGTGTGAAGAGTTTTGGTTTGTGTTTAGTTAGTACTTCCAGTGAGGCTCTGTGTGTTTTCCAGGCCAAACAAATAGAACTGCAGTTCACCGTGGGTGAAGCTATTACCAGTGCTGCTGTAGGAACCAGCTCGGTAGCCGCACGTGATGCGTGGACAGTTACAGAGGAGGAATATACCCCTCCTTCAGGTGAGCCTTCCAGGTTCTGGGACTAGGCTATGGAATGCAAAATCTCACACTTCTGGACTAACACTGACCTCCATGACTTTATTTCTGTGGTGTTAGATTTATAACAGTAAGAAACATTTTGTGTTCGTTAATGCAGTATTTGGGTCTCTGCAATGCTGGTTTATATCAGGCTGTTTCACTGCTTTGAGTCCATCTGCTCAGAGGGTAGAAGACTACTTTATGTGTTGCTTAAATCACTCTGTGAGGGAAATCTAATTCATTACCACTTGACACTGTGTGGGGTGGCTAGTGGCTTTTTTCTTTTTTATATTTTGTTTTCCCATTTTGTGTTAGTTTCAGGTTTACTGCACACAATCCTTTTTAAAATAGTAATTTGAAGTCTTCATTGTAAAGTAGGTTTATAGAATTAAATTTTGAGGTTTTTTCCAAAAAGTTTTTTTCCAAAACCTTGAACTGATATGATTGACACTTACATGCAGTAGATGCAGAAGTTTTATTTAAGAACTGTCTGTACCCATTGAAATACAAGCATGACAAAATGCTGGCTTCAGAGTAGGCAGCTGTAAATGTCAACCTCACACCTGCAAATAAGTGTTTTAATGTTGTGAGAGTGGTCTTAGATCTTAAATATATATAGGTTGAGCATGTGCAGAATGGGATAGAAACAGAACCCTGGCATTGCTCCATAAATTTTGAGTGCAAGAGGGAAAGAAAAAAAAGCTGTACTGAATCTTCATGCAGTATGAGTGGTACATCTTCTGGGCACAGGCTCTGAAACAGTTTCGTGAAGGCTTAGGAAGACTCTTCTCAGTGTTTCTATTGGGAGAAATACTTTGACAGTGAAAAGCTTTTCCAGAATAAGTAGAGGTTAGTGTGTCCCCTGATTAATCCTGATTAGGTTTTTCATAGCTACTGCACATCATACTGAAACTATGATGGTGTGGGTCTTCCCCTCCCCTCCACCATTCTTTCTTCCTTTCTTTTAGATTTGAAAGTCAATGATGTAGTTCCCTGGGTCCTAGATCTTATTTTGAACAAGCACATTATCAGCCCCAACCCGCACGTTAGGCAGGCAGCTTGCATCTGGCTTCTGTCAATGGTGAAGAAGTTGAGCACACACAAAGCAATTAAGGTAAGAAATATGCCCTTTCCTAACACTGACATCTTATGCTTATTTTTGCTTCTCACTTCCTTTCTGTTCCTTCCTCCCCCCCTCACTTCCCTTGTTTCTTTTCCCTCAGTGTTGCTGCAGTCTCTTATTGAGACTCTTTTTGAGACATAGCTTATATATTTTGTTACTAGGGCAACAGACTAACTGGAAGATGGAGGAGGCTGTTCTGGCACCTTTGTAAATATCTGACTTCAACTGAAGTTGGAGTGAGTTCAGTGTAAATAGCTGTTTTAAAATGAAGTAGCAGTACGTTGTCCTTTGAGAAGAAGTAGTTAGAGTCTGTATAGATGTTAGGATACTTTTGAGGAGGTAATGTGAAAAGTATGTCTAGGAGAAGAACAGGGAGGAGAACTAGATAGAATTCCTGGATTCACTTGTTTTACAGAGTTTATCACAGCTTTGGTACCTAGGAGCAATTATGATATGCTTCGTAACCTGTGCTTTTTTGGGTGCACTTTGATGAAACCCTTGTATTTAGGGTGCTTGTTTGTAATGAGAGAATATGAAAGATCCTATAGAAGGACTTTATAAAGCATTCCCAAACAAAATGTCATCTATAAGCACAGAGGTAATACAGGCTATGACGGGACCAGGTAACAGATTTATGCTGTCCAGGTAATGATAAAGAGCTCTGGCATAACAGGTGCTTTGCAGATGTGGGCTGTTACATGTAAAAGTTGCATATTACACTCCTAAGCATTTCTTCATCCTCAAATTAGTGGATTGTACTACCTCCCACAAGATGCAAAGATGGTCTCACGCAGAGGTTAGCTCCATGTAGCTGCAAGCTGGATTTATGATGCATTACCGCCTTGTATGAGACAAGGAAAATAAAGTATGTGGCTTACTAACAGCATGGTAGCTATAAAAAGGTGCTGTACAAAATAACTGTTATCTTCTGTGAATGTCAGTCAGGGTGCTGTTTACCTGTCTGGGAAGGAAGGTAGATCTTGTAAGGGTAGTTCTTCTTGGCAACACCAGTTATACAGTAGCCTCTCTGTAGCTATTAGGAATTTGAGGCCTCAAAGTCCAAAACCTGATATAAAAGTAATGTCCTTTCTTCTTATCTTACAGTCTCATCTCAAGGATATTCAAAGTGCATTTGTTTCAATTCTGTCTGACAGTGATGGTAAGTACTATCACTTAAGAGTTTTGTCTTTTGATGGGCTTTTGACAGAATGGAGGAAATCTTTGAACAGACAGAAATCCACTCTCCATCAGTCATCATTAAAAGGCCACTGATGCAGTAGGAATGATTTCTAGAGGTCGCATGTAAGCACAGCTTTTTTTCTCTGCTTTGCTAACTAAGCATGAATCTTTTTTGGCATTTGCATCTTCAAATTGTGATAAAAGAAACTGTTCCATGGTACTACTTCTGCTCTGCTTTGGGCAGCAGGATGCCTATCAGAGTTCTGTGTGGGCAGGAACTCTAAGCCCCCTTTAAGCTAGCAGATTTTGGCTTACAGGTCTGCCCATGGCAACTAGTTGAAAGTGTGGCGTCCAACAGCCAACTCAAAGCTCGCTATGGTGTAAGAGTATTGCCATTAACTTTGCTGGCCAGCAGTCTGTCAGAATACTTACATCTCTTTGAATTACCTCTGCTACTTAAAAACCTGCAGTGACAATATTAGCACAGAAAAGTCACCTAATTTAAAGGGGAGTATATGTTCAAAACAAACTGCTGCTTCAGAATGCAAAGTTTGTGTCTTGACAGACAGGATTTGCTCTGAGATAGGAGAGCTGTGAACTGCAGTGAAGACCTTTGTTTGCTAGATCATGATCTTGATTGGATATTGTTTTTTAAATTTGTGTGTTAATTACATGTTTATCTTAAATTTACTTTGTAAAATCTCTTGCAGAGCTTAGTCAAGACGTTGCTTCAAAAGGACTTGGGCTGATATATGAATTAGGAAGTGAGCAGGATCAGCAAGAGCTAGTCACCACACTTGTTGATACCCTTATGACTGGGAAAAGGTACAGTGAGTTCAAAACAGAATGAGAGAGGACTCTGAGCTACCTGTGTGTCTTGCCTTTGTGGAAAGACGTGCTCTGTGGCCTAGGGCAAGCCAATGTCCATATATTGCCAGTGGGTCAAACAGGGACATTTCTGGTGTCAGCCTACAGTTTTTTGTGACTGGTTGTTCTGGGTTTGTTCCATCCAGAAAAGCTTCAAAATGGTTATTCAGTCCTGATTCAAGCAGTTCAGATCAGCTTGGATTTGGTTAAATTTCCTGCTTGCTGCATTTTGTAATTGTGAAGGACAGGGACCTCTTGCATCAACTGTGAACAATGTGAATGTTGCAGAAGTTGGGGATTTGGTCATGCCAGAAATGTACCTTTTGCTGAGAAAGTGGTTTTAGTGGTAACTTCTTAGCTGCAGTGCAAAAGTTGCTGGTTTACAGGACTCCTGGCTAATTATCCTGTCAGTGCTGGAAATGCTCTTTAGCAGCGTACTCCTGTCTTAACCCGGTTTAGATGTGGCCACTGTGAATGATAGAAACTGAGGCTGGGAGTGTGGGGATCCAGTGGTGGCAAACAGGAAGATATTAAATGAATGGAAATCTAATTTTTTCATTTTGAAGTAAATATTTGCTGTCCATTTGCTGATGGCTTGTGTCTGGGCCAAAATATAAAGCTGTAATTCAGTGTTTCAATGTTTCATATTTTGACTGCACCACTAAAACCTTGCTTTCTACAGCATCTCCTTAGCATTACACATGGTAAAAAATGGTGAGATTCCTTGCATTGTGTGTGGCTTCATACATGTCTCTGGGTTGGTTTTTTTTTGTGGGATTGGAACTGAAAGAATGGGAAGTTATAGAGTCAGTAAAGCAAAACAAGTTAAATTGATCTGTACTGTGCAGACCATTCAACAGTAGAGTTTGGTAAAGCTAACACTGGACCTCTTTTCTACCAGAGCCAAACATGAGATGACTGGAGAAACTGTGGTGTTTCAGGGTGGCCTGAGCAAAACCCCAGATGGGTAAGTTTACTGACTAAGTCTCAATGACAGACATGCAATCAGTGCTGAAACGGTGTTCTCTTGCTTATCAATCTGTTTCCTGAGTGCTGCAAGTTAACATAGGTATTTGCTTGTTGTACAGAGAGGACTGTTCTTTGTTGGCTTTAGGCTGTGATTTCACTATAACTTTAGCTATTGTGGCATTTTTGTAGCTTAAAAATAGTGACACCAGTTTCCTTTATCCTTCCTAAAGTCAAGGTCTTTCCACCTACAAGGAGCTTTGTTCACTGGCTAGTGACCTCAATCAACCAGACCTGGTGTACAAATTCATGAATCTGGCCAACCATCATGCCATGTGGAATTCTCGGAAGGTAATTTACTGCTTTCATAGCACTTCCACTCCCACTGTGAACCTTGGAAACAGTTACTGTATTTGTCTAGCTCTACTTACATGACCTATGGATAATGTCATGTGGAGGCCATTTGTAGATGCTTTGGTTTTAGGTTGAATGCAGGTGTACCACTCTGATACACAAATTCAGGATGACCTGAAATTCTTAAAACGGGGTTCACAGATTCATAGAAGGGTAGAGGTTAGAAGGGACTTTAGAGATCATCTAGTCCAACCCCCCTGCTAAAGCAAGATCACTGAGCAGGTTACACAGGAACACGTGCAGGTGGGTTTTGAATGTCTCCAGAGTCGACTCAGCAACCTCTCTGGGCAGCCTGTCCCAGTGCTCCGTCACACTCACAGGATAGAAGTTTTACCTCATGTTGAGATGGAACTTCCTGTGTTGTGGTTTGGGCCCATTGCCTCTTGCCCTGTCACTGGGCACCATGGAGAAGAGTCTGGCCCCATCCTCTTTAAATATTTATAAAAATTGATGAGATCCCCTATCATCCAGGCTTCTACCCTTCTCCAGGCTAAACAGCCCAGCCCCAGCTCTTCCAGCTTTTTTTCATATGAGGGATGCTTCAGTCCCCTCATCATCCCCATAGCCTTCCCTGGACTCTCCAGTAGTTCCCTGTCTTTCTTGGGCTGGATATGCAGCTCCTGATGTGATGTCACCAGTGCAGAGCAGAGGAGGACAAACTTCCTTGAACTGCCAGCCACACTCTTAGTATTGTACCCTGGGATACTACAGGCCTTCTTGGCCATGAAGGCATACGGATGGCTCATAGATAACCTGTTGTCCACCCAGACTCCCAGGTCTTTTTCCACAGAGCTGCTTCCCAACAGGTCAGCCCCTAACCTGTACTGGTGCCTGAGGTTATTCCCCCTGAGGTGCAGGGTCCCTACACTTGCATTGGTTGAACTTCACTAGATTCCTCTCCACACTGTCTACATCTCATTGGATGGCAGCACAGCCTTCTGGTGTGTTGGCCACTCCTCCAAGTTTTTTTATCATAGTGAACTGCTGAGGGTACTCTCTGTCCCCTCATCCAGGTTTTTGATGAATATATTGAAGAAGACCAGGCCAAGCACTGACCCTGGGGCACACTGGGCATAGGGCAACACTAGAGGCCTCCAAGTATATTCTGCACCACTGATGACAATTCTTTGATAGCTGCCATTCACCCGATTCTTGGTCCACCTCAGTGTCTCCTCATGTGACCCATGCTTCCTAAGCCTGCCTGTGAGGATACTATGAGAGACCATGTCAAAGCCTTGCTGAAGTCAAGGTAGAAACGTGCACTGCTCTGCATCTACTCAGCCATTCGTATTGTCGGAGAAGGTTATCGGATTAGTCAGGCATGATTTCCCCTTGGTGAATCTGTGCTGACCACTCCCAGCTACCTTCTTTTCCTCCAAATGCTTAGAGATGACCTTTAAAATTAGTTGTTCCATCATCCAATGCCTCCTCTGAATCAACTGTGATCCTTTTACTTTGAGGCGTGCTTTCTGGACAGTTCTTGATGTGTTCAAACAATGAGATGATTAGTTTCAAAACTGGATGAATTTTTAGATGCTGGAGAAAGTGACATTTTTTTTACATAAAAGGGCAGAGCAAAAAGTATTCAGCACAGATTGCTGAAGAGTTAGTTGACAATACATCAGCTTAATCACTGTTGTTAAAAGTAACCGTTTAAAACCTTTCTCAGGGCTAAAATACTGTTGGATCCACTTCCTGAAACAAAAAGCAGTATAATGAATTGTAAGTGTACATTACAGAGCTGGGGACACAAAAATATGGGGACTTTTCCATTGGCTTTACATAAGCATGTAAAAACTTGGTTTGTCCCTGGGAGCAGGCAGAGCACCTTTTGTGTGGTTTCACACAGAGGACCCAGGTAACTGTTATCTTCTGTCTTGCACCTTTTGTGCTCTTTCCTTGCTACCTGAGGTTTTGAGTCTCTGACAGCACCACTTAGTGCAAAAAACATGCCCAGCATTAACTTTCATCCAGAGTTTGACAAGTTGTCCTGTCTCTCAAGGGTCTATTCTCTTTGCAGTGAGACTTCAGAAGTATAGCCCCAGGAGCACAGTTAAGTTCCTCACCCTCACAGGATTTCACCAGCCAGGATGAGTCAAGAAAATCTATTTGGCAAGTGTAGGTTTAGCTTTGGCATTTGAGGAAACTGCAGAAACATTTAACCTGAAAAGGAATAGTAATAAAGACACTCTCAGGACCACACTGAGAATGTCTTCATTACTCTTCCTTTTCTAGACTAACCCAGACCAGCACATCCTGTCCTGTGAAATCTCTAACTTAGAGGTTTGGGTGGCAGCTTTTGACACTGTAGGTCAGGGAACATGAAATTGTTAAGAGGCAGGTACTATGCAATGCTTCCATTGATCAGTTTCTTTTTGGGCTGTCCTGACAGGTCCCATGGGACTTCATGTGTGAGCAGTAGTTCTGCTGTGTTAGAACTGACAGTGGAATTAGCGCTGGGGAAAGGGAAAAGTGTGGAAGAGTACTTGAGTTTAAAGTAAATATGGACAGATGCAAAATTGTAATCCATAGAAATTTGAGGTTGGAGAACTAAGAGTTAGTGTAAGTTTGTTTTCAGTTCTGATGTTATTCTAGTTTTTCTAAATGCGGCAGAACTGTAGGGAAAGCAGCAGCTTCCCCTCAGCAGTTTTTTTCTAAAAAAGAGTCTCTTTTGGAAGAACATATTCAAATCTTCAGTAGTTCTAGTTCTCCACCATCACATCAGCAAATGGGGTCAGTAAGTATCTTGAAATGCGTGTTGGAGAGAAGGAAGTGTTGAAGTGGTGTGTTGTCTGCTGAGTGGGATTGTGTGCTAGATCACTGTGGTATTGTAGCACTGACTAGGGGCTAATTCTGATGCCATTCTAGTCCCTTTGATTTGGGATAAATCTAAACTGGGTTGGCCAACTTTGACACTGACTGATGTGCCTAGGAGCCATAGCTGAGTGCATGAGCAGATTATTTTAACTAATATTTCTGTCATCATTTCAGGGAGCAGCTTTTGGTTTCAATGTGATAGCTGCCAAGGCTGGAGAGCAGCTGGCTCCGTTTTTGCCCCAGCTTCTTCCTCGTCTCTACCGTTACCAGTTTGACCCCAACCTGGGCATTCGACAGGCAATGACAAGCATTTGGAATGCCTTGGTGACTGACAAGTCGATGGTGAGTGAGCAGCACGGTGCAGAGTGGTGGGTTTGCTGTAGCCATCAGTGTCTCAGGGATCCTCATGGGACAATTGCATCTTTTGAAAGAATGGGCTGTGCAGAAAGGGGTGATATATGGGCCTGTACA
The DNA here is from genome assembly GCA_013399135.1 of Heliornis fulica. Classification (NCBI taxonomy): domain Eukaryota; kingdom Metazoa; phylum Chordata; class Aves; order Gruiformes; family Heliornithidae; genus Heliornis; species Heliornis fulica. The sequence continues at coordinate 22,099 of VXBZ01010292.1, read as the reverse complement.
GAAAGGGGTGCTTGAATCCATGGTTCAGCTGGAGGATACACAGAGGTTTTGCACTGCCTCTTATATGTGAAAGGACTCTGCAGACCTTGTTTGTGCAGCCAGCATTAAAGTTCATGATTTACTTTAATTGGGGTCTTCCCACACCTCAATATTGCTTTGATATAGTTTATGATAAGCTCTTCAGGAATCCTTATGGTCTAATATGCCCTTCCTACAGGAAGAGCACCTAAATAGGGTTGCTCAGTTTTTAAGTGGGAGGAAGCTCATGGGAAGAGGCTGTTCCATCAGTTTGAAGATAACTTCTCCCAGATTAAAGACAAGTGAGTGGGATTTTTGTGGGACGCCTTTGATCTGGCTCTGAAGGGCCTAGAGTTGGGTTTGTAAATATTTTCACCTAGTAAAGCTGATCTTAGCGTGAAATCATTTGCTCTGATCCCCCACTGAAGTGCAACTGCTTATCCTGTGAATATTTAATTGGTGCTGCATCTGAACAGTCACTATGTTAAAGGACTGAGGGATGTTTTCTTGCTGTCTCTGTCAGCACTGAGACTTGAGCAGTGCAGAGAGAAGCATGTGTAAAGCAAAGTCGGAGTAAGTTTATCTGGGATCAGCTCTGACAAGTGTTAGTTCATCTGCTGTGGCTGAAAACAGGTTGTGTTGTCTAAAAGGATGCATGGTCCATGATTGTTTCATGATTTTTTCCTTTTTTTTTTAATCATAGGTTGATAAGTACATGAAGGAAATTCTTGAAGATTTGATCATTAACCTAACCAGCAGTCTGTGGAGGATCAGGGAATCCAGGTATTGCTAGGAAAAGTAGCAGATATTTCTTTTAACTTCTTTTCTTCACTATACACTGTTAAGATGAAGCAGATGAGGTGGGAAAGAGTACACATGCTTTGGTCAGAACAGAGCCCAGTCTTGTCATCTGCACTTGAAATGTGACACAATCTTGAAGCCAATTGCTTCACTGAGCCTGAAATTTTCCATTTCTATTTCTTGGACCTGAAATACTACCTAATGTTAGCAAATCTTGTCAGCTATATATGTGCTTGGAAGCAGGATACCAGTTGGTACATCATTTTTAATTCATAAACTCGGGGGGTTTAATAGTATTTTGTAGTTATGCTGTATTGAAAACTTCCATTTTAATTTGAATTCCAGGCTCTAGGCCATTTTGTTTTGTTCTTAACCTGTATCTACAGAAAATAAATATGAAACAATCTTATAACTGAAATGTTTGCAATAGCAATTTTTACTGCAGCACCCTTTCTCACTTGCTGTGACCTGTTTCAGATTTCACATGACTGCCTGAACATTGGGGGGTTTGTTTGCTAAGGGAGGGGTTCTTCTGACAGAGCAGATTTAGGGTTTGTGGAAAATAAGGAGTGTGAAACAGTTCTTGGTCATTTTAACCATTTACTTATACACGCTATTTTATATATATATATATATATATATTTATAATCACCATGTAAAGGAAATAAATGCCTTGTTGCAGCTGTCTGGCACTGAATGACTTACTAAGAGGAAGACCTTTGGATGACATTATAGACAAGCTCCCAGAGATCTGGGAAATCCTGTTCAGAGTGCAAGATGACATTAAGGTAACGGAACTGATAATTGAATAGGAATCTTCAGCAGAAAGTACAGTGATCAAGCTCTGAGATGTTCAGAGAGAGATTCCTTGACAGGTTGAGGCCAGTGGGAATTTTGGTATTAAGCAGACTAGAAATTCAGGTCTCTGTGCAGTTAAAATTGCCATGCCACACGGGATATTCTTTCTGTATGTTTCTCATGTTTTTAAGTGTTGGTTTTCATTCCTACTATGCTTATTCTTAATGGTTCAGTATTTTTCGTGGATATAAAAGAATTCTTAAGTACTGCTTAACTCTCAAGTGTAGAAACATATATTTTGGGCCACTTGTGTGCTTAAATGGCTTGCATGTATGAAGTCAGAGTTCCTGGGTCCTTCCAGGTTTGAGCTGTGATCTCTCTGGATCCAGATTTCTCTGCTCAGATACAAGCAAGGCTGAGCTGTTTTCCAGAGTGCACTGTGTGCCAGAAAGTGGCTTCCATAGTATTAGATTTAATAATGCGTTTGAGAAATGTCCCTGGGCACTGAAACCAACTAAGCAGTTTTGACTCAGTGCAAATAAGCTGTATTAGCCTCCACAGTTGAGTAACTGCCTGTAAACTCCCTTTTGAGAAGTATCTTAATTCCTGAAGTTTACCTTGAAATGGTTTGGGAAGGATGGCTCGTAGTGGGCCAGGCTTTTTCAAATAAAGTCCCAAGACTTCACCAGTCAAGGTGGTTGTGTTTCATTACCCAGGAATCTTGGCAAATACTGCTTAATTCATCACTACAAGTAAAGTTAAAAAAATCTCAATGGAGGTATCATGCCAGAGCTTCACTGATTTTACTGTTTGCTTTAGTTGATCTTTCTCTGCTCCTAGACATTAAGTTGAGTAAAGCATCACTAAGCAATAGGCATTATAATGAGGAGGGCGTAAAGCATGCCCAAAGCACTATATTTATGTGGTAGAAGGTTCCACTGGGGTTTTTGGGTTTGGTTTGGGGTTTTACTGTTTGGCTTTTTTGTTGGTGTGTTTGTTTTGAGGAGAACTAGTAAAATTATATGTGCCAGGCAGGATTGTTAATGTTTCTTTTATTGAATAGGCTTTTTTGAAATACTATATTCAGTATTAACCTTGAATGTAGCCTTGTCAGTAGTAGTGCTATACTTACCAATTAATATAAATGAGTATATAGAAGATTCTAAAATAGTAACAAGTGATTGTTAACATATTTTTAGGAGACTGTGCGAAAGGCAGCAGAACTAGCCCTGAAAACTTTAAGCAAGGTAAAACTCTAATTTTGTCATTTGCACAAGGAGACTCACATGGTTTTGATGTCAGATAATCCATCATTCACTGTCATACCTGCGGTAGTGACCCATTCACCATAGATTGTTGTCTTGAAAAGATTTGTACTGTAAGGCACAGTTAGCCCCATACACAGCAGTCTTAAGTAGCTCAAGCACATGCTCCTCTGAACTTGTGTTGGTGCTGGTGAAGTTCTACTGCTTGAGGACAATGCAATGTTAAATTCTATGCAACCAGGGGAGGGATGTAATGATCTATGTCTTTTTCCTCTATGTCCGTTTTTTCCCCCACTTAGGGGTGGGATTTAAGGAGATTTCCTTAACTTTGGCAGTTGACCAGCCCAACCTATCTAGTTGACCAAGCCCAGAGGACCCTCACTGGTGTGAAGCAAAGTAACCCACTCTGGACTTTACTTTCTGGTGCTGTTACTAACACAAGATTTCTTGTTGTAGTTATATATATCATTTAATGTTTCATTTGATATTACTCTAAAAAAAAGTCACGTTTGTGGAAATGGAAATGCAGCTGAAGACCTGTGTTTGAAATCATACCGTCACAGTGCATGCAGCATAAATTTTCAGTAGCGCAAGTGGCACAAGTGGCAGTCTGGTCCTAAAACACTGTTGAAATTACAGAATATGTTCTGATCTGGGACTTGGTCTGTCTTGTGGACTGGCTGAATCCATGTGACTGAGATAAGCTGTCCCTCACCTGAGAACTGTGAGGGTGACAGATTACTGGTACAGGCTGCCCAGAGAGGTTGTGGAGTCTCCTTCTCTGGAGACATTCAAGACCAATCTGGACATGTTCCTATGTGATCTACTCTAGATGATCCTGCTCGGGCAGGGGGGTTGGACTGGATGATCTTTTGAGGTCCCTTCCAACTCCTAACATTCTGTGAGAAGTCATTTGGTCCATCTCTTCATCTAGATGCAGGTCAAGGTTTGCTGGGCTTTGAATTTGTCTTTTTTAGAGGCTGACCAGCTGAAACTTCTTTTAGGGATGTGGCTTAGGGCTTAAACAACTCCCATAGAGGAGAATGGAGGTGTAACAGTGCGTACATTTGGCTGTGAGCAGTTGTTTTATTTGCTGTTAGCTTCTTATGTCTTACAGAGAACGTGCTTTGATGTAATCTGAGCATGAAGTATGTAAACACTTGCAGCACTGATTGTCATCTGTCTCCAGGTCTGTGTGAAAATGTGTGACCCCTCTAAAGGAGCAGCTGGCCAGAAGACAATAGCTGTATTGCTCCCTTGCCTCCTAGACAAAGGAATAGTAAGCACAGTTGCTGAAGTCCGTTCTCTCAGGTTAGTTTGGCATCATGTAAGTTCCTTGGGGGTCAGGTTATGATTTGTCCCAATAAGACCCATCTTATTCACTTGAGTTGGAGAACCTTTTTTGTTTTAAGCAGCAAGTATCTCCCCAAAACAGCTTTCCTGCTGAGTCCTTTTCTCACCCAGTTCAAACAGCAGCCTGGTGGATTATACTTATCTTTTGGGAGTATCTGGCCTCCCTGAAAATGCTCAAGTGCAGTTCCCAGCAGCAAACTGATCTGCCAGCACTTTGCTGCATGTGAAGCTTCAGTGGACTTTCGGGCCTGGCATATGTATTCTGCTTGTAAGCAGAAAATGCTGTGGTAGTTCTTGAAGCAGTCAGGCCTTACTTCACAACTGATCCTGAGTAATGGCAGTTCACATCCCAGAGGTGACTGCATTTGGTCACACTGTTCAAATACATTTTAAATCATGGAATGATTTGATATCTCTGGTTGTATAGGGACTTCATGTGCTTGTCATTTTGTAACCTTCTTTATTCCTTCATTTGCTTGACACACAGAGAAGCTGGAAAATTCAGACCTGGAGTGTAGCTGGTCTTTGCAAAAAATAATTTTATTTTATTGAACGTTATTATTCAGAAAGGTTAGAATTTTCCTAACAAATTGTATAGGTGAATACTTCATTTTCACCCCTTTTGCAGACACGAAAACCCTTTTTCAGAATGCAGCCTGAAGTATGTGGTCAGTCTGAAACTGACAAGTGGGTTTTGAACAAATCTTTGTAATTTATTTTCCTTGGGCAGAGATAGTGAGGTGAATTCACCCAGATCTGCTTTAAAACACAAAGATGTGTTCTTTGTTCCTGTATCTTTCCTAGTACAGCCTCTTTGCCCAATCTCTTTGTGACATTGTGGCCACAATCACTGTGGAAAGTGTAGAACAGTTGGAAGGGTATGATTTTGCTTAAGCAGAAAAATACATAAATATTTGTTTGCATGCAGATTTCTGTTGGTGTATCTGAGATTTGGATTGGCATAAAGGAGACAGGTTTTTCAGCTAGTCTGTGTGTTTGTTGACCTTCTCTTTGATCTTCCTTTACTCTTTGTTTTGTTTTCCCCAGCATTAACACGCTTGTGAAGATCAGTAAAAGTGCCGGATCTATGCTGAAACCTCACGCACCAAAACTTATCCCAGCCCTGCTGGAATCCTTGAGTGTGCTGGAGCCTCAAGTCCTCAACTATTTGAGTCTTTGTGCGACGGATCAGGAGAAAGTAAGTGCAATTAGAGTGGGGAACACAGATAACGAATTAAGCTTTGTTACAGAAAAATAGAGAAGTGTATAGAAAAGTGTTCAAAGACTAAAATAAAAATAGCTGATAAGTTACTAAAAATGTGTGATCATTGGAATATGGCAGGGTGTGTTTTTAAAGGGTTGACATGTTTCAGAAAGCGAAGAATCTTCTCCATAAGTAAGAAGTAAGACCTGTTGTTAAAAGACACTTCAGCTCCATGTACAACTGTGAGAGAGGTGATGAGAGAATTTGCAGTAATTCTCCGAAATGCACCTGTACTGTCAGACTTCACTGCTTTTTTTGTCAGGGGATTAACTGCAGGAATTTTTATAAATTAGAAGGTATGCCATAGCACTGTGGTCTGGAGGTGGAAGTTGTCAGCCCTTTGGTCTCTTTCAAAGAACCATACCAATTAGCATCACTGTTCTGGGAAAGTGGCTGCCATCTACTGTTCAGAGGCTAATATTGCTAATTTCATTGTGGGGTCAGGGAGTAATGGAGTCAAACACTGTCCTGTGCAAACGAGAAAGCAGTGAACATTAGTCAGAATAGGTGACTTTTACTTTCTTATCTCTCCTTTCTTTTTTTGTGCTCCTGTAGTTCTTTTCTGTGGTGTTGGGAGTGGTTTAGTCCCTGTACTCCAGCTGAATTCCAGCTTTACTGCCTCTGAAAGGGAGATGTTCATAGTCTGTAGACATAATTAGTTTCTATATATATCTGAAACAGATTTTGGGTTGAGTTTGCAAGGTGGCGACAAGTTGTAGCTGATGTTGCCCTTTCCACTGTTTTCATGTTAGGTTTACACTCAGACTTGTTTTTTTTTTTCTTTGTTTTTCAGACTGCAATGGATAGTGCCAGACTTAGTGCTGTAAAGTCATCTCCCATGATGGAAACCATTAACATGGTCAGTACTTGATTCACAAGGGTTCTAGTGTAAGGTGTGTTGTTGAAGGAGAATGGAAATTGAAGTGAGGGCTTCACAGAATCCATCTTTTTCATGTATTGACTTCTCACATCCTGTTGCAGCAGCTTGCTCTTCCTATCAGTTAGGAATAACCTTGTCTCCATTTGGAGTCAGACAGGCTGTTTCTCCACCTGAAGACCTGCCTGCTTTGACGAGGGCATCTTTCAAGTGCTTTTCGTTGAGTGGGTGCTGAGCTGGTTCTGGGTTATGCTAGCTGTCATTTCTCTTCATCTGTCTCATAATCCACAATCAACTTACTGAGTTGATGATAGTCATGGTTTTAAGGCACAGGTGCTGTCCAGCCCTTGCTTCTTAGTGCCTTAGATATCCCTACCTGAGTCTTGCCAGTGGAAGTTCTTAGAGAAGATGCTGATATTGCAAAGCACTGTCAGCAGCTGGTGTGTGGCACTGTATTTTCCTCCTGCTGCTGGAGGAGGAGTTGCTGAAGCCCAGCAAGTGTGCTGCAGGGTCTGTCTTGGCAGAGCTCCTGCCCTCTGTAAGAGCCTCTCCCTTTGCAAAGGGACAGGCTCTTACAGAGGGCAGGAGCAGGCAGTGACTGTGAGCACTGACCAAGTTTTGGAAGCACAGCCACAAACATATTTGTTTTTTGTGCTTGTAAAAGAGTAACAATACCAGGCCTTCGTGTACATGTACGTGTGTAGAGCTGCATTTTGGTGTCAGGTGAAGCGCTCTATAAATAGTGTGTAAAGCAGCTGGGAATTAAGGGCTCCGTGTAAAACTGTGCTCACTGCCACACAACAGGCTGCAGCAGCTGCTGCTGTCCCTCCTCTTGGCCACACATCTCCTCTACCAGCCCTTGGAAGGATAGTTTCCATGCCCTGGTCAATGCTTGGGAATTACTAGGAAGGGAGAAAGGAAAATGGGAGGAAGGAGAGGTAAGAAATAGAAGCAAAGAAGAAATAAATTGAGTGAGAGAGCAATCGCTGGTCCTGGTTCCAGGGTTGATTTGGCTAGCAGAAGTCTCTGGTTCTCAGGAGCACTTTTTTTGGAATTTTTTTTCCCCTTGGGTTTGCTCATCTTCCCCTTCTGTGTTTGCCTTACCAGTTCAGCCATCCCAGGGGTGTCTTATCTCAGGTTTCACCGGTCCCAGGTGATGTGCAGCATGATTTGAGTGGAAAATGTCATAAATGTTTAGCATGTACTCCTTTCTGCTCATTAGCATCTGTAGGGTGTCAGCTTTAATATTATGTCTGTCTCTTTATCCCATATTTTTTAGCCCACGTTGCTATCGTAAGGTTCCTTTTTTCAGCGTGTATCAAGACAGTTTGAGCTGCTGCCATGACAGCAGAGTTGAAAGAGTTTTGTTCCAGGGGTTTTGCATCACCCCCCAGCCCTGGCAGACAGACAGACACAGAGACAGACAGACACACACCGCCCCTGCACTACCATTTCCTTACCAAGTGGTCACAAAGCTTTGGGATTGAAACTATTTGTTCTTCCGGTTGGTTTTTCCCTGTATACCTTTGCATCGGTTTCCCTCACCAAAAGGAATTCTTGTTCATGTGCAACTTTGATCCTTCTAGACAACTGGAGTGCAGGATTACATCTGTTCCAGCAAACAGTAGTTTTAGCAGGGTCAGCCCCACACAGAGCTGGACAAATCTGTACGTGGTGGAAGCCGCATTGTGGTGCCTTTTCCTCAACCATGAAGCAAACCTCACAGTTCAGTGGAAGACCAGCCTGCAGAACTGAGGGAAGCCTCAGCTTGGAAGAAGACCAGCTGAAGTCTGACACCATTACCTCTTCTTTTTTTTTTCTTACGCCCTGTCCCCCTAGAGCTTGCAGTATTTGGATGTGTCTGTCCTGGGTGAGCTGGTTCCTCGTCTGTGTGAACTGGTCAAAAGTGGAGTGGGCCTTGGCACAAAGGTATGAATCTGATTTGGATAGCTCATAGAATTGGGAGTCATTTTACATCTGAGTTTCAACCACCTATATATCACTTGTGATTTGACAAATGTGTGCTGCTTTAATCTCCCTTGGGCTACACATCTGTTGTGCTCTGTGACACTGAGTGCAGAAGCTTGTCCTTGATATCTGTAAATCTTACAGGACTACCTACCCCAAGTGTGGGTCCTGGTAAATTTTTTTTTTTCCTAGTTCACTTCTTGCTATTCATTTGTTACAAACTTGACCTGCTTCCACCCTTGGATCCTGACTTACCAGGGTGGAGTCTTGGAGAGCCTAAAGTACATTATACCAGTGCCTACAGAAAGCATTATCAGTAGTAGCTAGGGGCTAATAGTGCTTTGTAATAGTGCTAATAGTGCTAATTTTACCTTTGTTTTAATTTGCAATCAATCTTCCAGGGAGGCTGTGCCAGTGTAATTGTGTCCTTAACCACACAGTGTCCTCAGGACTTAACACCATATTCAGGTAAGGTTTGCTTCTAGGGTCAGGTTTTAAAGCTGCTTTTGGTTGCTGGTGTTAGGGTAGTATTATGGCAGTTTTCCTTCCTACTGGTCCTTGATTTCAGCACAAGAATGATCTTTCTGTGTGCATTTTCCTCAGAGTTGTCCGAGGTTGCCTTGTGCTTGTAAAACTGCCCTGCTGGGGATACCACACCAAGTGGGAAGAGGCAAAGGAAGGAGTTAGGGGGATTTGATAGTGCCTAAGCAGGAATGTGCAGAAAAGTTGCTAGACTTCCATGGCGCAGACTAACAGTGTCTGTGTGAGTGCAGCACTGCCAGTAAACACTCCTTCAATTGAATTTCAGGGGGACCATAACACGGACTTTGCTTCCCTGGGTGTTTGCCTTTTTTTTTTTTTTTTTTACAATTTATTGTAAAAGATTGATTTAGTACTAGAAGTGAGGCTCACTTCTATGGCAAAATAGAAATGAAAATGAAAGCTTGATCAGCTCTAGTGCTCACCTGCAGGAACACTGTTGGTGAAGGTGTGCTGGCAGAACACTGGGTACTGCTGACCCTTGCTGTGTATGCTGTGCACTCCTTTAACCATAAGGACCAGGCAGACCTAAAACCCTGCAAACATGCAGTGAGGAAAAACATATATGTTCAAGCAGTGTAATGAAATGGAGGGTTTTTTATTTCCTGACTTGACAATAAGAACAAGATACTCCTGATAAAGCAACATCTCTTTCAACAGGCAAACTTATGAGTGCTTTACTTAGTGGCCTGACTGATCGCAACAGCGTGGTACAGAAGTCTTTTGCCTTTGCTATGGGGCATCTAGTCCGGGTGAGTTCGGGGTTGAGTGACTCTAGGTTTTTGGGTTTTGTTGTGGTTTTATTTTTTCTTTTTCTTGGTTTGTTTTTTTTCCAAGTGTTTTTGTGATTTGAGTCTCTTCCTTGTTACAGACTTCCCGGGACAGTAGCACTGAGAAGCTGCTACACAAACTAAGCAGTTGGTACATGGAGAAGGATGGTACGTTGCTTTTGGAGTGTTCAGTTACAGAATACAGTGCACAGAAGGTCCTGATGATAGTAAAAGCTGCTAAAGAAGCACTTCTATATAATGATGCTTGGTTTCGCTGGTCGATAAATTCACATGCATCATTATATTGGGCTGTGCACTTCTTGCTTCCCAGGAGGCAGACCAAGCAGTCAAAGGGAAGTCCTGCTCCCCAGCTGTAACATGGTGTGCTTGTTTTACTTCTTCAGAGCCAGTTTACAGAACAGGCTGTGCTTTAACTGTGCACGCTATGGGACGCTACAGCCCGGACGTAGTGAAGAACCATGCCAAACATGTGCTGCCGTTGGCTTTTCTTGGCATGCATGAGGTTCCTGATGAAGAAAAAGGAGAGAAAGAGAATGCTACTCTGTGGACTGAAGTTTGGCAGGAAAATGTACCTGGTAAGTTGTGGTAAGAGCTTTTGGGAAAGCATGGGGCAAGAAATACCACGCTCTCTGGAAATTCATTTTGGAAATAGAGAGTTCTCATGGTAAGATATTTGGGAAGCTTGTTTCCATTTTTGTCCTTGCTGAAGATGTCCTGAATAAGTTTTGGCAGGTTAGCTTCTCTGTGGCTATTTAAAATAATTACAGAGCTTTTGATCACTGAGAATACACAGACCCATTCAGGAGAAGCATTTTAAGATTGTGCAGCACTAAATGCTGCTGTAACATGGCCCTGATGGTGGCACAGATAGCTGGACAACTTCAGAAATATTGATGCCAGCCTTTAAGGGCTGCTGTGCACCCTGAAATTACAGGGGACCTTGGCCTATGTCATGGGTTGGAGAGCTGGTTTTAACTTCAGTGAATGAAACTGTGCTATAAAAGTGTTATTTTGCCATGCTCTTTGTGTAGAGGAAGATCTAGATGCATGATGAAATGGGTTTGCTCGCTTCTTCTCTGGCCTGATTTTTGGACCTTGTCCCTCAGTCACCAGATTGCTTTTCTGGAGCTTAGGAAAAGAGCTGCAAGAAGGTTTTCCAGTGGCAGGTTTATGTAGAAATTATGTTTCTTAGATACAGGCTAATGCAGTGTCTAGTGTCTGACACATGGAAGGACTGAGATGAGCTCTATGTCTAAGTAAATGCTAAAGATTTTCTTTGGAAGCATCTAGAAAACAGAACTCATTCAGTGAGCCTGGGAGGAATACCCCTTTGCTTGAAGTAGGCCTTGCTGATATGTTACATGGCCCTCCAAAAAAGGATAAATCTGTAATTGGTTTGTTTGGGGTTTTTTAATAAGATCAGATTGCTTGTTGGTTGGTTGGTCTATGGTAAGATTACAGTTTTTCCTGTGTTTGACATGCAGGCACTCAGGGTGGCATCAGACTGTATATGCAGGAGTTGATAACCATCACCCAGAAGGCTCTGCAGTCCCAGTCCTGGAAGATGAAAGCCCAGGGAGCAGCTGCCATGGCCTCGACTGCCAAACAGACAGGCTGCCTTGTACCACCACATCTGGGAATAGTGCTCTCCGCGCTACTGCAGGGCCTGCCAGGGAGGACCTGGACTGGGAAGGTAAAAAAGGAACCGGCACCTCCTGGGTCACTGAGTACCAGCATGCACCCCTCATGCAGTGTTCTGTACATGGGGCAGCACAGGCAGGAACTCTGGCACAGGGAGTCTTGCCTCTTGCACTGCCCTTAGCAGGTAAAAAAAATGACAGGAAGAAAAGTAGGTGGAGATCAGATTGCTGTAGGAGTTTGGTTCCCACTCCTGCAGCTTCCACTGCACCGTGTTCTAGCTTGAGGGGAGTCGCTTGTGCTCAGAGGTCTTGTGGAGCCCCTTTCCATGGCCAGTTCAGTGCAGATGGAAAGCCATGTCCTCTGCAGCAGGGCGTGGAAGTGACAGACTCTGCTTCTCTAAGCTGGTGTATTTCCCTGCTGCCTCTTGCAGTGGAGTACAAAGACTTCCCTGTGCGGCAGGACTATGCCATTTGGCTGTGCAGTGTTTCTCAGTGGTATCTGCTTTTCTCGTTGCAGGAGGAGCTGCTAAAGGCCATTGCCAGTGTTGTCTCTTCATGCAAGTAAGTGTCTGGAAAGAAGTAGCATTCTCAGGATTGGGGATCTCAAAAAGGGAGTTGTTGTGCAGCGTTGTTGCCCATCTGGTGCTAAGGAGACTAGAAAGTTGTGACCACTGTCCTGATCTCCCAGCAGCATGTGAGAAGTCTCTGTCCACTCAACTTGTAAGTGTGTGTGTCACTAGTGAGAGCTGGGAAGGGCAAGTGATACTTCAGAGGGAGCTGCAGAGGTGAAAGCATGATTGAGGGCAAGGAAAGGGATGATGAGAGGCTAGAATTGCTGAGAAAGGGGAAGGGAAAGGATGGACGCCTTAAAGGGGAAAAGAGAGGAGGAGGTGTAGAAGAGTGAGGGGCAGAAAGTACGTTGGAAACATGAGGAAAGACGGGAAAAAAAACCCATGGGCGGGGACAGATTTAGAGCAAAGAACAGCACCAGAGTGTAACTGCAGTTACAACTATTGATAGGCAACCCTGTGCCTGGACACAGGAGTTGCATCCTTTCTGTGGGAAATGCAGTGTTTGGGAAGGGGTTGATGTGGGTCTGAGGGCTCCTGTATGCCTTGTGTTTCAGTGCAGAGCTGCAGAAGTCAGTGCCTGGCCAGCCCACCGTCAGTGACATTGTCCAGGCTGTCCTGAAAGAATGTCGGAAAGAGAACCTAAGGTACAAGATGGTGGCACTGCGCTGTGTGGCTGGCGTGCTGCAGGCAACAAAGGAAGACCGGTTCCAGGAGCTGGCAGATATCATCTTTCCCATGATAAAGAAGGTGACAGTTCAGCTTCTTGAGTTTTCCCTCTTTCAGAGCAAAGCACCCATGTGGTGACAGTCCAGCTGATGCTGGACATGCGCCAGACTTCTGCCCAGAAGGCTGCTGATGTGAGGAATACACCACACTCAGCCAGATCCTTGGTGGGGCTGAATACCAGAGCCCTGGGGGGGGTGTACCTGTGCTGCCCAGATTCTGAATTAGCCCAGCTGTTCAGTGTCTGCAGTGCTTCACAGTTCTGCAAGTGGGACTCGTGTAGCATAGGCAGATGTTTGGATGACAGGCCACGGAGCCTGCTGTGCACTTCTGCAGGTTCCCAGTAGTACTAGAGTTACTGGTGGCCCATGGGGCCTGTGCTCTGTCTCTGTGGAGGCAATGACTGGGTACGAGGACTGGTGTGCGCAGCTGCAAGGGAAGACTGAATTGCACTGAAGTGAAGTGTGTGGCTAGCCTGCCCTCATCCTTCTGTCGATCATACCTTCCCCCCATGGCCTCCGCAGAACTCTCTTGAGAGCATGGGCACAGGTCTACCAAAGCATGATGAAGAGGATGAGGACATGAGGGAGAAAGAGGTGCAGATGGAGTCCCTGATCTGTGCCTTCGAGACCCTGGGCAAAGCCTGGCCAAGGAGCCTGGAGACTCAGCGTAAGTCTGCTGATGGTGTGCTGAGCAAACTTTCCTGTCTCCAACTGTTTCTTCTATAATGAAAAAGGGGAGGAGAGGGGGATTTTGGGAGTGTGTGTGGGGCTTTTGGGGAGGCTGCTTGCAGCTCATGAGATCTTCAGCCAGAAAGCTGCTGGAACAGCTTTTCCACAGAGTGGCCCACCCTTGGGCAAATTCCGTCACTGTTGTCTGACATCAGACTGTTCTGAGTTTGGCAGCGCGCCAGATGCCTTGTCAACAGCAGCCTGGTTCTGCTGTTCACATTTACGTTTGCATCAAAGCTGATACAAGGTGTAGAAACTGGGTATTTGGGAAACCCCCCACCCAACAGGTCACTCCATTAGTGTGCCAGAATGTGACGCAGCGGTCTACCTTCCAGTGCTAATGAGCACGTTAACATGGTGAAGATCTTCAGGGTCACTCATTACAGGGTTTTGGTCATACAGTGACTTGCTTATTGTCACTTGGAGAGGAGCACAAGGAGTGTCTGGGAGACAGAGTATGAAATATTTCCTTCTGCCTTCCACCGTGGCACCACAGTGACATCCTTACTTCTCTGTAGGTTGCTATCGCCAAGAATTTTGCAAGTTAATGTGTGACCGCCTGAAACTCAGCACATGGAAAGTGCAGCTGGGAGTGCTACAAGCCATGAATGCCTACTTTCAAGGGTAAAAATGCCTTCTTTCTCCTTTCTGCAGTCTGCTTGGGTGGTGTTTCTTGTCTTTGTTGCTCCAAACTGTTTAATGAAATAGAGGATGACAGCAGATTCCTGGAGAAATTGACTTCCTCCCAGTCTTCTGTCCCAGTGATGCAGGATGTCTGATGGTGATTTTGCGTTTGACAGGCTAATGCTGTTTGATGAGGAGCACTCAGATCCTGTGGCTTTGACAGAAATACTGTTGGAAACCTGTTCATCTATCACCTATTCTTTAGGTAAATGGACTTGTTCTGGTTTGGTTGATGTTGAATCGCTTGTTAATTATTGCTCTGGGGTTTGGCTGGTAGAGAAAGCACAGATAAGCTGTCAGAGATGGCAGTTGTCCTGTGAGAATTCTGGTTCTGCAGTAGCTGTTCCAGATAGAACTCTGTAGGGTGCTGTTCTCGGAGTGCTTGTTCCTCTGGTGCAAGAGAGCTTTGAAAGGGAGGGTCAGACAGCAGACTCCAGTGTGTGCAGCATCTCAGGAGTGCAAATTGAAAGTGTAATATTCTCCATGCAGAACATGGACCCCAACTAACCAAGTTAATACCAGTTTCATGGAACACAAGTTTTTCCTCCTCTGGAGCTTAGACTTCTTGAATATACATGCCCTGGAGAGACCCAGTGTTTTATCAGCTCCAAGGCCTTGAGGCACTTTATAACATTTCTGATTGGAGTGCCCATGGGGTTATAAGTGCTACCTGTGTCGTGTCGACAGTCGTGGGGCTGCTTATTGCTTTGATAGTGTTCCCACTTGTCCCATGACTGTAACTGCCTGAGCCTCTCCACACCTATGTGTTTCTGGTACATCTGAAGGCAGCACCTCCTTTGGAGCTAGCTGCCAATGCAGACATCCCTCTGGGAAAAGTTTCTGTCTTTTTGTGTCTGGAGACCAAATGTCTCTTTATGACGAGCTTGTGTTTGATGACCTGGGGTTTATGCACCCTTGCTTAGTGCTACTTGTTAGAATTCAGGTGGTTTGCAGCTGTTAAAGCTAACTGAAAGAAAGTCTTGTTACACACAGAAGCTGCCTGTGATCTTGTTGCAGCTCAGCCAGTGTTGTTCCCTTTCAATACACAGAGGACACAGGTGCTGTGGTGGTAGCAGAGGCAGTGCACAAGCCTGTGTCGCCTTGTGAGCCTCTGGCTGGTCAGTGCCATGTCACTGTGATGTCCAACACCGCAGGCTGACAGCACAGACAAGCTCAGCGAGCTGTGCTGGTTAAAGGGGTCTGGGGACTGGTGGGGACTGCTCTTTGTACAGACTGTGTGCCTTTGGGTCCCAATGTGATTGTGGGGTTTTTGTCTTTTTTAAATCCTTCAGAAAACAAAAGCTACACGTCCATAAGAACAGAAGCTTTGTCTGTGATACAACTGCTGCTCACCAAACTGCAAGGTGAGACTTTTCTGTTTGCCACCTGGGAGAGACACTGTTCAGAAAAGAAGGGACCTGGCTGTGTGGCATGGAACCCTGGAGAGATGGCATTGCCTTCTGCTTGCAGCACTGGTGATTTCAGAGGGGTTGAGACTTGGAGTTCTGTTTGGTGGATTTGGAAACTTGGGAGTGTGCTTGACATAACTGCATATAGTCAAGGTGTAAAGTGCTATTGAATTCTCCTTTGAGGAAATCATCCAGCAGTGAGGGTGCCAGGGAGAGCACACAGGCCTGGGTGTGTTGTCAGATTCTGTGTCCTGTGTCAGGAACAGGACACAGAAGAGGGAAGAGCTCCCACTTGTGCAGAGGAGTAGTTTTTTTTACCTTTCCAGCAACAAGTTTCATTCCTCACTGCTAGTTTAGGATTTAAGCCTTACAGACTTCAGAGAATGAACCTACTTAGGTCTCAAGTTCACACTTCTACAGCTGTTAAACATTTCCTTCGGATTTCAGCCGCACACTTCACGTTTCCTTTGCCCTAGCAAAAAATCTTAACATTACATGAGGCAGTTGTGAAGTGGGAAACATTTGGTTCTTCAGGCCCTTGTTCTCACATGTTACAGGCTTAGATGGTCAAGCCTAGTCTCAATGTGCGTGAGTCCCTGCATGGGTGTGGCTGAATTTGCCTCCTCAGTAGCCTTCTCCTGGAAAACCAGTACAAATCTCCTGGGTGTGTTTTGGTATTCTGATATTCACAGCCAGTGTCTCTCTGTATTTTTCTACACAGAAGCTCAACAGTGGGAAAGCCTGACAGCAGAAAGCAGAGAGAACCTCATTCGTTCATTGTCTACGATGGCATCAGATAGCAGACCCGAGCTACAAGAGAAGGCATTTATCATGAAGAAGATCCTTGAAAATCTTGGCTAAGTTGTAAAATGCAAACTACGAAGTGCCATGTAAAACAAAAACAAAAAAGTGCAGTGGTCTGAAAACCAAGTGGGAGAATGAAGATTACTCTGTAGCATGCATCATTCCTGGCCAAAATAAAAAAAATGCCTTAAATTCTTTTCCCTATTATTTTTACTCTTCTAAGTTGATGGTTAGTTATGTTGTCAGTAAATACCTCTTATCAATCTGCCCTAGAATGTTTGTAAGTAAGTGCAGCATAAAAATGATGAGGGCAAGATGCTTTATTTTTCTTTAAATCGGCAAAAAGAATGTTACTCAGATCCCCTTTGTCCCTCAAAAGAATTGTGGAAAAACAGCCAGTGTAGGAAGTGAAAAGTGTATTAGATTTTCACTTATGTCGTGTGTGAAGATCGTTACCTGGTGTCTGATCAGTCAACCTTCTGGACTTGGACTAGCAGTAGAGCTAGTCTTTGTTAGCTATAAAGACTGAAATTCTTCCCCTGAAGAAGCCTCTGTTAAATTCTGTGGCTTGCCAGGGGCAGGGTTTCACCTGACACCCACCGCTGCTTCTGCTTGCTCCTCCCTTGCAACATGTTGTCTGAGTTACGAAAGGCGGAGTACTGTTAACTTTGCTCCTTCTTCCTTCTCTGACCTCAGTGCGGATTGATGGAGACTATGCCTGCCCCAGCTAGTACCCCTGGCCTCTCAGACTTCAAATGAGAACTTTATTCCTCAAAGGATGCACAAGAGAGCACTTTACTGAGCTGTGTGGGGCAAAGTTTGGGCATTGTTGGTGCCCAGGTGGAACACTGCTCTTCTCAAAATTGTTTTGCATGGACACTCCTCAGCTGCAGGGAAAAAAAAAATCAAACAAAAAAAACCCAAGCAAACAAAAAAAACTAACAAAAAAGAGGCAAACAATCTTTTCTAGATATGTTTTTGAAGAGTGTTCAGAGTTTGCAATGACATGTTTTTTAACAGTGGTAACGATTTCTTCCCTTCCTGTTCGTAAGCCTGTCCTGCTTTGGAAACCTGTAACGATTTAGACTTGTCGATATTTGTAAGAAACCGAATCATCTGTCATTTCTCAGCAGCCCAAGTCATGCTGGTTTCTAGCAAATACTTAATTTGCACTTACGAAGAAAGATTATATCTGCATTAATGTGGAGTAAAATTGCTGTATGATGATGTGGCCATGCTGCCTGTCTCCTTTTTTGCCCTCCTCAGACAAAAGACAAACCCAACCACTACAGCAACAGACTTTCAAGTGTAAAGTTAGCACTGCACCGTAAGCTGACCAGTATGTGTACAGCGTTTTGGGGATAAATGCTTTGCTGATGGTGAGATAAAATCATTGGCGTGGGCAATACCGTGTCCACGGCTTTCAGCAGAGGAAGGCTTGTTTGTTTTAACACAGCCTGCAGCTCCTTTCAGACCTGACCTGTGGGGGAGAGGGAACACCATGTTCCCTCCGTGCCCATTCGGAATCAGGAATGCAGTACCTACTGTTCCCTCAGGTGCCACGTCCCATTCAGCATTCAGTGTCCTCTGGTACTGTAACACTCCTCTGACCCGCTGTCTGCAGGGAGGGAGGAATGTGTCAGAGTGCACCTTGCTGGTAAGAAGCCAGCAGCAGGAACGGGGCAGAGCTGTCCCACCGTGGCTCTCATGTAGTGGAAACCTCAGCGAGCACTATTGCATTGTACACTAGAACTGGTCAGTGGGCAACTCCTTGGTGCTGGGAGATGGTGCTATAACGTTTTGATTTACACCTTGTTGCAGGGAGCTGCTCTTTGTTTATGTGTAGTTTGAACTGTTGAGCACAGTGTACATTTTAAAATTTTACTGGGCAAATCACTTTGCAGTGTCTTTAAAAATGTGCTTATCATGACATGTAGTGGTGTGAGTACACTTTGGGCGGGGAGGGTGTTTTTTATTTTATTTTGAGGTATTACCAGTACTACCAGTGATGCTTTGCTGTAGCAGCTCATTGTCTGACTTGGGGTTTGTTTTGTTTTCTTTTGGTTTTTTTTTTAATTCATAACTGGTGAGTGACAGTAACAGAAAAGCGAGAGCCTCCGCATCTCTGGTAATTGGAGTTTCCACTGTGGACTGGAGTATTCCGAGGCAACGCCTCATACGGTCAGGTGACCGCAAGCAGAATAACTGTAACTGTTGTGAATAGCAACCTGAATTTCTCTATTGGGGATTTATACTAGAGGGAAGAGCGTATTCTAGGAACTCTACAAGCAGCCGGGTTAACAACTCCGGCCAAGAGTGTTGGGAAGGTTAGAGGTGGTTGTGTGACGCTTTCTGAATCACAAAGCAATATGTCTTTCTCGTGATTACAGAATGGATTCAGAGCTCCTCTCTAAAGCACGTGCCTATACACAAAACCTACCTGTATGAAAGTTAATTCAGTCAGAGGTTTGATTTCTACCCCCTCACATTTGTAAACTTGACAGGATTAAAAAACAAATACATAAATAGATGTGGCCTTCCTAGAGTTTTTCCTCTAAAAGTGATTGCACTATGTAAAACACACTGTACTTGGCCCAGAGCGGGCATTTCTTGTGCTGCTGCAATGCTTTGTATACCCAGAGTGCGGTGCGCAGACGTGACTCCTGCACTCACCCTCTGACCTGCAACCTGTCGCTTAAATGGATGTATATTGAGAAAGGTTTTCTAATGTTGCAAGATCTCCATCAAATTCACTGCAATCTGTACTGTCAAAGTATGTGAACGATCTGACTGAGAGAAAAACCCTCCTGCTTACCAAAAAAAGGTGAAACTAAATAAAAAGCTGCATGACATGTTCTTGAGAGTGAGTGGCAGTGTCGATGTGGTTTTTTCCCTCCCCCTGGGATTACTTGGGTTTCCTGACAGCGCAATGTTGCTCGGGCTGTGTGTCAGCTGAGGGGTGGAGGTAGCTGTGTTACGAGGACCTGCTTAAGCTAACAGCTTGGGCTCTTGCGAGCAGGCAGGGTTACAGGATGTACGTGTATGTACAAAACCACCTTTGTACATATATGAATAGTTATGTTCTGTGTGTATGTTCTCCAGACACACGTATGGACAATGAGGCAATGAGATCCCAAGTCTTTAGATCCATGTTCAAACTATTCTAGACACAGGTTTCCCACCCCTCCCCCAGCTCACTGTCAAATTTACTTTTTTCTAAATGGTAGAACGAGAGGGGAAAAAGAAAATCAGAGCTCCCTTCTGAATGAAGCATCTGACCACCACCCCCCACCCAAAAGATGGATTGTTGCCACTGATAGAAGTGGTCCACTCCAGCTTGCTGTGGCCAGGGAGAAGGGGAAACAAGATGCCTCAGGATGTCTGAATTTGACCACCCATGCCTAAAAATAACTAATTTCACCTCATAATATTTACATTACAGAATTAAATAACCAGGAATGGTGCAAGAAGTTAAAAAATGAGGGTTTTTTTTAATGAATTTTAATTCCAAGTAGGCACTGTAATATTAAAAAAAGTAAGGAAAGCACAAGGGATGATCTTCCTCCACATCCCACTTTAAATGATAAAATGCCAGCACAGCAAATTAATGAGAAAAGTAGCTGGGGTGCTGGGTTGCCAAGGGCTGGTTGCTGTTTCTCTCTCCTATTTGATAACAGGACACACAGACCATGTAAAGCACCTTCTGAATGTCCTGAGCAGCACTCAGGTCCTGCTCCTTCAGGAGCAGTATGTGGCTTGCAGGCATGCGTGTGTAGGTGCTTACCTACACTGGAGGGGACGGGAGGTGCTTACGCACACCAAGAGGAATAAATGCAGCCGGTTTAGCAAGGGAACAGCAGCTCTCAGCTCTCAGTGAGGTATGAATGCGAGTTACATGTTATGCTACCAAAGCACTTTAAAATAAGTTTCTTCAGACTAGGTTAAAATCGGATACTTTCTCCTGAACAGGCTTAGGGCAGATGAAGAAGATAATTATTCTTGTTCTCTGCCTCGTATAACTTCCCTTTTAGTTTTCGGAGCTTACTTTCTGTCCGAACGTGCGCAGGCTCTAGCGTAACGCCTTGCACAGCACTTGTCTTTTCATGACGCTCAGATCTGGTAACAGTGGACACACCATCCAGGAACCGCGTGGTGTAGAGGACGTTGGCATTGTTAAACATTCCATCCTTCAAGGAAACCACAATAAACTGAAACAAACCACAAAGCTTAAAGTTAATGGTGTCATCCAAATAAAGGCTTTAAACAACACTGGAAAAGGCTTCTGGAAAGAGGATTACTTTTACTTTATTTGGCCAATGTCTAATTGTTCGCACTGTATCCGTGAACATAACTGCAGCCAAACAGAGCTCAAAACCACCAGCCAGGTGTTTCTGCAGTTAAGGTATGTCTCCATCCACACCCCTCACATATTTATTTCTTTTTTTTTACAACACTGTTGCCCTCCTCTCTCACTTGGAACATTGTGTCCTGCCACCAGAGATAGGTACAGCCTTTCAGAGGGGGAAGCTTCTGCAGTTCTACAGACTGTTTCCATGCTGAGACCACAGTGACACATGCCTTCTGCTAGTGCCTAGCTTACAGAGTACAGTCAAAATAAAATGTTCTTGCAAACAGGGTTAAAGAACTGTAGCAGAAATAAAAATCAGGTTGTGGATCAGGCCTATGGATCATATTGCAGATATTCTTCTGTATTCTAGCCAGTGTAGCAACAGCATACATTAAAGTATAACACAAGTTTCACAATTCCTGCATCATGCAACTTCCAGCTCAAACAACTTAGAAACACACCACAAATCTCTTGAATATAACGCTTAAGAGTTGAGATTCCTCAGAAAAAAATAATGAGGTGCATAAATAGATGACCACAAATAGTTTAAAGATCATACCTGAGACTGTTTGAAATGCTTGCGAATTATGTTCCCAATATTCTGGGTATGAGACAGATCAAGAGCTGCATCCACTTCATCTAAGATGTAAACTGGGGCAGGATTGAAGAGAAGCAAGGCTAAGATCAAAGACAATGCCACCAGTGACCTAAGGCAGAGAAGAAAGTTATGTTTTAACCCTCTTGGTTTGAGAGGCCCTGGCTTATAAAAATAATTGCTTGGTAGTAGCAAAGTGTGCTTCCAACATCTAACGCATGCTTGGAGTCCTGAGCTGGAACAACAGCTTCTGCCACCACTTCTCAATCCAAAATGCAAAGTCTTCTGCCACAAGTGGCAAGTGTTACTCGGTCTCTTACCTCAATTTCCCTTGGGTTGAATGACAGTGATTAAAATCAAGCTGTTGCTTTACCTGTTTTCAAGTCTAAGTTGTGCAGTGCTGTTTTCCAGTGGACTCGTTGCGTACAACACAACATATTGTGGTTTTCGGTATCATGAAGCGTTCTGTCCTTCAGAAAATCATGTACCTGTCTCACTTGCTACTAAATTCTGTTTCTACCTGTCAATTTGTTAGAATTTTCAAGCAATTACTGGGGGAAATCCCATGGGACAGGGTACTGGAAAGAAAAGGTGCCCAATAGAGTTGGTCCATATTCAAGGACCGCTTCTTACAAGCTCAATATCAGAGCATCCCAATGGGGAAAAATTTGAGAAGGGCAGCCAGGAGACCTGCATGGTTAAACAGGGGACTGCTGGGCAAACTCAAGTGGAAAAAGAGAGTCTACATGTCATGGAAGGAAGGGATGGCTATGTGGGAGGGATACAAGACTGTTGTCAAAGCATGTAGGGTGGCAACTAGGAAAGCTAAGGCCTCCTTGGAATTAAACCTTGCGAGGGAGGTCAAGGACAACTGAAAGGGTTTATTGAAACACAGTGCAGACCTAACTAACACTAGAG
>VXBZ01010291.1:0-70995 GCA_013399135.1 Heliornis fulica | reverse complement strand
GGGGGGGGAGGGTTTCCTATTCCCAAATATACTTGCACATAAAATATGGTGGTTTTAGAGAAACAAAAAAAATAAATAAACCGTGTCGTGTAATCTAATGTAAACAGCTTAAAGGTAAAAGTGATGAAACACAACACAAGATCATCTTTTATTTGCTGGACCTAGGTCCTTTACTTGCCAGCGAATAGTGGCAAATACAGGTTACTAAAAATAGAGTCAAAGCTGCAAGAAAGTGGTTATTTTTTGGTGAAAGTTAATTATAAATGTTAGTAACCAAAATGAACGATGCCTGCTATTACATCTGTAAAAATCTGAAATTAAATAATCCCTCAAATTTGTCAATCTAAGAAAAATAAGGCACAAAAAATAATTTTTTTGCTTAAAAAAATCATTTTGAATAAATATGAAAATTGTGTAGTGGATTCTTTCTCATTTTTAGCCCACTCTTTTAAAGAATAACAGAAATACTTTTGAAATAAAGAGATGCAGATTTGATCAGGCTGTTGATTACTGTTGATTAATACTGTAAATAGTTGTGAGACAATGAAAAATGAGGACATGATGGATACTGTATATAAACGAGAGACAAGACACCACAGATTCAGAATTTATCCTGGAACGCAGCAACTTTCACTTCACTGTGAAGTTGGTGAGACACTGAAATATCTGAGAAGCCGTGGCTGCCCTTTCCCTGGAGGTGTTCCAGGCCAGGTTGGATGGGGCTTTTAGCAACCTGGTCTGGTGGAGAGTGCCCATGGCAGGTGGTTGGAACTAGATGGTTCTTAAGGTCCCTTAGAACCCAAAGCATTCTGTGACTGTGATTCCATAAACTAAGCAAACACAGGTCACTTTTAATTGAATTAGAAGCCATATTAAGATGAAAAAAATCTGAGTACAAGCAAACAGGTACTGAAAATTCTGTGCACTGCAGGAAATCTAAAGACTGAATGAAGCTTTTTGTCTTCCAACTCTTCCTTGAGGTTATGAACAGTTACTTAAATTTCTCCCCTGTATGGTTCTGCTACTCTGTTTCATTTAAACTGGGAATAAATAGTGTATCTCATAGAATTCAAATGGTACTGGATCTTGCTTATACTTATTGCCACCTTATTATTTTTGATTAAACATTTGAGATTGGTTATGGTCTCTATACTTTGAATCAGTATTTGGGTCATACATTTTAATTCTTAACAAAAATCCCAACCCACTCCAAACAAACCATGTCAATTAATTTTAGACAGCTAAAAAAGGAAACAGGTTTTACAAAAACTGATTTTTCTGATTTATTTTGGATACTGATTTAGGTTGGAATTATGTTTCTTCGGAAACACTGACTTTTATCTTTTGCTTAAAAGGATAAATGGCCTTGACTTAGCATTTTCCCATTTCTCCTGTGAGTGACATGTGCCTGAGTTGCCTTATAGTCCATTAAGTCAGACTAATCCAAAGCATAAGCCAAAAAGTCCATGTTCTCAATGAAACACTGCTTAGAACTAGATGAAAGAAATATTTTATATTGACACATCCTTCAGTAGGCATCAACTGAATGTCTGCATTTATCAAAAGTAGCCAGTGTTGATATCCATCAGTTAAATAACAGAAAGCTGCTATGAGCCTGAGCTCAGAAATACGAAACCCGAGTTCTGATTTTCTCCAAAACTTGAAGTAAATAGAACTTGTCTCTATGCCAGGAAATGTCTTAACCATTAGGCTATAAGGCATTCTGGGGAAAAAATTCATTTCCTCCATTTGAAGCTGGATTGCTATACAGTCAGAAATGTAGGAGTCATACAGAGTGAATGGATTTAATCATTAACAAACAATTAGGCGATTTTCATGGGAGCAGGAAGCTATAGGGTCAATACAAAATCTCTTCATATACTTACGATTAGTCAATCACTATGTAAACAAACAGACAAAGGAAGATTTAGTCTGTATCTTTACTTGGTCTAGCCAAGTAGAATATTTTACAGAATAAATATAGATTTTTTTTTAAGAGTGGAGGCCAAATAAAAGGCCACAAAAAAGTAACAAGTGTTCGGAAGAGATATAAACAGCCTTACATAATAAGCACCGCATGAATCATAAAGTGAGTCATAATGCTGGATAGTTCACATTAAGAACAAGTTGATGTTTTTCATGTCTGTATTCTTAAAAAGATACTATGGTGAATTTTGTTCCATTTGTATTTCTACACACTTTAACTAGGATAATTAACCAGAAATGAGAAGCTACTCTGCTTCACATATTGAAACTTGTAGAAGCCAAATAATATAGATGTAGATTTCTCTTTCTTCTAGGAATATTTGATTTCTGGAGCATGCTTTTTTTTCTGGTGCATGATTCTGTTGCCCGATACACGAAACACAAACCAACAGAGTTAGTTTATGCGGTGCTTTATTCGGGGCCCCGGGAACCTGGGGACTAGCGTCCAAAGCCAGGATTCCGAAGACCCTCAATTTTGGTTCATCTTTTATACTCTTTTTACAAACAGCTTACATTCTTTGGTTACAGATTAGATCAGCATGGCTCCTGCGCAAGGACGACACGCAAACTCGCGAAGCGCTCCACATCTTCATACATCATGCAGATAACAATTGATAATCAGCTCTTTCGTTATGTCTCGCATGCTAGTCTAACCTAAGATAATGTTGTTAACTGACTCCCTACCTTCTACATCCCTATCACTAACAACAGTTTGTTTTTACTACATGTTCTATAACCTTCACTAGTTTCTTTGGTTATGTCTCTTCACATTCTTGGCTGGGTCAACACATTCTTTGCTTGTTTCCCAACCTCCATTCTCACTGGCCTGTTCGACCAGCCCGAGCCTCAGTCTAACATTAACTACTTCTAAAATTCTCTAATTCATGCTACTTGCAACAATTCTTTAGGAGTATCATTTGTAAGGTGGAAGATTTCGTGGCCTTTATTCATTCTTCAAATAAATTGATTCATGTTTTTCAACATTTTGGTTGCACCTTAACTGCGGGTAGACACTTGGGTCTCACACTAAACTGATGTCAGGATGCCTCTAGCAGCTGGAAATCAATCCAAGAGCCCCCACTTTAGCCTCTGTGACTCGTTTTTACTTCTACTCCTCTGGAACCACTACTGTAAGAAACCACATGCCAGTGGGCGTCCAGAACATGTCCTTCACAGAAGAAATACATCTACAGCAAGAGACAGGGACACATTTCTTTCCCTACCACTATTTTACATTTCCTGAAGCAGTTCAGGAGTTTCTGCAAACAGACAAAATCTTTTGATCTTATGGAAAAAATGTTGATATATTGCTCCATTTGGTTCTCTTTTTTTTTTCTTTCTGGGTGTCACAATTGAGATATGTGTAGGACAAATATATAGTTATTTAGAATGGGGTTTGGGGAATTTACATTGCAGTAAGTAGCTGTCCATCTTCCAGTAGGCAGAGATAATACATGGCAGGTGAGAGTGAAAATATTTAATGGCCTCAAATAACTTTCTAGAAGTTATGTTTCATCTTGCTAGTATTCTGATAGCAGCAAGAAAAGATATTTCATTTCCTCCCCCTTTATCACAGGAGTCATTTATGATCCTTTGTAGCTTGTGTTTTGTCACTTTTACTCTGCCTTCCAATTATCTTCAATTTTTCCCATTGCTTGTCTATCTGGGAGTACTTTTGGCATGTGTCACTGTCAAATGCTTCATAAGGATTAACCCTACTAACCTTAATTAACTTATGCATTTTATCTTTTAGTAAACCAAGAATCCAAAGACGGCAAGTATTTATATTGTTAGAAATTAATTAACTCTCTATTGATGGCTTGACTGCCTTTCTTGTTTCATTTTTTGTTTTTTAAATTAAATAATCCCAACAAGTCAGAGTTGTAACCATCAGCACTTTTTCTTCATATTATACATTGTAGAGAGAAGAGAAATTCCACTTCTTGGGAGCAGCATTTGGTCTATAGGTTTCCAAAAGAACACAAAATATATCTTCTGGAGTAGTTGGACAGGATGATGAGTAGTGTTGTATGAAGTGCTAATGAACAGCAAACATAAAAAAGAAATTGACGGTCAGAGGAAATGGCAAAAAGCCTACTTACGAAATGCAGCAGTGATGTTCTAAGATTTTTGGAATCTGCCTAAATTCTACAGCTCTACATTATTATCCAATTTCTTTCTCTTCATCCACATTTTTCCTGTAAATTGGAGTGCAATGTGCCTACACAGTCCTCTCCACCTGTCACAGAAAAGAAATGGTGCCTGAATGAGACGTATACTTTGCTCAGATCACAGACAAGAAGACACAAACCCCTTGAGATCTGAGTCCCAAGATATCCAGAGTTGGACACAAGACAGACCCATCACACCCACTCCATGAGTTTCAGAATGCATATTTGAGAATAAGCATAGAAAAACATAGAATTCAGCATTATCAATAAATAGACACAGATACGTAAAGATATTTTATAGAGTAACTTAAGAGACAAACTGTGCATGATATATAGCCACACAAGAGAATATCCAACAGAATATAGTGTAAGAACATATGGAAGTGTTAATCTATGAGTAATATAAGAACTGAGATGCAACAGCAAGTTTAAAATGTTTATGTGTTCCACAAGAGTGGAACCTAAAGAGTGGAAAAGTAAACCTCCAATTTAACATGTGTAAGCCAATCGAGTCAGAACATAAAGCCAGTGAGATAAAAGTAGGACTCACACAGTACTTCTATGTTATGTTTTTTTAAATTTTATATACTTTATTTATTATGAGTTATGATTATACATAATTATGATTATTAAGACAATTCAGATCAATGTAAACTATCTTGTATATAAATCCAGTTACCTTATAGCAATTATTGGGTTGTTAAGAGAAGTATATAGTTCTCACAGATGACTAGAGAAACCAACCTTAATGAGTCTGTCTCTATTCAAGCTGAGTTATGCACAGTGATAAGATGGTAATGGTGAAAGTATAATCATAAGTAAAAAGCATAGACATTTGTTTAATGCACAGTTTGGAAAAATAAAAAAAAAAAACCAACAATGGATTCCTAGGCTTTTATATAGTCCAATATAACTGAATTTGCATTTAGTACTGAACCATAAGGCCTATAGGGATCCTCCCATGCTTTGACAAACACAGTGTCCATCATCTTTTTAGGATACACGATAAAGTAAATCATTCACTGGTTGAGAATCAAAATCACTGTTCTGCAGGAGGAGGTAACTTCTTGAAAAAGTTAATGAAAGCCCATTTAGACCTTAAAAAAATGACATTAATGATATAGTAGCAGTAGTAGTAGTAGTAGTAGTAGTAGTACTAGTAGTAAATATAATAATAGCTCAAAGGAGACAATGATCCAATAATATATTAGAATAATATTGTAATTCACTATATGCAGCATACAGCTCAATCACACAGTCTTAAAGCAAGGTCACATTACTTTGTGCAAAGAATCAACTTTGTCTTAAAGATTACCACATCCTGCTACAGAAAAAAAGTCAAGGTAATTTTACAATATCATCGATTTTCTCTGCATACAGTAAATCTAAACATATCTATTTCCATATATGAATAATCACAAAATTAGATGCATAGAATATCCTGAGTTGGAAGGGACCCATAAGGATCATTGAGTCCAACTCCTGGCTCCACACAGGGCCAGCCAAGTCAGAGCATGGGACTGAGTTTGTTGTCCAGATGCGCCTTGAACTCGCCCCAGCTTGGCGCTGTGACATTTTTCCCTGGGGAACCCATTCCAGTTAATGCATTTGAAAGTGTTCAGTAGTCAAGTCGAAGGTGTTCAGTGTGTATAATGGGCTAAATTGCTATTCTGAAAAAAAAAAACTTTAAAAAAAGTATCAGGATTAGTTTTGCCACTGAAATATTTCAGTCTCATAAAACATTTTTTTTTCAATAGCAGATAGAGAATCAAAATCAAGGTCTATTTGCTTCACTTTTATTTATACTATAGAGGGGGAGAAGAGCTAGAGGAAAATATATCTTACTTTTAGCATAGTTCATAATTAAAAATACTTACTTGGCCTTGCAAGGCAAATTGGGTTGCATCTTACAAAAAGTCAAAGCTGTCTTTTAGCTCAAGTGTAATGGCACAGGTTCCATCTGTGGTATTGATTTGCTCTCTTCTAAAAAATCTGTTATCACTTCACTTTAGAAGTGTAATTGCCTCATAATTTTATCACAAAATATTCACACACAGCAGTTCTCTATTTCACTTATGCCCAAACATGCATATGCATGCACACACACATTGGCACAAATTTTATACACTTAATTAGAACTACAATATAAAGACCAGAATTATTTTTGGCAATTATTTATACTAAAGTATTCAAAAGATGTTGCCCAAATGTTGCCACATATGTAATTTTGCCTCTCTTTCTGACTGGTGTTTTTCAAGACCAAGACATTAACTTTCCATGCAATGATCAGCAATCACCAGGTTAGGGGAAGATTACAGATAAAGTTATGAAAGGTGATTTTTTTTTCCTCTTGTGTCTAAAAATAGTAAACTATTTTTACTGAAACTTCCAGCTAAAACCAAAACCTAAATGTCTCAAGCACATAACATGCAAAAGATTTCCCTGAATATATTTTCCAGAAAATCACAAATACTGAATGCTTGATGTTAGAAAGATGGTGCAAATTTTAAATCTAAACAATTTATTGACAACACTATTCTTACTAATTTTTATATTGGTTATATTTTTTTCACTTTTGTTTCAGTAAAATACATATTCTCCATAACTCAGGGTGAACTCCATCTAGATTTGACATGTAAAATTACTTTTTCTAAGAAATTAATTGCAATAAGAAAACTAAATTTATTTTTTTTTTCCTAAATCATGCATACAGCTATAACATTGCACATGTAATTTTGGACACAATGTAGAGACAAATAGGTTGCAAAATTGTTCAGGAGGATACACTTTGTGAAACTTCTTTTGCTGGCTTTGATTTATAAAATGTAAACCAGCCAAACACAGAAACACTTAACTTGTGTGTCAAATCCCTGGTTGAATTCGCAAAAGTATCATTTGGAAAAAGAGGTACAAACCTAATTCTGCTTCAGTCGATATTTAGTTTGTCAATCACATTACTATAACAAGGAATTTTGTCCACTATCTTTCAAGTTCATGTTTGAGGATGGGAACAAGAGGAACTGGAAACATTGGGATGTAGGAATTGATGATACACAATATATGACATGACAACTTTTTCACTTTTCTTAGGATAGATTCCAACTTTGGATGTGGATCAAATAGATGTAGAATCTATTATATTTCTAGACATGTTAAACTTGTATTGCAAATCAGGCAGACATTTGGTTTAACTGATAAGATGTGACAAGGAAAATAGTCACCCATAGGTGAGATACTTTGTGTATAGCTTGCTCCTGTATTTTTGAGGCACTATCCTATGCATACCTGTCCTGTAATTGGATCTGCTTGCCTTTGTGTGTTTGCGTT
This sequence comes from Heliornis fulica, assembly GCA_013399135.1. Taxonomy (NCBI): domain Eukaryota; kingdom Metazoa; phylum Chordata; class Aves; order Gruiformes; family Heliornithidae; genus Heliornis; species Heliornis fulica. Next base: position 63,511 of record VXBZ01010291.1, on the reverse strand, counting down.
AACCCAGTGTAATTTCAGGACTTGTTACGGAAGAATATAAAAAAATAAATTGGGAGCTGGAGTACTGAAATCTGTTCCTTTGTTGGTGTTCCTTGAATGCATTTCATATTAAGGCATCAAATTCGACAGTTTACATAGGAGCATTAACATCATATTACACATCATGAACATGCTCCTTGTCATAAGCTTAATGTACCAGATCATAAACACTCTTGCCACCTAAGTAGGTGGCATTTCAGCAACATGATACAATAGATTTCTTACAAAGTACTCATTCAGGATGTGGAGGAGCTGGTTGTCATGTCTACTTCACTTTAACAACAGATTAACAAACTGCTTCTTTACTAAGAAGTCTAACACATTAATCTCTACAAGCAGTTGGTGGATAGCAAGAAAGTAAATATTGATGTATTTACTGTAGTTTAGGCTTCTGTATTGGTCACTCCACCTGAGCATGTCTCTTGTTTTTGGAATAGGTGTTAACCTTCCTAGCCCACAATGAAAACTGATCTGGTTGTGTGAAGCAATAGATTTTAGGCATATCAGGAAATAAAAAAACACCTTGTGTTTTTCTATAATTCCATTGTCTAAAGATGATGGTGTGACCAGGATCATTTTCAGGTACCCCACCTGAGTATGGGATATGGACATACCTTTTCTGTTTATGCCTCTATTTTAACATTGCAGGACATATCTGAGTGTCATATACTGTCTAGTTCCATCTGCATTACTTGCAGGAGGAAGGATTAACCATAGAAGTATCCCTATATAGATTCAAGGTGTAGTGTCAGGTGACAATGCACTTAGAGGATGAGCATGTCCTGAGCATGAGCACGAGGCCTTCAAGCATGATGTAACTGTTGCACATAACTTTGGAAAACACATCAGTATGAATTGATGGACACAATTTCACACTGCAGCTTGGCCAGACTCAAAAAGTGCAGTAATCTATTCTCATTTAAACTAGAGCTCCCACACCATTACAGAAATCCTTTTATGCATGATAACATATCCTAAACCAGTAAAAATGAAGGCAATTACCTTAACATCCATATAATATTCTATTTCTGTACTCTTTGTTTAGAATCACCTTAATTCAATTTTTCAATTTCTTTTCAAGTTTTTTCGATTTCTTCCTTCAAACTTTTTTCAAGGGTTGTTTTGTTGGGTTTTGGTTGTTGGTTTTTTTTTCTTTCTCTCAGGTTCTATTCTGACCGAGGAACCAGTATGGCTTTGGTATCTTAACTATAAAATCTGTGGTTGGGATTTCTAAGACTGATCTGAAGTGCTTTATAGAAAAAAAATAATATTTTTCTTACTGGACTAAGTAACAGCTGGAATCCTGAAAAAAATGCGGCTGTTGTATATATGCAGTTTAATAGCACAACACAAATTCAATGCATTTGACGTGTTTATGTATTGGAGATGCATTCAGTGTACGATACATTCCCAGTGAATTTCGTTTGCTCAGGCATAGTAACTCCGATGCTCCTTTGATGTGTGGCATGACCTGCAGAACGAACTTGAAGTCCTCCAGAATGTTTTACAATTATAGCTTATCCTCTGTTTCAGCTTCACTGTCAGGGAGTTGTACAACACATGCATGAATGACATGGACACAGATTTTTCATGGAGTTTTCTAGACAGAAATATCAATGCTTCATGTGGCTCAGATGCCATCACCTGTAATTCTTGTGGTTTGTGGTTATTTCTGCCCTTCATTTCACCTCTTATGAGATTAGATTTCAATTTAATTCCTTCAGTTCATTCTTGATACACTAGATGTTCACTTCTTTTAATTATTATTATGGCAACACATCCATTAGTTTTATTTTCAGTAGTAATTGGTCTCTATTATATTATAATTTTTCACTGCCTAAATCCACCTGTTTTATTAGAATACAGTGAAACAATTTAACAACTTTCCAGCAGAAGAGATTTAATATCAAGAAAAATATCTTCAGCGCTAAAAGCCCAAGTTTAAGATTTAGACACAAAAATACTACAGCTGGGCACCACCCTCACCCACTAAAATGATAAAGCTGCATTTAAAGTAAAGAAACTCTATACACGACAGATTGTTGCTATGGTAGTAATAATGCTGTTTCTCGTCAAATCTTTCCTTTGTGTGCTAGGTTGCATTTTGCTTGTAGTTTCTTCTATTCCTTTGTCATTTCTTGGCACTGTCATGGTAAAAGGAATTTTAATCAAGATTTCCAACGGAATGAAACAGGGATGTATGGACATTGTACTCTAATTGTATTAGCAATTCTATTGACAAGAAGTTCTACCTGCTTGTTCCTAGTCACATGCAATTAGTTTCTATAAAAAATAATTTCATCACACATTAAGGCATTTCTCAACTCCCATTGTAATTTTATGTCCTTGAAGAACAAAAAAACAACCAGCCAAAAAAAACCCAAACCACAAAAATATTTCACCCCAAAACCAATGAATGAACCAACCAAAAATATAATAAACTGGCAACACCGTGAAATCACAAGGCATGCCAAAAATCAATTAACCTATTGCAGAAAGATGTCATCACAGATATCATCTTCCCATCTCTTTCCCTCTTATTTGTATCCTTTGAGAGTATGGAATAATAGAATTATAAAATCATAGAATTCTTTGGGTTGCAAGAAACCTCAAAATTTATCTAGTTACAAGCCCTCTGCCATGTGCAGGGACACCAGCCTCTTCCTAAAACAATGCTCAAATATTCTTTGAGTGTTTATTTAATTTATGTATATTTTTAGGTGTCTAACCTCACTGTGTGTTTTCTAGGATGAATATAAATCTTTGTGATGGGCAATTACTCAGGTGCAATATACTACAAGTTCCTTGCGCCTGTCTTTGAGGTGCAAGACAGTATTATGGTTCAAACATACCAGAACATGAATTCTTCCTAAGAATTGATCACCATGACTCAGCCATCAAGGACCAAGGAGGTGATTATCCCCCTGTATTCTGCAGTGCTGAGGCCTCACCTTGAGTACTGTGTTCAGTTTTGGGCCCCTCACTTCAAGAAGGATATTGAGGTTCTGGAGCGGGTCCAAAGGACAAAGAGGGTGGTGAAGGGTCTAGAGAACAGGCCCTATGAGGAGCGGCTGAGGGAGCTGAGGTTGTTTAGTCTGGAGAAGGGGAGACTGAGGCGAGACCTTATTGCTCTCTACAACTACCTGAAAGGAGGTTGCAGTGAGGTGGGGGTTGGTCTCTTCTCCCCAGTAACAGGTGTCAGAACTAGAGGAAATGGCCTCAAGCTGCACCAGGGAAAATTTAGGTTAGATATTAGGAAGAATCATAGAATTGTTAAGGTTGGAAAAGACTCTTAAGATCATCCAGTCCAACCATTAACCTACCACCACCAAGTCTACCCTCAGACCATAGGAAATAGCTTATTGTCCTCAAGCAGTAGTAGGTCCATAGCCCAGGGAAGTGCTTTAAGTCTGTAGCAAAAATGGTGGGCATTTGTCTCACAGCTAAAATCAGTGTACCTACAGAGAACTTCTTTCCTGAGATGTCTCACACATCCACTGAAATGGAAGTGGTAAGGAAGTACAGGTGATTGGTTGCAGCAAGTACCCAGACCCTTCTGGTGTAAAGGGTTAGGGTTAGGGTTTTTTGACAGGTTGACTAGCAAAACAGTCTGTTAGGCTATGTGTTCATATCTATCTGCAGGTCTTCTTAAAAAACTATTATTCATAAGCCATCACCTAAAAAAGGCTGGCACCATCAAAGATTTGTAGGAATAACCAGCCTGAAATCCTGTCTCCATTTCACCATGGATATATCTGTATATTTTTCCTCCATGATCTAATCAAATCCTGATCACTTGTCTTACATTTTTTAATACTTGTATTAGATTGTTCTATGCTTTTACCTTCATTTATGCTTTCAACTCTATCCATTTTTTGTTTTAAAACTTTTTTTTTTCCCAAGATCCATTTTAAGTATATTCAGTACCCTTACACAGCCAAAAGTTATCACAGCATCTTAATGGAGCAGCATGGGGATGAACCCAGTTAATTGAAAACTTAAAGCATTAAAAGCATCATTTTTTATTTGAATTGCTGTTTCTGATGTTCTTTTTTGCTGATGCTTCTGGATTTTGCATTAACAGCTTTTAAATCTCATTTATCCAGCTTTCCAGATTTCATCCAGCACAAAGTCCTCACTTTTTTCATACTTAATATAAAAGAGAAAGATAGGGATTTGATGGACTGACCACCGGGTGGATAAGAAATTGAATGGTAGGACTTGGAGTTGCAGAAAATGGCTCAATGTCCTAATGGAGATCAGTGGTAAGTGAACTTCCTCAGGGGTTGGTATCTGGGATGGCACTTTTTAACATCTTTGTCACCAACACGGCGAGCGAGACTGAGGAAATTCTCAGCAAGTTTGTTTATACAGCAAGCTGTGGCATATAGTTGATATGCTGGAGGGAACGGATGCTATCCAGAGCAAGCTTGACAGTCTTGAAAGATGGGTCTATCTGAGCCTTGTGAAGTTCTACAAAGCCAAGTGCAATGTCCCACACATTGGCAATCCCAAGAACAACCACAGGCTGAGCAGAGAATGGATTGAGAGCAGCCCTGAGGAGGAGGACTTGGGGGTGTTGGTGGCCAAGAAGCTCAACATGAGCTAGCAATGTGTGCTAGAATCCCAAAAAGCCAACCATACCCTAGGCTTCAGCAAAAGCAGTGTGGCATCATGTTGGGAGAAGTGATTATACTCTTCTATTCTGCTCCAGTGAGACCCTACCTGGAGCACTGCATCCAGTTCTGGGGCCCCTAACATAAGAAGGACATGGAGCTGCTGAGGCAAGTCCAGAAAAGGGCCATGAAGATGATCAGAAGGCTGGAGAACCTTCCTAGGAAGATAGACTGACAGCTGGAATTGTTCAGCCTAGAGAAGGCTTCAGGGAAACCTTATTGTGGCCTTCTAGTACCTGAAGGGACCTACAAGAAGAAAACTAGAGACCAAGTCTCTACAGGAGCATGTAATGATAGGACAAGGGACAATGGCTTTAAACTAAAAAACAAAAAAGATAGACTAAATATAAAGAAGGGTTTTTTTTTTTGTTTTGTCTTTTTTTTATGATGAGGATGGTGAGGTGTTGGAACAGGTTTCCCAGAGAAGTTGTGGATGCCCCTTCCCTGGATGTGTACAGGACCTAGTTGGATGGGTCTTTGGGCAAGCTGATCTAGTGGAGGGTGTTCCTGCCCATGGCAAGGTGGTTGGAACTAAATGATATTTGAGGTCCCTTCTAATCAAAACCATTTCTATGATTCTAAGATTCTACTTCTTTCACTTACTCAGGATTTAGTCTTGGATTCAATTACTTAGGAATAACACCTTCTTGTTTTCCAGTTAGTGTAAAGATTAATATGAGTTAATAAATTATTAACTTAAATAAATCATTGCCTGTCTACAGATCTGGCTAAGCATCACTATGCAGTTTGAAAACTGCATATCATTACCACTGCCTTTAATTAACCTCGTCTCAAAAATTTATTTTTGGAAAGCGAATCCTCTACATATCTTACCAAAATTATATTCTGCTGGTGATGGAATGACAAACTATTTCTAAAAAGTTTCATCTATATTAATAGACCTTTTGTAGTGATGTATTTTATCACTTTCATGTGACCCCAACTGTTTTCCTTAGAACTTCTAACATAATTATCCTTCAAGCAATCAAACAAAAAAAAGAAGTCTCATGACTGTAGTTGAAGAAAATACTTCTTCCCATCTTTTCCAGATACAAAATGTAGAATACATAGAAAAAACTCCCTTCATTCATAAATCATGCCTTTAGTTTGTTTCCATTAATTTTTCATATCAATGTGTTTATTTTATTTAATCACATTTTATAAGATAGCTGTCTGCTACATCTAACTTAGGACAAGGAAATGTCAAAATTTCTTTCAGTTCACCATTCTATAACAATGGCAGCACACCATTTTATGAATTAATTATTACCCTAAAGATACTTAATCTGGATTCCACTTATATTGTTCTATTCTTTGCACAGTCTTCTTGCAGGTTTGACTCATACTATATTATTCAGGTAACAGAAAAGCTACTTTTTGACATTTCTTCCTTTTAAATTACTGTTTTTCTATATAAGTATTTTTTAAACATATATAAAATATTAGACCCCTTGTATGTAGTATAACTATGCATGATAAGTGTAGTATTTTCTGTATGTCTGTCATCGCTATGAAAACATTAGTGCAAACAAGACAGCAGGTTGAATTATCAGTTTATAGCTCACTGAACATCATTAATTATTGTTGTGGTCTATCCCCAGTGACAGTTGAACACTATGTGGCTGCTCAATCACTCCTTCCACAGTGGGATGGGGAGGAGAATGGGTAGACAAAGGCAAACCTTGGGGGTTAGGATAAGGACAGTTTACTGGGACAGCCATCTGAGGGGCAAATAACAACCAGACTTAGAATATACACAACGGTGATAAAACAAGACACTTTATGGACACCATGACCAACCAGATTCTCAGCCCTCATTCAGACTGTTCTGAGCCATGTGGACCTGCCTCTCTCTAACTAGCCTCTTTTTATGGGGAGCATGATGTCCCATGGTGTGGAAAACACCCTTGGCCAGCTTGGTCCACCTATCATGAGTCCTGTCATGACTCCTCCTGTCATTTTTTACATTTGCCTAGAACAAAAGTTGAAAACACTGAAATATCTTGCAAACGTTTTATTTCAGTAACTATATAGTTTGGCAATAACAGTAATTTCCCCCTGAATTTATTTTTTTGTTTCTGCTCCCTAGAATTTTGAAAAACTTTTAAAAGGAAAATGATATTTCCTCGTTTGTTGGTTTTGTCATTTTTACTTCTTATCCAAACTACTTTTTTTTAAAATGCTGAATGCTTCAGCATTGTGACAGAATGCATGCACATTTACAGAGTCTTTATTAAATCCTCTGGGTAATGACTCATTCTTTCTTGTAGTTCATCTGCAAGTATCTTAAAGAATGTTATTGAAGACTTTTGATGCCTTTCAGTGAGGTATGTAAATATATTTATTAATAAAATCACCAATTTGGATTTTTTTTTATTAATTTCTTCAGAAGAGTTATAGGAGTCATTTTAAGATAAATATTAAAGTGTCTTCTAAATTTCTGAAGCACTTCTATTATATATAATATAATCTAATATAGAGAGCAGATTCAGAGACATTTCATGTTACATAACAAAATGCACTTCCCAAATAATTCTACACAGTCATTTAGTCTTGCCATTGTAAATATTAGATTTAATTATGCCCTTAGTGTAGTTTAAAATGAGGTTCACAGTCTTTGGTATTTTATGGGTCTGTTACAGAACTTCATAGTATTAATTTGTTGGGTGTTTGTTTTTTTTTTTGGGTCATCTTAGAAGCTTTTACCCATGTTCAAGGAAGAGATCAAGATCAAATTTCAGAAAGCAGAGGAATTTTAACAGGAATTATATGAAGGTCTCCAAGGAATCACTAGTTTAAACTTTCACTGTATACAGTGAATATCCCACCCCATTTCTGTATCAAATTTATGTCTCTAATAGCATTTGCCACAATTTGTTCACTCAGATATGCATTACCATCACAAAATAGTATTTTGTACAAAAAGCTTTAAATGGGGTATTATGGCATAAATATGGGCAATAGTAAGCATACTTTGAGTCCCACATTTGTTTCTAATTAGACAGTAGTAGCCCAATTCTGATTCTTTGGTGAATTCTGATTAATGTTAATTTTTGTTGTTGTATTATAGAAAGAGGAATCCATTCTTTACTAACATACTTTGGCCTATGACCAACTCAATTACTACACTCCGGGTGAATTACATTGCTACATTTGCTTTCCACTAAGCCTCAGCTGCTGCCTGAGGCTGAACTACAACACTGTAGTATCTGAATTATTAATGTCTTTCTTATATCATCTTGTCTACTATCTGTACCAACATTACTACATCACTTCCTCTGAACATATATTAAGAAATTTATCATTATTGACCTTACTTTGGCTCCCCAGATTTTTTTTCTGTTGTTTGGTTTGGTTTTTTTTGCTGTCCTTATATATAATTTACATTAAACTACTGAAAAAAAAAATACTTATAGAACCGCAGGGAAAAAAATAAAAAGTTTGAAAGGGACTACTGGAGGTAGTAATCTGTTTGAATCTCCTTCCCAAAACCCAGCTAACCTTAAATTTAGATCAGATTACTTATCTAATCATTATTTTTTTAATAACTCTAAAGACTGATATTCCACAGCATCCCTGGACAAGTTGTTCCAATGCTTGGCCATTCTCATAGTGGTATTTATATCTTATCAGAATTTCCCTTTTAGTACCTAGTGAATACTGTCCTTTGTTCTTTCACTGTGCACCACTGAAAGGAGTCTGACACTCTTCTCTGTACTCATCCTTCCGGCAGTACACGACTGCTATTAAATCACCCCTTAGCTATCTCTTTTCCAAGCTGTTCAGTCACTCCTTATATGTCACCTACTCTAGTGGTTTGTCACTGTATTCTCTCTAGCTTTGAGGCTTCAATAAGGGACACAAGCCATAAATGCATAGGCACAAATTTCTTTCCTGCTTTATCTTCTATACATGTTTTCAGTTATAGTTCAGACTTCATACATTTAAATTACCTTTCCTGAAAAACATGTTTGCATGTTTTTAGTGTTTTCTGTTACCATTATTACAGAATAGCACTGTGTTATAACCAGGAAACACTGTTATGAACATACAATCTTGATCAATTAAATCATAGAATTAATGAATTATAGAATTGTTTGGGTTGGAAGGAGCCTTTTTTAAAAATCACCTAGTCCCAGCCTCCCCTGCCATGGGATATCTTTCACTAGATCAGGTTGGGCAAAGCCCCATCCAATCTGGCCTTAAATGATTCTAAAGATGAGACATCAACAACTTCTCTGGCAACCTGTTCTACTGTCTCACCATGCTCACAGGGAAGAATATCTTCCATTTAACCAATATAAATCTACCCCCTTTCAGTTTAAAATCCCTTGTCCAATGTCTAAAGACCTTGGTAAAAAGGTTTTCAGTCTTTCCTATAAAACCCCTTTAAGCACTGAAAACAGCAGTATGGTTTCCCTGGGACCTTTGCTTCTCCAGGCTAAATACTGATGATTCTTTCAGTCTTTCCTGAAAGAAACAACAGGAAAGTTGTTCCAGTCTGCTCATAATTTTTGTAGACCTCCTCTGGATCTGTTTTAATAGTTCCATGTCTCTGTTGGGGGTCCAAGAGCTGGATGCAGTATTGGGATCTCACAGGAGCAAGGTAGAGGGAGACAATCACATCCCTCCACTTGCTGGCCATATTACTTTTGATGCAGCCTAGGATATGATTGGCTTTCTGAGTTCAAAGTAAACCTTGACAGCTGAAGTATATTTTTTTTTAACCATTATCCCCAAGTCCTTGTTTGCAGAGCTGCTTTCAGTTCACTCATTGCCACTGGTAATTGCCCTGATTCAGGTGCAGGACCTTGCAACTGCTCTTGTTGAAATTCATGTTCCAATGGGCCCTATCCTGGTTCTGGCGAGGACAGATTTGACTTTCCCTAGCAACCAGCATAGGTGAGCTGAGGTAGAACATGCTTTTTTCCACACCACCTGACATCAAGCCCTTATAAAAGGGGCTGGTTGGGCTGAGGTATGGGTTGGTGTGACTTTTGGGCAGTCTGAGTGTGGTTGGTTCTTGTGCTCAGGCAGTGCACTGTGTTTCCATCTTGTTGGATCAGTCAGGTGCTCAGTGTTATCACTGGGTGTGTCTGTGTGAACTCTGCAATCCTTTCCCTCTATGGTGCTTGTCAGTAAACTGTCCTTATCCCATCCCACAAGGACTTTGCCTATTTTCTCTTTGTTAGAGAGGTGAGAGAGGTGCGCGGTGCTCAGCCAATGCCTGGGACTGAACGATGACAGGACCATTCCTCAAGCCTATCAAGGTTCCTCCAGATGGCATTCCTCCCTTCAAGCTATCGGCTGTTCTACTCAGCTTGGTGTTTTCTGAAAACTTGCTGATGACGCACTCAGTCCTACTATGTCATTAATAAAGATATTTTACAATGCCAGTTCCAATATGGATCCCTGAAAGGTCATCACTTATCACTTATCATCATTTGGACACTAAGCTTTGACTGTAACTCTTTGGACATGGCCATCTAGCCAATTCATTATCCATCAAATAGTCCATCTATCAAACCCACATATCTGCAGTTTATCAAGGATGTTGTGCAGGGCCATGTCAAAAGCTTTACAGAGAGCTCTAAAGCAAAATTTCTTTGGAAAAAAAATGGTATAAAGGCCAATTTAAAAAGTGATATGGGCTCACACTTGAAAACTGTTTTGATTCTTCAGTTTCTACTTACATCCTAAGCTTCCGGAGCATGGTCTTCCAAACTAGGATTCATGGAAATACATGAAAGAGAAATTTGGGCCTTTTTAAGTGTTTCTCTAGAAAGTGCCAAGCAGTTTGGGGCTGTGTTCTTTTTTAGTTTCACTGAAATCTGACCTAATCTCTCAGTGGGAGAAAACAGATAACAGATAAGCAGCAAAACCTTCATAGTCATTTCAACTTCTCTAGCAACCATATTTCAGAAGGTAAATACCAAGTCCATATAATTCTCCACTTATTTTCATGATGGGGGTCTGGACATAGTTGTACTTCCACCTTGCCTGAAAAATTTTGTGAGCAGTAACAGGGAAAGTCTCTGCCTGCTCTCTCCTTGTTTCTGGCTCTGCAGCTGGATGAAATGAAACAAGTTTGCTTGAATCTTTACTTAAGCCTCAGCTATGGACCTCAGGAAATCTAATGCACTATAAAATCATATTCTAATAGCTATAAAGGTAATGGTGCCTTTTAACATCTTTGCACTAGCCATCACGCAGGAGCATGCGAGTTGCTCCTGCATCCTCATTGATTGCTCTCCATCTCCTGCTTCCAGTCAAAAGTTATCACTACTGAAAAACAGATATGGGTGATATGGATGGAAATTCGAAGTACTCTACTGCTAGTTTTCTGAAAAGTAAATATTGTGTTCTATGGGGTTTTTGTGTGTTGATACAGACATACACATCCAGGTGTATTCAGATTCATGTTTTGGATAGAAACAGGCCAGCCCTTATATGCAAAGCCAAGGAGTCACTGTTATCCTGATTAAAACCACAGCAATTTTATTAAAAGAATTATTACCCATTTTTACAGCAATACCTACAAAGAATCGGTACTAATTCCAAAATTTAAGAGATACCACCTTTAAAATTGTGCACAAGAGATGAAACACTAACGCATCTCTCCTTCTCTGATGTCACAGGTGCCTGTCTGGTGTCAGCCTCCTTCAGAGAGGAGACAGTTTCCCACCTGCCCTGTGACACAAAGGCCTAAAGTTACTGCCAGCCCTTGGGCCTGTCAGGCTGTTGTCACTGAGTGATCTACAGCTCCCACCAACACAAGCACAAAGCCTCACAGTGTGTTTTCTGATTCATTTTCTGGACCAAAGGGAGGTAAAGGATTCTGATGCACAATGAGGATACCATTTTAATTGTTTAAATACTTATCCTGTTTTTTTCAGGCTGGGAGGAAGTGCATTGCCTGTCAGTTTCTGAACAAACCGTGAAGATGCTTTGCATTAGTTCTGCCCTTAAGAAATCAGAGGCCTACAGGGTTACATGCTGAAACCGAATTTTCAAAAGCAAGCGTAATTGTAGGAAATGGCATCGTTAGTCTACATTCATCAACATATTATTTGACAATGAAATAATTACTTTTATGTGGAGATTATAAGTAATGTTATTGACTTAATTATGGCAGAACATCCTTGTAAACAGTATTTTAGAAAATAAAGTAAATCACTTTTCCAAAAAGCCATGTTGTAATGACACCAGAAAATGAGTTTTGAATGTAACATCTGAGGCTCCAGAGCTGCAATTTGCATTAATACTAATAGCTCTAGTGCAGGTACAAAGCACGAACAGAACATTAAATATTCAAAGGTGCTACTGAATTTTTGAAACGAAGGAAGATCTTGGTCCTGTTGTACTTATATGCTTTGTTTGTAGATATTATTCTATTCAGTGTACTTGATTATTGCCTTTTATTTTTGTTTCGTTATATTTTTTTTGTATGGAAAAAAAAATATTTCAAAGTTGATTTAGTCTGTGTCAGATGCCAAAAGTTATAAACCATTCCAGTGTATAAATTTTGATACTTTTGTTCTATATCAAAATTAAAGTCTAAAATGTTTTGATTTAGGATTAGTAAAAAATAATCAAAACATTTCTGTTTATTTGATTACTTTTAATTTTAATTTCTTAGGATCTTTTTGAACAATTTTACTGAAGGAAGATAGTAGACTAATTAGCACCCCCCTCTAGATGGTATCCAGAACCTGAATACCTTCTCTTTACACAGTCTCTGTAGGTGTATACAGTGACATTTAAAGTACGCTCTTTCTAAAACACTATTACAGGAGAAAGTAATCAGGGTAGAGCTTTACTGATGTAATGTTAATAATTTAATAATAAATATGTTGAATGAAAAATAGAATACTCTGGTTCAATTTGTTCTTCACCTTGCAAAACAAAATAACACAAAAAGTTACTAGTTTTTGGGGAAAAAGAGACCTCACTGGAAGTCCTAGATACCTTCTACTGAAACTGATTATACAGTAAAATCCAGAGAATCAGAAGGAAGAGAAAAAAGGCATGATCTGGCCCCTGTGGTATTCCATGCTTATGGGAGAGGAAAATCTGAGACTTGTCCAGAAGATTTCTTAGGTTGCTTTCTTTTTTGTTTTTTGTTTTGGTTTTCTCTATAATCTTTATTTTTAATCCTACTATTGCTTGATGTCAAAAGCACTGGTAGTCTTAATAATGTGATGCCAACATTTTAAAAGAGTTTTTGATTTCATAAATATAGTCTTATACTTGAGAGCCCTTCAAACATAATGCACAAATGGATGTATGTAGCTCAAGAATACTTTCAATACTTAAAAGCTGTGAGGACTACTGCCCTGTTGTTTCCATACTTACACAATATCCCAGTGAAACAGAGAACAGAATTTTCAGAAAAAAATATATTTATTAAAAAAGTAATGTATTGATAGTTCACCTACCACTCGAACAACTATGGTATTATTGACCAAATTAAAACTCAGAAAGCTCCCACTGGTCAGAGACACTGAAGAACTAATGTTGATGCTTCAAGGAATTTAGCAACAAAATTGACTATATGTTAGAAAAATAAAAAGTTAAAAATGAAACAAGCGAAATATAGAGCAGAATATTTTTCCTCTCCCTCTGCCACCAAATACTTAAACAGTGCAACATGCTGACAGGCAAATAACTTTTTAAGATTAAATAGTATGAAGGAAAAATTTGTATGAACCGTCATCATATGAACAAAATTTTATTAATAGTAGTTTTATATTCAGAGAAATACAATATAATACATAAATTAAATATTAACTAAATTAATTTCATAATTGGTCTAGAAATTCAACATTGAGTTAACTAACATAAAGTAGTTGGCATCTAATCCAATGTGCATCATACTGTATGAAACTAAATGCAGTAAATACTGAAAGAATAACAACGTGTGCAAAAAGACCTCAGCTGCATGGTTAATCTAAAAAAAAGGAAAAAAAAGGCACACCAAAACTGGCAATGAATCAGTATTTCTGAGTCACAAAATACAGGTAAGGGTTTCAAAAGAAGAAAAAATACCATAACATGAAAAATAAAGCTTCTAAATTTTTTCTTGGAAAAATCTAATAGGAAATGAAGAAGTACCATTTGAATTAACAGCAAGGCACACATTTGGAGTAGGAGGGTCCCTAGACAAATCACTGCTTCTCAACTGTTACTTTTGTCAAAAGGTTTGACAGGTCTGGGAAAAGTGTTAGAGCCTGCTGAAATAGATCGTAAATTGGAAAAGTGTAAAGTTGTTGCAAAGTGATTTTTTTTGTGCTCCACAATTTCATTGGATATACGTGGCATGGGAGCTGCAAATGTGGCCTTTGTGGGACGAGGTTAGGGCTTCCATGTGCTAGGGACAGATGGTTCCATACAGCTCAGCAGTGGACCTACTGCAGGACACAGCTGAGTTCGCAAGTAAACCTGGTGTCACCTCTGTGAAAACCTATGTAAGAAGGGGCAGAAAATGCTAGACAGGCAGATAAGAAAGAAATACAGAGTGAGAAACAGCAGAGGGAACACCAGAGGAGGACCTAGGGTGGAATAGATGGATATTTTCTGAAGAAACTACAGCCAGTGGAAACCCACTCCAGAGCAGAACTAATTATTTATCTATTTTCCTGGAAGGACTGACAAAAGCTCATCAGAGACTCTGCACCAGGCCAAGGGAAAACTGTAAGAACGAAGGACTGGCCCCTACATGTTTCTCTCTATACCTTATCCTCCTGTTGAGGGTAGGAGTAGCATAGACTGGAGCAAAGGAGTGAAATTAAGGTTGGGAGAGGGTTAAAGAATGTGTTGGTTTATGTTTGCTATTCTTTCTCCCTACTCAAATCTATTTTAGATGGCAATAAATTACATTAATTTTCTTCAGTACTTGGTAAACAATCTTCCTGTCTTTATCTCAGTGCAGAAGCTTTTTCATCTTTTTTTCCCCACTGCCTTGCTAATGGGGTAAATGAGTCAATGCCTGGGTGTTAGCCAAAGCTAATCCACCACCGCAATAAAAAAATTCTAATGAAATAATCTCACTAGACAGGTTTAAACTTCTACAGAATCAGATACCACAGAAATAAGCACTGTTAAAGTAAAAGGTGGAAATATTTGGATATGAATTCCTAAGAATAATACTATGTTGGGTTTTTTGTTGTTTTGTTTTTTTTTCCCCCATTGTGACGATTCTGGCTTTGATATATATTCCCTGTTCTCGAAACAGCTGAATCTAAAATATTTTCAATGAATTATCATCAATGACTGGCTTATTTCCAAAGAGTGCATTACCACTCAAGTGATTTACTAATGCCTTTCACTACATATTGCAACTACCTATCATTCCTATTTGCATTTGCAGTTGAAGATAGTCGTCACTGTCTCCTTCATAAGGTACAAACATATGCAATACTGTAGCCTCCTTCTCTTGTTGCTTGACCATATCATTTATACTTGTGTTATGTGTTAATTTATTGGCAGTATTGTCATCTGCAATTTAAATATTAATTGGAATATAATTATGGTATGTTTGCCTAAAGAAGATCTATTCTAAGATCAGAGAAATCATATTTAAAAGCATCGGAATGGTATTTAGACTTTGTATTTAGTATAAATAAGTAAAACTCACAAGTTCTTTTAGTGGATATAGTTGAAAACAGGATAAAAACTCTACGTACTGATACTTGGGGAAGGATTCACTTCAGCATAAGTGGTAAGTGCTGTTTAAAATATTCAGTGGAATCCAGTAAATCTGCACAGGGGCTAAAAATGTGATAAAGAATTTAGCAACTCTAGATAACTCAAAATCTGGAATGATAATTGCAGTCTTTGCATAGACAATTGAATTTATCACTGGTATTTCTTCAAGTTTGGAGAACATAGGTATAACTTCCCTATTTTATATCAGAGGATTTCCAGTAAGATTAAAATTTACTAGAAATATTTTTTTTCTTTTACTTTCTTCTCTCTCTAAATGGAAGAAAGAAAGATTAGTCCCTAGAAAGTGTTATCTTTTTTGTGGAGTCACAAAAAATTATACTAAATACCTGTATCTTCACCTCAAACCACACTTTTCTCAGAGAAAACCAGGAGAGTCAGGAATTCTCTGGATGTTAAATTTTTTTAAATCTCTATATGTGGAGGTGAGGTGTACCATTAGAATCCAACACACAGATACAGGCACACACAGGCAGAGACACACACACACAATTGATGTTCAAGACCTTTTATTCCAGTACTCTGATAAATTCTTATTTTTCACTGTGCTGTGAGGAGGGTTAGGAGCTGTGATTTTCTGTGAATTCACTCTTCAACATTCTTTCACAAAAAAACCCCAAACAAACAAACAAACAAACAAACAAACAAACAAAAAGCGCTTCATTATTTAAAATTTTGGGACCAGGAGAACCATTTTACTTCGCACTGTATACACACCAAACGGAATGGTTTGATGTCAGTGGATAAATATTGACTTTTACTACTGTATTATGTTCACTTGGAAAATTTTTGGTAGAAGGGGGTGACTTCTGCAAGAAGCTGCCAGAAGTTTCACCCGTATCCAACAGAGCCAATGCCAGTCTGCATCAAGACAGACTAGGTACTTGCCAGGGCTGGACTCATCAGCCATGGTGGTAGCATCTCTGGGATAACATAGTTAAGAGGTGGGAAAAAACTTGTGCAACTTGAAGAGCAATTGCATCCAGGGAGAAGACTGAGAAGATTTGGGAGGAACAACTCTGTAGACACCAAGGTAATGAAGAAGGAGTGGTAGGAGGTGTTCTAGGTGCAGATTTCCCTGCAGTCTGTGAAGAAGACCATGGTGAGGTAGGTGGTCCTCCTGCAGCACATGGAAGATGATGGTGGTTGAGATACCCAAGTTCATACCATGGAGGACCCCACCTCAGAGCAGGTGGATGCAACCAAAGGAGGCTGCAACACTGTGGGAAGCCCACACTAGAGTAAGATCCAGGCAGGACCTGTGTAACCATGGAGAGAGGAGCTCACAGCAGAGCAGGTTTGCTGGCAGGACTTGTGACCTTGAGGAGAGCCTGTGATGGAGCAGTCCGTTCCCGAAGTACTGCACCCTGTGTAAGAGATCCACACTGGAACAGTTCATGAAAAACTGCAATCCATGGGAAGGATTCACATTGAGGTTGGTGGAGGACTGTCACCTGTGAGAGGGACAGCAAGCTGAAACAGGGGAAGTGTGTGTAGAGTCCTCCCCCAGAAACAATGAAACTGATTGCAACTCTCATTCCCTGTCTCCCTATGTCATTTGGAGAGAGAAGGTAGAAATTGTAATTAAACTTAACCCCAGAGAGAAGAGAGGGGTGGATGGAAGGTGTTTTAAGGTTCAGGTTTTGTTTTCAAATTACTCTACTTTGTTTTCCTTTTTGTAATAAATTAGAAAAAAAAAATCAGTCTGCTTTGTAGATTAACTTTATTAAACTCCATGCTAGCTCTTTCTTAAATAAAAAGACTGACAAACTGGACCAAAAGGCAAACTACACACTGAGCTGCTTATAAATAAACCCTAATTCATGATTAGAGTTGAAATTTTCTGGCATATTAGCCTGTACACTTGAACAATCTACAGAAATGGCGAACATTGCTATCTGTTAAGACCTACTGATGGTTTCATGAAATTCTTCACATATCCAGGTGTACTGTTTTCAATGCAAATAGCTCATTTTAGTTTTTATTAGTAGAAGAATTTTTTCAGAAGTTAAGCACCACCAGACAAAACACAGATAAATGCTTAAATAGCAGGCAACTGATATAAAATACCTTAGAAATAAATATTTACCTGAAAATGTTAACGCATTTACACATCTGTCACAATGTTTTAAAAGTGATAAAATAACATCTTTTGAAGCTTAAATATAGAGAGCTACATTCAAGAAAAACTCTGTGAAAGGAGTAATGAGAAAAAGGCATCTGAGGATAATAAAGAACTGTAGCTGAAGCTAAAACTGTCAAGTCTAAGTACTTATAAATTCATATTTAGACATCAGATATGAAGAACCACATCTTTATACTGTTAATCAACCAAAAGCTTCAATGCAGATAATGAAAAGAACAGGCCACATTTTTAAAAATTACCATACAAAGCAGCTCTTCCTAAGATCTCATATGAATCCGTAGTATATAGGCTGTGAATATATTATGTTTTTAAACAGATCCTCTTCTATTTTGACTTTCACCTAACAATACAAAGTTGTCCAAATGAGTTTATATTTTAGGCACAATCATGGCTATTAGGATGATTTAGGAGACATGGTGCTGTTGGAGAGGGTTCAGAGGAGGCCACACAGATGATCAGGGGGCTGCAACGCCTCCCCGATGAGGACAGGCTGAGGGAGCTGGGCTTGTTCAGCCTGGAGAAGAGAAGGGTGCAGGGGGACCCCATTGCAGCCTTCCAGTACTTAAAAAGCCATGATTTTTAAACGTTATTTTAAGTTCTGATGGTTAAATTATCTATTTTGTTTGGGAAAAAAAAAAGTATTTGAAATCTTTGTAATGTGAATCTGAATATAATTTAATATGAAGACTGTTGGGGAATAGCTAGCAGTACAAGGCCATGATGCTGCAGAGTATCTCTGGCCTGAAGCAAAGTTCTGAGTGAGTGGAACAGTATGTATGTTATCAGGTCCGCGTGACCTTGTGGCTGAACACTAGATGAAAACAGGAGGCTGAACATCTGTGCCTGGACCCTCAGATAGGTTGTAACCAAGTCATAACAGAAGATACTAACCTACGTAATGCCTAACCAATCACTGCTTGCAAAAACAAGATGTTATCCAATCATGTAATGGCACTGAAATTGCTGCAATGTAACTAAAAAGTGTAAAATCATATGCAGTTCCTGCAAGTAGTTGAGACAATAAAAGGTAGTCACTACCTTTGGTCTCCCAGCATCTTCTTTTCCAACAGAAGACTTCAAACTTTTAATATCAGTAAGATTTAAATACTTGGGAAAGAAACAGAAAAGTAGTTAGTTTGTGATTATGGTTGTTCAACATTTCAACCAAATTCCCACACAGCCTTTTGCTCACTTGCGTTCCTCAGCAGGAGAGGAGGACAAAATAGGAAGGAAAATCTCTGGGTTCAAGGTAAAGATAGGGAGACAGCTTGAGATTTACCATCATGAGCAAAACAAATGCAACTTGGGGAAAATTAATTCAATTTATTGCCAAGTAATATAAATTCAGGTAATGAGAAACAAAGACAAAATAATAATAAAAAAAAAAACATTCTTGTCCCCTGACCCTGCCTCCTCACACTCAACTCCACTCCATTCCTGCCTCCTCTACACAACTCCCCTGAGTGGTGAAAGTGGGAGGGGGGATTGTTATGAGTCCATATCAGCTCTTCTCTCCCTCTCCTTCCTCCTCATATTTGTCTCCTGCTCTACTATGGGTCCTTCCACAGGCTGAAGTCTTTCAGGAAAAACCTGTTCTACAGTGGTGTCATGGCTTGGTCCCATCCCACAGCTAAGCACCACATGGATGCTCACTCACTCCTTCCCCACCACAATGAGATGGGGAGAAGAATCAGAAGACAAAGGTAAAATTGGTTTTGATATACAGACAGTTTACTGGGACAGCAAAAGAAGAGGAAAGTAAGAACAAAAGTACTTGCAATATACAGTGTGGATCATACACAGTGCAATTTTTTACATAGTGACCATTTTACTCAGCCCATCCTGGAACACCCACTTCCCTCTAGTTAACCCTTTTTCTGTGCTGAGCATGACATCATATCTTATGGAATACCCTTTTGGCAAATTTGTATCACCTATCCTAGCTGTGTTCCATCCCAGCTTCTGGTGAAAATTAACTGTATCCTTGCTGAAAACCAGGACAAATGGGTTCTCCCTAGGTGTTCTTCTGTCAGGAGCAATGTGCTCTGGCATGGGCTCTCCATGGGGCTCGAGTCCTTCATGAAATAGACAACAGCTTTGGCATGGGATCCTATGCAGGCTGCAGCTTGGGCACCTCTTTTGTCAGAGGTCTTTGCTTCCCACCCTGCATCCCCCAAATCCCCATCAGGGTGTGAGTGTGTGGGTGTGTAAAAAAGGGAAGACACAGGCAAACCTTGTGGGTGTAGATAAGCACAGAATACTGAAAGAGCAAAGGGAGAGACAAATAACAACAGGACTTACAGCTAAATATATAAAACTGGTGATATACTATAGTTTCTCACAGGACTGAACAACTCAGGCTGTACAGCTCAGAGCTATCCCAAAGCTGGAACAGTCCCAAAACCACACATTCTGGAGCTGTTTGCTCTTTTCCCAACAGCCATCCCCTCCCCCCTTTATGTTGAGCATGACATCATTGGTATGGATTAGCCCCTTTGGGCAGGTTGAGTCACTTGTCTTGGCTGTCTTCCTTCCCAGCTCCCTGGGTGGCCCCCACCTTCTCCTTAGTAGGGCAGGATGAGAAGCTGGCAAGTCCCTGACTGCTTGGCAACAACTAAAAACAGTGTTATCAGAACTGCTCCCATCATAACTCCCAAAAACAGCACTGCACCCTATCCTAGACAAACCCACAACATGTTGCAAGGGAATATGTGCTCTGGTGGCTATAGCACCTCCTCCACCCACTTCTCTCACTTCGATGTTTCCAGTACTACTTCGTGCTTTTTTTTTCCTCATTGTCTGAGGAAATATCCCGTGTAATATTTTACCATTTCTTCAATACATTTTCATAGAGGCCCAACCAACTATGATGATGAACAAAGAATCCATTTTAGACCTGCCTGGAACTGTGTCCCTGGCACAAGGCAGCCCATCCTGTTCTCACAGATACCAATTTGAAGTACCCCTTCTACCAAAACCTTGCCACATACCTCTAACCCAGCAAAAAAGCACAGTGGTAAGAACACTTCAAAATGCCTGACTAAGGATCACTGGTATTGCTGTTTTGAATCTTTACAGAATTTTAAAGTATCTCAATTTCATTTTTATGTGAAAAACACAGCTTCAAGAAGTTTCACTGAGAACACACATATACATCCACACACATGTTGTCTGAACAAGCATAGTTTATCAAAAGACAGACAGTTATTTCTGGCGATGTAAAAGGTTAAGAGCATGACAACACTTCTTATTGCCTTCAAGAAATCATTCTTCACTTATTCTGCATATGCTCCAGAGGTCTACACTGTATGACTTTCATCCTCCAGATGAGAATTGAGAAATAAACACATATAAATGAAAGAATATCTAAACTTTCTTATCAGACAATCGTAGAATGCTGTCAAGAACTCTACAGTCACATAATCACAATATGGTAGAGGTTGGAAGGGACCTTTGGGAATCATCTAGGCCAACCTCACTGATGAAGCAGGGTCACTGAGGGCAGGATGCATGGGATCGTGCTCAGGTGGGTTTTGAGTATCACCAGAGAAGGAGACTCCACAACCTCTCTGAGCAGCCTGTTTCAGTGGTCTCTCACCCTCAGAGTCAAGATGTTTTTCCACATATTCAAGTGGAATTTCTTGTATTTTAGTTTTTACCCATTGCATCATGTCAAGGTGCTGGTCACCATTGAGAAGAATCTGGCCCTATCCTCTAGACATCTACTCTTCAGATATTTACAAGCATTGATCAGACCCCCCTCAGTCTTCTCCAGACTAAATAGAGCCGTCTCTTTCTGCTTTTCCTAATAAGACAGACACTCCAGTCCCATAACCATCATCTATGTAGCCTTCCATTAGACTCTCTCCAGTAGTTCCCTGTCTTGCTTGAATGGTGGTACCTAAAAGTAAATACAGAACTGCAGATGTAGCCTCACCAGGGTAGAACAGAGGAGGATAACCTCCCTTGAACACTGGTCACATTCTTCTTAATGCACCACAGAATAATTTTGACCTTCTTGGCCACAAGGGCACATTGCTCACATGGATAACTTTTCCACCAGGACCTCCAAGTCCTTCTCCACAGCACTGCTTCACAGCAGGTGAACTCCTAACTAGTATTGTTGTATGTGTGTGGAGTTATTCCTTCCTAGATGGAGGACCCTACTTTTGCCCTTGCTGAATTTCATTAGGTTGTTCACTGGCCAATTCTCTAGCCTGTCCAAATCTTGCTGAATGACTTCACAGCCTTCTGGCATGCCAGCCACTGCTCCCTGTTTTGTATTATCAGAAAGCTTGCTGAGGGTACACCTTGTCTGGTCATCCAGGTCATTGATCAATATTTTGAATGACACCAGACCAAGCACTGACCCTTGGGTCACATCACTAGCTACAAGCCTCCAACTAGACTGCAAATCACTTATTGCAACTCTATTGGCCCTGCCATTCTCAACCCATCTCACTGTGAACTCATCCAACCAAATGGAACCACCCATTTCACTTCTATGACTTCAAATTATCAGTACTTGTTCAGGAATAATTGTCTGAATTTGATGTTTAAATAAAGAGGAATCTTGTCTTTTATTGCTTGGATAAAATCTATAAGTAGCTGAAATGAAATAATTCAGGTTTTATGGAATATTATCAAAAAGAAGGTTTTAGGTATCTAACAACACCCACTTCTGCCTTTACCAATCTTGACATTAGTATATATAAGTATATATGAGTCACATAATACTTGGGAACAGAATGGGCTTCAGCTGTTAAAGAAGTAACAAGACAAATTTAAGAAGTGCCCTATCTTAGTCTCAGTGCTGGTTTTAGTCTCTAGCTGACAGCAATACTGAAAACGTATTTAAGAGTGTTTTCCTTTTCCCTAACACAACCAGATACCTATTGTCTCTATGGGACTTGCTAAATGCATCAAAGGGAAGGAATGACATTTCCCTACTGAGTTGAGGTTTCTCACTGTGACTCTAACCAGGAGTTTGATGGAAGAGAATGATAAAAGATTTTAATTTTTGTTCTGTGTCTAGCTAGTTCACCATGCAAGTTCTATAATGTGGAAATATACTATTGCAACTGTTTCCCACATTATGAGGAACTTGCTTTTCTGGAATGAAAAACTACTTTATAGATGAAAAAAAAGATAAAATAGCAATGTTATGGAAAGTTTGAGTTGGTTATATGAACAAAAGACCATCAAGATGAGCAGTGCAGTAGATTCTTTAGAGGGAAGGGATGCCATCCAGAGGGGCCTTGACAATAATAAGATAATGCAAGATAGAAGAAAAAATTCAATTGCTACTTCTTGGTATAAAGAGGATATAAGAGAAATGAGGCATCAGAAAAGCAATACAAATTAGAAGTGCTATAAATGAAAATTTATTATAAAGGGGAAAAAATAAGACCCCTTTCAATTGTTCTATTAGTCAAGGTTGATGACAAACTGTGTTTGGAAACTTTCAACTTTCAAGAGGTATAAAATTTTATTTTTCTTTACTACCTCCACAGCCATTGATTTCCATGCCATGATTTCCAGGGCTGAACATCCCAGGATTCAATTAAATAGATTTTGACCATTGATGTTGTGCAGGTCAGGCACGTAATTTATCTAATCTATCTGCTAGAACTTGGAGCATATATAACATCTACAAACCTTCAGAGAACTGAACTTACCTATTTGTAAAATACAAATGAAAACCTGGGAGGTGTTGCAATGTGGCTTCTTTAAGAAGCAGCTAGAAAGTTTCTTAAGGGTCCAACAAAGCAAATCCCAGCTGGGCTCCCAAGGCCAAACTCCCAAACCCTGTTACTGACAAGGCCGACTGGGCCAATCAGCGCCGGTCACAGCGCCTCTGGGAATCACATTTTACAGAGAGACAAATGCAAACAGCCACATTCCCTATTTTCTCCCTTTCCCCCCCATGCCATCCTAGGAAGGTGAAATCATGAATAAAGTCTATAAAGAAGGGAGGGGTGGGGGTGGTGTTTTAAGAGCTGTTTGTACTTCTCAATACCTGACTCTGGTTTCTGTGTGTTTCTGTAGTGTAGTGTAATAAATTTCTTGCCTTTCTTCTGTGTTGAGTCTGTTTTGCCCATGATGCTGATTGCAGAATGATCTCTCCCTGTCCTTATCTCCACTCCAAAGCCTCTCAACATGTATTTTCTCCTCTGTCCAGCTAAGAGTGGAGTGATAGAGCAGCTTTGGTGGGAATCTGGCCTCCAGCCAGGGTCAAACCACCATAAAAAAGAGAAAAATGAGAAGTGTTAAAATGATACTTTCTCTGTCTCAAGTGACTGGAACTATATTAAAATAGAGATGTTAACCTTTGCCTTGCATTTCTTAATCTACTCTTAATCTTAATTAAAGCATGGAAAAGAGCATTACAGTTTTATAATAGAAGGTTGTTTTAATTTTATTTTGATGTAGTATATATGAATAATATACATTAATATATAAATGCCTAAATATATTTGATCACAAGCGAAAGGAAAATGGAAAGATGAGAAAAGTAAAATGACTAAGGTAAACATAGAAAAAAGAAAGCTAAGAGTTTAATCCCTTACTCCCTTTTACTTTCTTTTGTATAATGAAGCAGTGAACCATTGGGAAGTATAAAGTATATGAACACATCTGCTGACAACTTCTACACATTCATTTCTTACACTTCTCTAGCAATAGGTCTCCGTTCTTCCATTCATCCAGACCTGAACCCAAAACATTTCACCAGAAGTTGGGGGAAAAATGCAGGCATGTATAAAAATTTAACAGATTTAGGCTCTAGGAAATCAACATAATACCGAATACAACACTCTTCATGGAGTTTACACAGTTAATAATCCCCTTTTTTTTACCTTAAAGAAATTGTAGCCCAAATACTTGAGGTAATACTGATTTTAATAGCATGGAACAAAGAGAGCAAATAGTTCTAGAGATCCAAGTAAAACAGTAACATTAAATTAACTTCTTTTTCAGTACTTGGATACCTGTCATCTCTGGAAAAAGGAATAGTTTCCCTACTAGGCCTGACAACTGGACACTGTGAAATATTCCAAGAAAAAAAGTGAACAGTTCTTAATGTCATAGTGGTCAAATGCTGGGCCAGATTGCACAGGGAAGTTGTGGGAGGTCCCTCTATGGAAATACTCAAAACACACAGCTCGGGGAAATCTGCTTTAAATGGACCTACCCAGTATAGGAGATGGAGCTAGGTGAACTCTAGAGGTCACTTCTAGACTACATGATTCTGTGATTCTGTGTCCCATTTCCATACCTGCTATGAGAAGACAAATATGATCTGAAGTTACCCAAGTGTTCCCTAAACAGGTTTGCTGTTATGTCTTGCTCAAAACTTACATATCAGTCCTGATTTTGACCCATTGTAATGTTAATTTGTCTCTCTTTTGCTTTGTTTCGGTTAGTTGCTGTCATGCCAAAGTTTCTTAATCTGATTCATATGACAAGCTACCTAAAAATAAAAGTATCTTGCCTAGAATATATGCTTTGAAACACATACCCCTGTAGAGTTTAGTTATGAAATTTAGGCCACCTCAACCATTTACATCTCTCAAACATCTGGGGGTGTATGATGCTTGTAAATTCTTCTTAGTATCATGTGTACACGAGCCTTGTCTTGATTTGAATTGTTCTTAGTTGTCAGATCACACAGACAGAAGATGTAATCTTCTGAGTTGTTTATGACAGTCTACCACCTCTGCCATAATCCAAAATTCTTTCTCCTCAAAAACATTACAGATAATTAGAATGAAATTGTACACTATTTTCAAATTATGACATGCCCTGGATCTGGGCTGTACAATGTTTATAAACTTCACTTTCACGAAAAAGCAAAACTCTCTTTTAATTGTCAGATTTTATTAGTAACCAAGCAAAATTAATTTCTCTCCCTGCAAAAAAAAAGGTTTGAGAAATGATTTTCAAAGGCAGCAATGGCAGCTGTGTGCCTTCCTTTCAGTAAATGTTAATGGGACGTATACTATGAAGTAGTACAGGCCACAGTGCATAAAAGGTAAAAATAGTTCTATATCACAGAATCACAAAATGTTAGGAATTGGAAGGGACCTTGAAAGATCATCTAGTCCAACCCCCCTGCCCGAGCAGGATCTCCTAGATTAAACCACACAGGAACATATCCAGATTGGTCTTGAATGTCTCCAGAGAAGGAGACTCCACAACCTCTCTGGGCAGCCTGTTCCAGCGATCTGTCACCCTCACAGCAAAAAAGTTCCTCCTTACATTAAGATGGAATTTTCTATGTTCCAGCTTGGACCCATTTCCTCTTGTTCTATTGCTGATCATCAGCGAGAAGATCCTGGCTCCATCCTCCTAACACTTGCTCTTCACATATTTATAAACGTTAAATGGGGTCATCCCTCAGTCTCCTCTTCTCCAAGCTGAAGAGACCCAGCTCCCTCAGCCTGTCCTCATAAGGAAGATGTTCCACTCCATCATCTTGGTGGCCCTGCACTGGACTCTCTCAAGGACTTGTATGTCCTTCTGGAATTGATGAGCCCAGAACTGGACACAGTATTCCAGGTGAGGTCTCACCAGGGCAGAACAGAGAGGGAGGAGGACCTCTCTTGACCTACTAGCCACCCCGCTTCTAATACACCCCAGGATACCATTGGCCTTCTTGGCTACAAGGGCACATTGCTGGCCCATGGTCATCCTGCTCTCCCCCAGGACCCCCAGGTCTCTCTCACCTGCACTGCTCTCCAACAGGCCAGTCCCCAACCTATACTGGTACCTAGGGTTGTTCCTCCCCAGATGCAAGACCCTACACTTGCCCTTGTTCAATCTCATTCAATTTCTCCCTGCCCAGTTCTCCAACCTGTCTAAATCCTGTTGAATGGCAGCACAACCTTCTGGTGTGTCAGCCACCCCTCCCAGCTTTGTGTCATCAGCAAACTTGCTGACTGTGCACTCTATTCCCTCATCCAGGTCATCAATGAATACATTAAACAAAACTGGTCTCAGTACCGACCCTTGAGGGACTCCACTAGTCCCAGGCCTCCAGCCAGAGACTGTCCTATTAATGACAACTCTCTGGCTTCTTCCATTCAACCAGCTCTCAATCCACCTCACGACCCTCCAGGCCACACTTCCTCAGTCTGTCCACCAGGATGCTGTGAGAGACAGTGTCAAATATGTTGTGCCTATATGTTAAGTGTCTATATGTTAAAATATACGATGACACTGGCCATACTTTGTAAATTGCTACCTTCAAATAGAAGAATATAAAAATAAAATTTGTGTGTCCTGGATTTTAAAATTTGAACTAAAAGTTAAAGCATTTAATTAACCATTTCAGATGTTCATTTTCTCCATTTCTCTTTGATTTCCACTTAAACTCCCAGCAAACCTTGCAAAAATAAACAGACAATAATGAACAGTTGTGCCTGATTTTTAATAGAAGGTTTCTTAAAAGGTAAATAAAATGAGCTTAGTAATATTATCTTCTCTAGTTCTCAACAGGTACATGGAGTACCAACAAATCTAGAAAAAAATAAGCAGTAAATTAACTGTAAAAGCTTTGTTTAGTTGAATGCCTTAACTATACTAATTAATGGAACTCAGTTTTTGCATAAAAAGAGCCTAAAACCAGGATTGCAACTTATTGTTTAAATCATTATTAAAACTGATGATTTATATCCACCTTCTCTTCATTTATATCCCTAGAAACCTCTTTCACAGAGACTTTTAGATAATAAAGTGAGAGTTTAGGGCTCCAAATGTTCCTTAGTATTCCATGCTAGGTATTTCAGAGATTAAATTCCCCAAAGTATTTCTAAACATGGTATAAGGTTATTGTTGAAAATTATAGACACAGTAACAGTGGGTTTTGTTCAATTGCCTGAAAAGAAACAAATGAAATGAGCTTTAGGGGTGGAATTCAGCTCTAGTATCTATATTTATCTGTCTATACCTAGGTGTCTGTATGTCAGCCAGGTGTCTTAATTTAGACTATAGTCAATGCAAATCTAATCAGCATAGTCAGTGTTGCCTAGAGAAAAAATTCACCTTATCCTGGCCTAAATAACAGGGGTTTAATTCTGCAGCCTACTCACAGGCATCTAATACTGTTTGAGATGCTGCAGAATATTCAACATTCCAGCAACTGGTAGAAGTCTTCTGTAGGTCCTGTATCATCTCATACCACCTTGGGGGTCTCAGAGACCCTAGGAGCTGTCAGCTAGTGCTTGATGAAAAAGGTTTAATGCAGTTGTTGCACTTAAGAGTTTTATATCCAATTGTTCAGTTTATTAAAATACAACTTTTTTATAGCAGGCTGACATGTATGAAATTTTTGAAGGTGTCAATGACTGTAAATCAATAATAATTTTATACAATTATGCTATCCATATAGAGAAATATGAGAATATTTTATTCTATAAAACCCTACTGACTTTTTTAAAATCCTTTAAAAAAAAGGGTTTTTTACTTAATTTATTGGTGGTTTTTTGATTATTTTTTTTCATACATTATATGGTATATTTTCCCAGGCATTATTTTACATTCTCAGAAATCACATTGTTGAACACACACAAGAAAGCATATGATGCTTTCAGGAGCCATTCTGGAATGCTCATTAGAACAGCTTGATTCCTCTTTCCTGATGGGAAAATTTACTTGCCATTATGAGATAAAAAGAATGATATGGTAGTTTTTGTTATCAATCTGAACAGGCTTTAAGGGTTGGAACATAGATTTTTCTTTAACTAAGTAGAAAAATAATTATCAATTAATTTTAAGCATACATAAATAAATGTTGTATACATCTTAACTCCACAAGTCAGAAAAAACTCTGGAAACAATGTTAAGCATTACCGAGGTTTGTAAATCTAAAGAGAAGCTAGTAGAGTATTATCTTTACATCATATTATCTTATTTCTTGTTTTACTAAAACTTCCCTGTCTCCTGAGTGTAGGATAAGGAGTTTCTGATGAAGAACCAAGTCCTCATTGTTTTTAATATGACAGCCTCTGGTATGTGCAAGAGATGGTACTGTTTCTCAATGTTTTCCAAAAGTAAAAAAAAAAAAAAAAAAGTTTTGGAGCTCAAATATAACCCAAACTGGAGGATTTTATGTATGGTTGCAGGCAGATCAATGCAGGTTTTGGAATTCAGGAATGGATTAAGCTGATTTTGCAGGTAAAACCTCTATAGTTCTGAATGTGGTACTTAATGCTTGCTCTACTTTCAAATAGTTTCAATGAGATATTTATGAAAGGGACTTTCAAAATTTGTATCTGAATTCTTACAGAGAATTTAGTTCCAATTCCTAGAGATTACCTATGCTTTTCTGGTGCTGCTATTCTGCAGATGAAATGTGATCTTTCACCACTGCAAATGGCATTTTGTTGATGTATATTTAGGCAGATGCATCATGTGTTATACACGTCATTCAGCACACATATAGAGTTTTTTTTAAAACAGTTTTAATCAGATTTGATTGCCTAGACATAGTACAAACTTTTAAACATCTTAATGTATTCCAGTCTGGCTTCCAGATAGTCATTTTAGATCCCCAAGACATTTGAGACATCCACACTGACCAGGGTGATAAACCAAAGGATGTCACTAAAATGTAACTAGCTTCTCTTTTAAGGCACACACAAGACACATCACATTTCTTGAGATGCCTGCTGCACACAAGCATCATTTACACTTGACTATCTAAGGCCTCTTCTCTTGTACTTGTAAATATTAAATTTTTATTTTTATCATCTATGTTTTAATGAGAATCTATTCATGTCATGGTTCTGACACAATTAAACACTCATCATAACCCCAAGAACCACTAGAACTGAGCCTTCAATAGCAATGCTATGAGGGGAAAGAACAGGAGAAAGAAAGAGACACTATAAATTTTTTGTGAAACCAGGAAAATGGTCACAAAAAGAAGGCTGCTGAGAACTGGTAGAGGATGATACAGTTTAGGAAAAGGTGGTGGGCTTGCAATGTGGCTTCTTTAAGAAGCAGCTAGAAAGTTTCTTAAGGGTCCAACAAAACAAATCCCAGCTGGGCTCCCAAGGCCAAACTCCCAAACCCTGTTACTGACAAGGCCGGACGGGCCAATCAGCACTGGTCACAGCACCTCTGGGAAGCACAGAGACAAAAATGCAAACAGACACATTTTGCCACCAGAGAAGGGAGTGAGAAGATGTAAGAAACTTTGCAGACACCAACGTCAGTGAAGCGGGGCAGGAGGAGGTGCTGAGAGAAGATTCCCTGCAGCCTGTGGAGAATACCATGGTGAAGCGAATGTTCCCCCACAGCCCATGGAGGATGACGAGACCCCACTTGTTGCCCATGGAGAGGGACCTGGGCCAGGCAGGAGCAGGTGGGGAAATATGAAAGAAGCTGTGACCTACATTGGAGCAAGCCCCTGGCAGCACGCTCAGCCTGTGGAGAGACATAAGAGGCAGAAAGAGAGATGGAGCAGGTTTACCCAAGGGGTGTGGGGGGGTGCTTGTGACTCTGCTGGGGACCAAGCTGGGGCCAGTAGTCTGCGACTGAGAGACTGAGAGACTTCCTATGAATTTTTAGAGATGACCCACGCTGGGGCAGTTGGTGAAGAGCCGAGGCCCTGTGGGAGAGGACTCACATGGAGAAGGTCATGGAGGACTGTCTCCAGGGGGTAGGACCCCACACTGGCACAGGGAAAGGGTGTGAGAAATTCCATCACCCCCACCCACCAAGAAGGAGAACAACTCATGAGGAACTGACTGAAGACTGAGGCCTCTATTCCCTATATCCCCCCTCCCCCTTCCCCCGTTCCATCCTGGGGAGGAGAAACATCATGAATAAAGTGAAGTCTGCAAAGAAGGGAAGGGCAGGGTGTGATGTTTTAAGAGCTGTTTGTACTTCTCAATACCTGACCCTGGTTTCTGTGTGTTTCTGTAGTGCAGTGTAATAAATTAGAGTTTTCTTGCCTTTCCTCTGTGTTGAGTCGGTTTTGCCCCTGACGCTGATTGCAGAATGATCTCTCCCTGTCTTATCTCGACTCTAAAGCCTCTCAATATATATTTTCTCCCCTGTCCAGCTAAGGGGGGAGTGATAGAGCAGCTTTGGTGGGAGTCTGGCCTCCAGCCAAAGTCAAACCTCCACAGAAAAAAAGAAAACAGATTCTTGACATGGCTACACTCTCCCTATAATGTAACAGTCTACCACACTACTTGTTCAACCAGTCCTTATCTCAAGCTTTATTGTATCTATGGGTTTGGGGGAATTTTGTTGTTTTTTACCAGAATGTATCCCTGCAGCTGTTTTACTTTGATTTTCCTATTAATTCTAACATTTTATATTCAACCTGTCATAGATCAGATAATTTTTATTATCTTCTTCTCACACTCCTTACCTTTCTTCACAATAAATCTACATATAATTCCAGGTCAAGTCACTTTTTCTAGAGAACCCTAGTCTCTTTCCTATTCCACTTCTCATTAACTCATAGTATTCTCTAGGTAAAAGATTCTGCTGGTAACAGCTAACTTTACTTACTCTGATTTATTATAGTTATGAGTGGGATTAATATTTTCAGATTAAGATAGGTGAGCAGTAGATTAACTCTTTTAGCCACAGCATTAGTGTGCAAGTTCATGCTGACCTAGTGGCAAGCTGTAGAGCTCTTCTTAAAAAGTTTGTGAAAAGGATGTTCTTTTCATCTCATAGAGACAGTAGGGCTTGTCATTCCCAGGCCTTCACCTGATTCTATAGCTAAACCCTTGGTTGACTTTGTTTAGATTCATTTGACCAGATAATTAAAATAATGCAGACACCTATTCAATATGTACATATTTCAACCTATTTATGTCATGCCGTACATGCAACCTATTTATTGTCCATGCAATACGTAGATATAACAATAGTTTTTTTATTGCGGGAATCATACCTTTTAATCCTTATGGGGGAAAAACAAAACAAAACAAAAAAACATAAAAAGAAAAAAGAAAAGAAGGTCTATCTTAAAGTTATATTTGTTTTGTTAACGCTTTTTTTTTTCCTTCCATTACTCATTGTAGAGGCTGGGCATCCATAGTCACAGTATAGAATTACTAGTTATTCTCCAATTTCAGGAAAAATGTACTTGTACTATCCATTTGTTCCTGTACTAATATTATTCTTTACCTTACAGAGTCTGTACACTCTGCTGAATTTATAGATAGCAACCTTATCCCTTTTAAGCCTTTGTGTCACTAGGCTAACCAAGCCCAGTGCTTCTAGTCTTTTCTCATATAATAGACTTTCAATTTCCCTCATTATAACAGCAGCTTTTCTTTCCATATCTCAGTTTGAATTCATCTTCTTTCTATATGAATTACCAGAGCACATATTTCAGAGGAGATCTCACCAGAATTTTGTATCATGGAAATAATATTGTCCTAACTCAGCTGACAAATCCTAGGACATAATTTGCATTTTTCACAGCTGTAACATATTGGTACCTCAAAGGACTAAATATTGCACGGTCCTCCAATGAGCCTGAATTTCTGACTCCAGGTTTTGTCACTGATTTTCCTTACCAGTTACCAAATTGACAATACAGAATTTTGGACTATCAAATACTATATTATTATATCTATTTCTTTGGTCCTGCAATTCATGCATTTTTTTTCCTATGAATATGAATGGACAGGATGTTTTTTAAAAATCAGATTTAAAATGCTGAGATTATCAATCTGTCAGCTGTAACTGATTAACCAGTTATCAGTTCATGAAACATGCACACCCGTACAAGTAACTTTCTGTAATGCAAAGAAGAATATGATAGCTGAAATTGGCATTGGAATTCAAAGTAAGCAGTTTTATTTCATTGAACAGAAGGACAAATGTGGTCAAAGAAGTTGCTTCCTGCTTCATTTGTATTTTCTTCCACAACTCTATTCTAATTACTTTTAATTGTTTGAGCAGAACATGAAAGGAATCAATCTTCATTATCTGTAAGATTACAATGACTTCTACATTTACAAGATAGGCAAAATTCATCAAGATATTCCTGATTCATATGCAAGATCATTAATTTAACATAAGATTATTACCAACTTTTCATCACATGTTTATAACCAGTAATTTCTGCTGTCTTTTCCTGTTTAATGGTAACCTCAGTAATTTTTTTAGTTCTACTCATTTTTGTCTGGTTTTTATCTGACCTGTGGTTTTTCATATGGTCCTATATGAAGGGCTTCATTGATGTCTAGGCAGATGAAAGTTTTTACTTCAGTCTTCTGATAGATTCAAGTGCATATACCCTATATGATATATATATATAATTAAGTAATCAGAAAATCTCTTAATTTTCTTTGAAGCACTTCCCATATTTTTCAGTTTTTCTTGTATTCACATTTGTCCTTCCCCTTGTATACTTGGATGATCAGATACATGTGTCTGTAATATAGTATAAATTATACAGAAAACTAATATTCTTTAGCGATTTCAATCAGGACAGCATATAATTGTCCCTTTGAAAGCTTCCCAAATACATAATAGTAAATGTTCCCTTTAAATTTCTTTCCAGAAGACAAGTTCTTTTAGAAGACTCAGTGTTAAGAAAATAATGCTGACTGGCATTAATTATGCTGTTATCCTGTAATCCATTTCTAGTAGAGCCTGAATGCCTTTATTTTGTTCAGAATTGCTGTAGATTGACATAGAAAGACAGCAGGAATATTAGGGTTCCCAAGTGAATTATGGCACTCAAAGTAAGCAATCGTTTCTGCTTCAGGTTTCAAAGTTGTCTCTGAGTAAAGGGCAATATAGCAGTTTCACATATTTCTACCAGGCATTTCTCTACCAAAGTTTGAAATGCCTAAAAGCTGTCCTATTATTTTCCATTAAGATTTTACAATGTTTGAAGTTAGACATATTAAAATAAATATGTGCAAAAAATCTATATATTCCAGTGAGGCCTAGTACATTTTTTGGTATTTTGAGATTTTCAAAGGGTACCATAGTAACTATCTCACAGACCCTTATTAGGTCCTGAAATTAAGCAGTTGTTGGATTAAAAAAAAAAAAAAAAGAAAAGGACATTTTTAGAAACATTTCACTTTGTTCTAAGACTGATATTAGAACAGACATTTTGAAAATCATTGACAAACTCTGACTGAAAGAACCTGGCAGGTTCTGGAAGACATAGCTTGACAGGAAAAGGTTGAGACATTTTTGTGAGATCTAAGGGAGATTCTCCACCTGAAGTTGATGAATAGTTAAGAGCTGCACATCAAGTTTCTACTAAGCAAAATATCTATTTTTTGTTTATGCTTATGTCTGTTCAAAATACACATAACTTACTGTCACATCAAAGTACAAATGGGAGGGACAAGTGACTGAGATTCTCCAATTCTGTTTGTTGGAACTGCAGTGAGAAAACACTTAAGGTCCATAGGTAAACAAAGGCTTTATTTTATAGCTAGGTTCCTTGGAAAATAATTAGTAGTAGAATGTTCATAGCTTAGAAGAGTGGGGAATGCAGAAAGGAAAAGAGGAAAAAGGAAAAAGGAAAAGAGGAAAAGGGAAAAAGGAAAAACTCTCGACTCTAAAGCCTCTCAATAGATATTTCCCCCCCGTTCAGCTAAGAGGGGAGTGATAGAGCGACTTTGGCAGGAGTCTGGACTCCAGTCCAGGTCAAACCACCACAACTTGCCTTGATATGACCCTGTGCACCCCGCTCTAGGTGATCCTGCTTTAGCAGGGGGCTTGGACTAGATGGTTTTCCGGAGGTTCCTTCCAACCCCTACTGTCTGTGATTCTGTGAAATGGCAGAAAATATAACTTCATGAAGAAAAAGAACATATTCTGAAAAATATTCTTTGTCAGGAACAGCGTTCCACTTTGTTCAGTAACATTCCAACCTTCATAATCCTCTCCTCTCCTAAACTTACTACTGCCCACTCTGCAAATCTTTGTTCTTCTACCACTAACAGAAATTCTAGTAATTTTTTTTATCAGCTTTTGGGTGGTCCACTAGCTCTGCTGATATCGTAACACAGAAGAGAGTTTAGAAAGAATAACTGGGAGTTATTTAAACAATGATTTACTGAAAACCATGGGGACAAGAAAGAGAACAACAGATTATGGATAAGTCAAATGGAATTTCCCTTCTGCCTTAACCAAAATCTACCTGTTCAGATGTCATGGTCTAATAAATCTATCATTACAAACAATTCTTCTGAAATAAACCCAGCATTAAGCCATAGTCGTATGTGAACTGTGACAGATGGGTACTGTCCTCTTACAGTTCATGCTAAGACATGTATAATGAATACACAGAAGATATGATGACATTAGAAATGTGCTTTCAGCCACTTACAAATTTCCAAACAGAATTGCAGAATACCTAGCAATGAAGAAAATTGCCAATTAAAGTTCAGTCATGTCAGGAATGAATTGTACTACTTTAGAATTTTTCTATTTAGACTACATTGGAGTACAGAAATAACAAAAGATATAATTATCATTTATGTCTGAATTGCATAGTATGTTTGTTGAATGTGACAAGCATTTCAAAGGGCTTCAGTGTTATATTTTAAATTATCTATATTCTTCCAATGTCTAAACCATTCATTCACAGAAGTAAAAAATACCCAATAGAACATTTTACAGAAAAATAAAAACCACATTCAGTAGGTTAATGTTCCAAATCTAAAGGGGGTGCAATACCTCTTTTCATATAAGCATCACGTTTGAAATGTAATTAAACTTTGAAAAAAAATAATCACAGTATTAATTTTATAATGTGCAAGCAGGTTTATGAATACTCTGCTTCACTAATATGACTTACAATTAAAAGCTGTTATTGGTTAAAGTCAGACAAGCTCACGAGTGGGACACAGTAACCTTCAAATAGAACATCACTCATTCTACCTAAATGCTGTGATTACTCCAGAGTATGAATAAACTAAGAATTTAAGGTGAAAAAATTATATCTTATCCTTTCACAGGGACATAATATAAGCTTTTTTTTTTTCTTTTAATTGCAAAATAGGAAGGTTGTGCTAATTGTTTCCAAACTACCATTGAGAGAAGGTCAATAATTTTTTTCATTCCCCTATGCTCCAGATTAGCCATTTGGTTTTGACAAACTATTGAAATCCTTGCTCCATCTATTTAAAATGCTTACTATGTAGCTAAAATAGTAATGCAATAGACAGTTATCATTCAGGTATGTGTAAGAGTTTGCATAAATATTTCCTGGAGTTTTGGGGTTTTTTTTTTAATTAAATAAAACATCAACTAAACCAAAACCAAATAAACTATACTGACAAAAATTTAACAGCTTGATTATATCACAAAGTTTTATTAGAACTTTGTGAAAGAATTAAATCATACCTAAACAGCCCACTGCCTAAAACTTAAAAAAAAAATTGTTATCATAGAAAGGGCACTGAATAATTACATATTAGTAGTGAACATTTATTAATTTTCATACCCGACACTGGGCTTACAAAAAATTAGTCCAAGCCCCCTGCAAGGAGCAGGGACACCCCCAACTAGATCAGGTTGCTCAGGGCCTCATCCAACCTGGCCTTGAACTTCTCCAGGGATGGGGCATCCACCACCTCCCTGGGCAATCTGTTCCAGTGCTCCACCACTCTTACAGTAAAGAACTTTTTCCTAATATCCAATCTAAATCTCCCTCCCTCTATTTTAAAACCATTACCCCTTGTCCTGTCACAACAGGCCCTACTGAACAGCCTCTCCCCATCTTTCTTGTAGGCCCCCTTGAGGTACTGGAAGACCGCTATAAGGTCTCCTCGGAGCCTCCTCTTCTCCAGGCTGAACAGCCCCAACTCTCTCAGCCTGTCCTCGTAGGAAAGGTGCTCCAGCCCCTTTATCATCTTTGTGGCCCTCCTCTGGACCCTCTCCAACTGGTCCATGTCCTTCTTATGTTAGGGGCTCCAGAACAATGTCACTTCCTTATGAAATTAGGATACTTACATTCTAAAAAGGCGCAGCTCCACACTCCCGTTCAATCTAAAATAGGGTTTTCAGAACTTTATTCCTTAACGTCACTTGTAACGCCTACCTCCCACTGCATCTCTATGGTGTCCACTTATTATGCAGCAAAGCCCTACATTCTTCAGTTGTTTTTGTCACTGGTCCAGAAACTGGATCCTGTGTGAATTTATCTCTTTCAACTTTGTCAAATTTCCAAAATTGATCAAAAAAAAAAAACCCCGCAGAAAACCCAAACAAAGAAAAATAACCAACCACCAAACCCCAAACCAAACCAAACCAACAAAGCCAACAGGACATCTATTCTTCAAAGGGCCTTAGTTCATTTTGCGCTATTGAACTCTCAGAAACAAGCAAAACAAGCCTGAAAGTATCTATAGGATATATGCTTGTCATCTGTTCCCACACAATGGGAGCGTAGGAGCTGAGTAGGTCATTGCACAGGCCACAGGCTTCACTGTGCTCACAAAAGGAACTTGATCTTACCAAAGAAACCAGGGAAGCTGGGAAACTGGTACATCTGCACTGGCCACATGCAGTTGGCTGAGCTGAGAAGGGTAAACAGTCTAGCACACTGCCATGTAGGTGTTCTGTGTTCCACCGAACTTTGTAGACACCAAGGTTGTTTGTAGCTTACTCTGGTGTTCTTAACATGGTATTACTTCAACCCATAACAATAACTCTGAATCATTCTGCTTTACAGATCTTTTCCTTCTATACTATCTACTACTGTATCACAAAGATGATACAGTAAGACTCAATTTTTCAACTTATAATTATCTCTTTGTTTGAGGTTTGTTTATGGTTTGGTTTTTGGGGTTTCTTTTTGGTTGGTTATTTTGTTTGTTTTGGTTTTGTTACTGTATGTAAGTAAAAGATATATTCATATGTCTCCTTGAGCTTTTAATCATACTTCAAAGGATTTTATGTTGGAATTAAGCAGTATTACTTGCATATCATGTTTTTTGTAAATTCAAATAAGCTGGCATAAAAAACAATAAAAGTGATCACTTCTGTTATTTTAAACTACTTCAGATTAGTTCATGTTGCCCAGCTTATGTAACTCTGATAGTCCACACTCCATATAGCTTAATTTAAATGCTTGTTCCTTCAGGAGAGAACCAATAAATGTTGGGGAAAAAACCCTAACAAAAGACTTAGGAGTACTCTGTGCTTATTTTATAGACCTTAAACAATATATAGAAATATGACGGAACATGAAGTCTGACCCAAGAACCATGGAGCTCTCCCTGCTGCTCATAACAAGGAAAATATCTTAGCCTTACATATATATAGCCATGTAAACCTGCTATACAGGTAATAGAAACTTCATCTATATCTGTGCTGGAAGACATGCACAATTTACTGCTAGGAGAAATATCTATCCAGCAGAAATATTAAAGAAGTGATGGTGGCATAAATAAATGTAATCTCTTAAAAAACACACCAATGTTTCATAAAGATAGATCCTTATTTTGTCTCAAAAGACTATCTTCTTTGTTTGGAAAATTGCATGTCTTATAGTACATACCACAATTATATGATAATCAAATCCATCCATCCATAAATATTGATGGAATGTCAGGATATTTGATGATTTTTTTTTTTAATTTATGTTAGAAATTGTCTTGATCTGAAAGATGAAAGCAAAAAAATATCCTACTAGAAAAATAGCCTAGGTTTAAAAATGAATGAGTATTCCTTACATACATTAACAAAGTCATTCATATTAAAATAAAATTCAATATAGTCTATTAAAACTCTCAAATTAGAAAAAATCTGTTTTTTTCCATTTGAAATCTACCTTGAGAAATCCATAGAATGTCACTCCCCCATTCACACTTACCTTTCCTTCCTGCCCATCAAGTGTCAAGAACTAAACAAGTTGCTCCAGAACACTTGCAGCTAAAGTTCATTTGATTCAAAAAGCTTGAAAGATTGATATATTTGAGAAAGTTATGTCAGGACAAGAATTTGAGTAATGCTTTATTTTCCTTCTGTTTTTTTTTTTTTTCCAAGTTGTCATTTGTACAAATCTTAAGCATAGTTTAACAACTGTTTTGTGAACTGTGGGGAAAGAAAAAACATTTCCCCAGCAAACGGACAGAGTCCATGAAAATGACTTCAGAAATAAATAGTGCAGCTTTTAGATATGTCAGAACAAAATAATTCTTCATCCAGTCTTTAGTGTTTTCCTTTTTTTTTTCCATCAACCCCAGTTCAAAACATTCTGTAGAGTATCTGAATTTACTTACAAACTATCAAATATTATCCATGATCTGTAAACTTCTAATAAATGATAAATATTTGTATGGTAGAACACTCTTCACCACCACCCCCACTCCCCTCTCCCCACTGATTCTTAATTAGGTTCATAATAGCAAATCTGAAATCCTGAGTTTTATTCAGTCTCCGTTTCTCAAAGAAATTTCCAGTTTCCCCAGAAAACTATCATTTATCTTTTGCTTCAGTTCAGAAGCAGTTCAGCCTCGACAGAGATGAGCAGTTTGGTTCCTATATCCCATTTAACATACAGTATATCCAGAAACTAGATAAATGTCTGCTTGAGTGGTTCATTGTTGGAGCACCATTTGTGACTGAGCTCAGTACAAAAATGCTGCAGTTGACACTGCTTTAAAAATACATCCAGGAGGAGGTAGCAGTGATGGCAGCTCTCTCTCACTCATACCATTCCAAATAATTATTTTGCTATTTAGGTACCATGAAAGGAATCAAAGCTGTAATTGGCCTGATCTCATCACCGGCCACCTATTGTGGGATGGCAAGGTTCTTCCTCTTGTTAAGCTGTTACAGAAAGAATAAATTATTCTTTCTGTATAGAAATAATATAAATAAATTAAATATAAATTACAACATATATCTTGGTAAATTATACAAAGGATGAAAGTCTTCCCATCTTGAAAGTGCTTGCCATGTAGGTAAAAAAGATGCTAATTTCTGCTACTAAGATTTATTTTTTTTTCCTTGAAAGAGGAATAGTGAGAAAACTGTACTGGAGAATGTTGTATTCTGAGAAAGATTTATCTGATTTATCATCTCAAAGTATCGAAGAGAAAACTATAAAGGAAGAGAAAAGCTGATATAGTGTTTGCATAAAAAGTATGTAAAAGTATACTTACATATCATATATAATAAATGTTACTAGATTCTATTAGGAATGACTAACTTGGACAGAAAACAAGATTTTAAGAAACACATTGGTAGTGTCTGGTTCTTATATTGAATTAGAACCATTATTTGATATGAAGTAATATATTTTGATGTGCAGAAAGCGAGCAGGAAAAATTAAAATGAATTGGTTGCCTAACTCCACAGCAGTCTGAAGTAATAATCAGGTTTATGCTCACAAGTTCATCCAATTAAAAGACTTCTCTGAATATGAAAAAATTAGATTCTGGATTTCACCACAGAATTAACTTGCAAAAGCTATTTATGCCATCCAACAGCTGTAAGTAATGTCTGACTTGAATTATTATCATTCTAACTAGACTAGGTTTCTATGTTATTGCATTTGAGATTTTCCTATAATTTGTTCTAGGGTTATCTTTAGCTCTTTTGTTTAAAAAAAAAAAACAACAAAACAAACAACAACACAAAAAAAAAGGCGTCTGTCTTAGATCTCAAAATAACCTTCCTCATTCAAAGCAATGACCCCCATGCAAGAGTTTGTGCATGTGTAAGTGAATACGTGCATCTGTGAATCTGTGAATTTCTACTGTACAGCTCTCCAAAGTAAGAGAGGACAGTTGCACAATAAGTCTAAACTAATAAGGCTATTCCAGATGTATGGATTTCAAACTGAGCATGTTAATGCTAGATGATGCTTGCTTCTCAGTGATGGGCCTCTGCTAGAAAGAGAAAACCTTGAGATAACAGTGTAGGGAATGGTATGTGGGAGGACAGCCATGGGATGTTGAAGAAACCATCCTGGGAATGGTAAAAGTAAAGGCAAGAATAAGCCAAAACCTGTGAAGTTGTTTATCCAAACGTCATGACTTGTGTTATTACTAGGACTAAGCAAGCATTTTCTATCCTACTAGCAAAGGGAGTCTTCCAGAAAAGGCAAGTTAGTTACCTGCAGAAAGAGAGGTATAAACTTCACATTAAAAACTGTTCACAATAGAGTTTAAAAAAAAACCAAACCTGAATAATAAAAGAAATTTATACTCTTATATGCTTTATAGAGTGTAGAAATAGGGCAGTAGTATAAGTTAAGGTTTTAGATAACAAAGACAGTAGCGAGTGGCAGATTTTAACAGAAGTTATCATTAAGTTTTTAGAGATGGGGAGAAATACTAGGAGGTTAGTTCACCTGGAAAGTAGGCAGAAAGAAGCAAGAAAGCAAGAAGCCAGGTAATTCAATGAATGGTGTAGCACAATGTGTATTTATATATATGGACAATTAAAGATCAGGAGCTAAAATACATGAAGAAATGTAATAATCCTATTAAAGAACTATTTTTCATGTTTTTCAGAGTATGTAACTGTCTTGGGGGAAAACCTGATATTTTTTCCATTCAAAATAAGAACTTATGTCTAGTGTTACATGCAAAGCAAAATTAGAAAATAACGTTACAAGTAGTCTCAAATAGAAATGCTCGTTTCTACCATGTCTAAGATGTTTGGATTTTCAGCATGCCTTCAGAACAGTAGATTTCTTTCTTTAGCAGTTGCATTGTGACATTTTAAAAAATTATTTTTAAAATATCCTATTTTAGATTTTGATTATTAAAAACATTTAAAGATGTGAATAGAAATATCTAAAGTACATGCTAAGACATGCTGCCATCTTATGATGCAAACATGTTACTAATTTGTACTTAAATGAAATGGGTACCTTGAAAAGTGTGACAGAACTGCAAATCAAGAGCTTAAGCTTATAGTCAGACAATTTACTAGGGTGTCTCTTATTTTAACTTTTCAGGTACTCCTAAACAGAGTTGCTTAAAAAATGTTATATTTCTTAGGTGGATATACAAAGTTACCAATATTGAAAATCTTGCCTGTATTAATTCATCTTTTGCATTTTGTGTGAGCCTCTGGAAAATTTTGTGAGACTGAGGAATGTGAGATTTTCTGGGGAAATTAATCTCTTGATAACCATCAACATTCTCCTGTATTTAATAATTCCTTATAAGTGTATTTTTTTGTTTGCCTTCAAGGGAACATTAGCACCTGTTCTCTGAATGCACAAATGGAGGTATTTGATCTAAGTCAGAAATGTCTGATTCATGACAGAAAACAATGTATTAAGACAGAAAATTAATAAATATTTTTAACAGAATGTACTCTCTACTTCTTCATATTTTTCTCAGGACAGAAACTTAGAGCGGGTGAAAAAAGGAACAGATAGAAGGAACTGTTTTTTCTTTTTAACTAAAAACAGTGAAGAGTTTTCCCTTGACTATCACCATGATAAATTCGTGCCTGGAAGTGCAAGTTGGAGTAAAGTTTCTGCCATAAAACTAGATTTGTCTTTAAAAAAGAGCAAAATCAGCCGAAATCTAGATTAAAAAAAAAAAAAAAAGCATGAGAATTGTTTCTATCAAAAAACAGATCTGTGTTTGTGTGTATCTTGATACACGTACACACGCATATAACCACCCAATAGGCATCTATCTGCCAACACTGTCACTTTCTACACCTAATGTCTGTCTTCTACTGTTACTCCCACTTGTTTGGCAAAGTCATGGTCTTAATGTGGAAAAATGTTGTCAGTGCAGTGTATAAAGCTGATACATGTTGTAAAGAATGACTGTGAGCCTTGGTGCAGAAAGCATGAATATACAAAACGTGCCTGAAATGATAGCATAAATAAAGAATAAGGAAGTCCTATTATAAAAAGAAAATTAAAAGTACCAATAAACATTGCTCCCTATACAAATTGATCCACAATGGAAAGAGGTCTTTCGGTTTATTCCATCCTGAGTTCTCAGTAAGCCCTGGAAGAGCAGATGACGAGTCTTTAGTGGGTTTCTGTGGTTAATAGATTTTTGGTGAGAGTGTTTTTAGTAATGAATGAAAGCAACTTCAATTAATTGATCTATGCTTTCACCCTTTTCCCTTTTAAGGGTAATACTCTGATATATTGCATCTTGATGGGACAGAAAAAGCAATGTCTGATGAATAACAAATTAAGGGCCAATTCTATTCAAATCAGTCTTGCATCTCATTGAATTAAGGTCTCTGAATAAAGTTCCCTTTGCATCTATATGGTCTTTCTGATTCTGATGAAGTAAACTATTTGACAAAGTATACAAGTACTTTTTGTGTCCCAATTGTTTTGAAGAGTAAATGAAAAGAACCTAACATTTTAATAAAAAAAAAAAGAAAAAATATTTCTGTTCTGCACAATAAAAGCACATTACTCATATGGCTAGAATATAAATTAAAATAATGGTCTATCACTTCTTCTAAGAAAGCATGGAATAGACCCAGTCTGTCTAACCTAAATATTGTTTCACAGACATGTCTCTGGATAATTTCAGCACAGCTACATCACTTCGTAATTACATAAAGAAAACAGGATTTAAAAAAAAAACACCACACACCACCAACACCACACCTCCCACACCCCCCTGCCCAAATTGCAGTTTAGGTGCAAGTCAATTGCTTACAGAATTTCACCTTTGCATCCAAAATCATGTGAGCTTATTTTTTGCCCCAGGTTAATATAACCAGATTATAACATTTCTATGTGCCATACTGATAGTGATTTTTTTAATAGACCTGGTTGGTTTATGCTATAAATAATAATATTACATTTGGAATTGCACTGTTCAAGAGTATCTAAAACAACCCTGTGTTATCAACACTGCTTTCAGCAAATCCAATATATACCACCCTACAAGCTTCTGTGAAGAAAACTAACTCCATCCCAGACGAAACCAGCAGCATTTATTCTTATTTTCCAGTGCTCTTGAGAAGAGGCAAACAAAAAGAGCTCTTATTAATGAATTTATTTCATAGGCATTTTAGAGTTACAGCTGTGCAAAATGTGTACTTGAATTTTTTCCTAATGTGTTGGTCCAACAAGCTAGAATTTTAGTTTCCACTTTGTTTTTTCTTTTCTACAGAGTATATGAAAAATGTCAAGCCAGATGTTTTAAAGCAGATGATTAGAAACAAAGAAAGAATAACTGAAGTTTCTGCACACAAACACATTTTCTCCATTAATATTTATTAAAAGGATGTTAAGTAATGGATGACTAACAGCTTTCCATTGAAAAGCAAGTCATGAAGATCTAAAACCTTACCATTGTGGCTCTCTGAACGGCTAATGGACACTCTTCCAAATGGCAATTTTCCTCCAATTAAACCAGAACTTTAATGGAAAAGCAAAAAGCCCAAATTTCATAATCTTTACCTTTCCTGAATAAAATAAGTTTCTATGATTGTATGATTCATGATGTCTAGCTTTCCAATCTCAGTTTAAGAAAAATCACTCTCTGGAAGTTCTTATTGCTCTTTGACTAGCAGGAGTCTAGAGACCTAACTTAGACTAAATTTTTAATATCAACATGGC
The DNA here is from genome assembly GCA_013399135.1 of Heliornis fulica. Taxonomy (NCBI): domain Eukaryota; kingdom Metazoa; phylum Chordata; class Aves; order Gruiformes; family Heliornithidae; genus Heliornis; species Heliornis fulica. The sequence continues at coordinate 19,398 of VXBZ01010291.1, read as the reverse complement.
AGTTAGACCCTGTCTGTAGGCCAGACTCCCACCAAAGTCACTCTACCATCCCACTCTTAACTGGACAGGGGAGAAAATACATGTTGAGAGGCTTTGGAGTTAAGGACAGGGAGAGATCATTCTGCCATCAGTGTCATGGGCAAAACAGACTCAACACAGAGGAAAGGCAAGAAAACTCTCTCATTTATGACACTACACTACACACACAGAGAAACCAGAGTCAGATAATGATAAGTACAAACAGCTCTTAAAACATCACACCCCCCCCCTCATTTCTTTGCAGACTTCACTCTATTCATGATGTTCCAGAATGGAACAGGGGAAAGGTGGTGGTGGGGGGGTGCAAATAGGAAATGGAGGCTTCGGTTTTCAGTCAGCTCCTCACGAGTTATTCTCCTTCTTGGTGGGGAGCATTTTTTACACTATCTCCCTGTGCCAAGGTGGAGTCCCACCCATAGGAGACAGTCCTACCTGACCTTCTCCATGTGAGTCCTCTCCCACGGGGCCTCGGCTCCTCACCAACTGCCCCAGCGTGGGTCACTGCTATAAACTCATAGAATGTCTCTGTGTCTCTCAGTCCCAGACTGCTGGTCCCAGCCTGGTCCCCCACAGAGTCACAAGCTCCCTCAGAAAACCTGCTCTGGCATGAGCCTCTGTCTCTCTCTACCTCTTGGCTCTCTCCTCAGGCTACAGGTTCTGTCAGGGGCTTGCTCCAATGTAGATCACAGATTCTTCCATATTCCCCCACCTGCTACATGGTGGGCTCCTGCCCCACACAGGTGCCTCTCCACAGGCACAAGTGGGGTCTCATCATCCTCCATGGGCTCTGGGGGGACACCTGCTTCACCATGGTATTCTCCACAGGCCGCAGGGTATCTTCATTCAGCGCCTCCTCCTCCCCTCCTTCACTGACCTTGATGTCTACAAAGTTTCTTACATCTTCTCACTCCCTTCTCTGGTGGCAAAAGCAGCTGTTTGCATTTTTCTCTCTCTAAATTGTGATTCCCAGAGGTGCTGTGACTGGTGCTGATTGGCCCGGCCAGCCTTGTCAGTAACAGGGTTTGGGAGTTTGGCCTTGGGAGCCCAGCTGGGATTTGCTTTGTTGGACCCTTAAGAAACTTTCTAGCTGTTTCTTAAAGAAGACACGTTGAAAACCCATCACAATCAATTTATGTGAAACAAGTCTCTTCAGGAATGTGCAGAGTAATTATTACAAACCTCAAGTGGTTGCTACATTTAGGATTTTGTTTTAGGCACTACTGGTTGCTGGTTTTACGACTCCTTTATTTTTTTTCTCTTTAACCTTTCCTGGAAATATAAATGAAACTTAATACTAATCTATTTGGCAATTTTTGAAGTTTTGTTGGCTTGTGGTTTTGGTGGGGTTTTTTTAGGGGGACACTAAATTAGATTCTAATAAGCATATGGAAAAACTGTTTACAGATTTTTTTTTGAGATTCACAATAGGGCTCTGCTTTTCTGCACAGAAAACTGTTAATCTCACAAGAAGTAGAGAACTGTCAACACTTTTACATAGTGGAACATTATTCCTGGAATTTGCCAGTTTATGTAAATAAACTAGTAACTCTCTATCTAAAAAAAAAATAATTTACTCCATATATGGATATATGCAATATAGTTACTAATGCATTGGGTATGCTAAGAAACAGTCTGTCACTATTTGTTTTCTTAAGTTTACTAGTTCTACTAGACTAAACTCATTACACTGTTGCCTCAATTTGCCTTACTAGATTAATGAAAGAACAAAATACAAAACCACATTTGTTCTCTGTTTAAAGACTATCAGGTGAAGATGCAAATAATCTAGAAATTAACTTTTAAAACATATTATCAAGAGCAAAAACCTAGAACTTTTTTCATCTGCATTCTGCTTCTGATTTCAATGTCACAAGTGGATAAAAGGAAATACTCACTTTCTCAAATGGAATAGATTGATGACCTTGGTGAATACTCTCTGTGTGGTACAGAACCTAATATAGTTACAGTCATAGCTAGTCCCACTACAACTATATAGTATTCCCTGCTAACCTCCTAGAAACAGAATGGAAGTGCTTCTCCTGTGACTTGAAACATAGTTTAAGGGGTTTTTGTTACATCATTTTATTTCACGTTATGTATGAACTGGTCATCATAAAACCAAAAAGATATTGAAGCATTGTTCTTGTCTTTTTTCAGGACTGACATAGACAAAGTTTGCATTTCTTCTTTGATGGAATAGAGAAAATTGGGAAATACACACTTCTGTGACATCTCCCCTATTATATAATAATAGAATTGTTTTCATCATCAAAGAACTTTAGATTCATCAAGTCCAATCCTTAACTTAGAACTGACAAGTCCAAACACTGAATGGTGTGTAACACATCCACATGTGTTTTGAAATACCTTCAGGGATGGTGGCTCAACCACTTCCCTGAGTGGCCTGTTCCAAGGCTTCAGAACACTCTCAGTGAAGAAACTTTTCTTAATATCCGATGTAAACATCCCATGGCACAACTTCAGGCCTCTTGTCCTAATTATTTCTTGTTACATGGGAGAAAAGACCAACTCCCCCTCACTACAACCTCCTTTCAGGTAGCTGTAGAGAGCAATAAGGTCTCCCCTCAGTCTCCTCTTCTCCAGAATAAACAACCCCGCTCCTCATAAGACCTGCTCTAGATTCTTCACTATCTTTTTTTGCACTTCTTTGGACACACTCCAGCACCTCAGTGAGGTGTCAGCACCTTTTAGTGAGGGTTCCTAAACTGAACACAGTACTCAAGGTGTGAACTCAGGAGGATGACCACTTCCATAGTCCTGCTTAACCAGGCCAAAAAGATCCTTTTAAGTTTTCGTAAGACTAATAATAAGAGTCATGAAAACAAGCTATCCAAGTGTTGTGAAAAAAGACTACTTAATGTACTGGTGATCTAACGGCAATTTATTTTCTGTGATTTGTGATCATATTTCATGGAGTGTTACTTGTATTCTCTTGCTTCATGCTGTTTATGGCTGTGGACCATTCAGAGATTTTATATACAATGCAGATTGAAAACGTTATTTAATTTTGCCACATTTTTCACAACTTATCAAATCTAAGGAACACAGCAACATGATGACTGTAGAAGTGGACAGTGGCACAGCTTACAAGTGTGCAGATTCAATGATAGTACTGTGGGATTCAATAAGCAATTAAAGATACACTTAATAGAAAACTAAAACTGTGAGCTAAGTATCTAATTCCTATTACAGAGGTCAGTGACTTGTTTAACTAAACATGGCATTCAAAAGTCTTCTGAGACACCTTATGGTATACCAGAAATAAGCATGAGGCTAGAATTTAAGACAGAGTATGCATGGTAGATCTATATCCTCTCTGAGAAGCATTTGGAAGTCATGAGAGAGACTCATCTTAAATGGGTTCTAATGCTTATGTTGAAACTGCTAAACTACATTGTAGAAACTCCATTGACAATATTATTTAAACCACACTTTAATTTTTTAAAAAATAAGAGAAATGTTTAATCACCTAGACTACATGTATTCACCTAACTTCCAGTATTTTCTCTTGAATCTCACCCCACAACTTAATTTAGTTGCCTGAACAAAAAGAACTAGAATTATTTGAGATTCCCTAAGGAGATATCTCAGCCTAGAACAGGAGAGGTAGGAGACACTTAAACATAAACACACAATAGCAAAGTTCCTTATATCTCCTTGCCATGTTTCCAATAGAAGATCAGTTCTAATCCTAACCCTACACGTAACAAGTACCTGATATGGCTGTATTTCATAGGAAGAGGCCCAGAGGCCAGGAACCAAGCTGATTGTTTTAGACATTGTCTCTGCACTGACTGTGGAATTGATGATGGTGTTCTCTATATCTTGTTGACCCAGAGGGATGGTTTAGTATATTTAAACTTCCTTCAGCATACCACTGCCTCTTTATTTTCATTAAACAGAAAGAAAACCTGAAGTGACTTGATCAGACTTGTCATTCGCAATATAAATATCTGGGTCTAGTCAACATTTTTTTATCCTTTAATTCACTTTACAGTCTGTAGTGCCTTCAAGGAATTGTTTGTTTCTTCCTTACTAAAATAAATACCTAATATAGGTCACATGAATAGTTCAAGAGAATATTTTTTGTCTTTGTTAAAGATAAAGGGCTTCCAGACAAATAGCTCAAATGTAGATTATTTCTACAACACAAGATTCTAAAACTGGTTGAGATTAACACCCTCATTTTCTTACCTTTAATCAATCTGTCATAATACAAGAAAAGTTTAGAGTTTCAAGTTTTGAGCTTCCTGTTTCGATATCACAGTATAGACAGATTTGTATGGTGAAGAATGTTATATAAAAGGAAAGGACCTGAAGACTCTGAAAAAAAAAGACTGTTTGATCTACTCAGTAAAATTCGAAAAACTGAAGGTTTTTCTTATGTGTTTCAAAAGTTCTTTTTAAACAAGGATTAATGAATGCTTAAGACCGGTGAGGGAGTCATTTGTAGGTTTTATTTGGCAGCCGATGATGACAGTACAAATGCTATTCACAAAATAAAAGAAGTGGTATCTATGTAGTTATACATTTTCCATATTCATTATCCATGCCATAGGAAAAGATTTTTCTATGAAGAGTTAATGATTTATAACATAGTTCAAACGGCTTAACCTACAAATGACACATTTCCAGGGAAAGATCTGTGAATGTATTTATATGTAAATGTAAAAAGGCAAGCATGAGAAGTTATTTATAACCAAGATTTGAAAATTTTACCTAAACCAAGTCTCCTAAATCCATGGAAAATATATTTTTAAGAGTCTTGAAACTCCAACTCCTGTAACACACAAGATCTGTATTTTCTCATCTAGAATCAAATTAAGTTTAAAAGTTTAAATACACCTGGGTACCAATATGTGGCTAGTATATATTGTCATACCTACGTAGATATTAAAATGACTTAATGCAGACTAGGATAAATGGGCAAAACTTTTCTTAAATACTGATGAGAACTTTCACAGTCATAAGCTCTGGTGCTCATGGGTCACTTTAACCACCCCGTTGTCTACTGGTAGGGAAATCTGTTATAACATAAGTAATTCAACAGGTTTCTGGAATGCACTGGGAACAATATTTTGACTGAGATGGCTGTATAAGCTTACTAGGAATATGCTGTGTTGAATGAATTCAAAATTTTCTTACTTGCTAAAAGACAATATACATACAAATCCAGTATTTTATTGTTCAACTAATTATTATTTTGACTGCCTAATAAAAATACAACAAAATTATTATCAATCTACTTAAATTACTAAGATTTGTAGTCAAAATTTTCTAATTAATTAAAAAAAAACCAAAACCACCCCTCACTAAAAACAAAGACAAAATTTTTCCACATAAACTTTTAAATATATATCTCTTTTCTGCTGTGATGTTTTTATGCCTTTCAGAGCCTTCATGTAACCTGTGGTTGATAGTTTCAGTCTCTCAGAAAGATGGAGAGAGTTATGAGTTGGTGTCCATATTCCAGGTGTTTGCCAGGAAGGGTGTGCATCACAGAATCACAGATTGATGTTGCATCTTGAACAAATCCAAGGACGGACACTTCACAGCATCTGTGACTGACATGCTCCAATGCTTGACTACCCTCATATTATAGACAGTCAATCCTTTAAGTATATACCTGACTTAATTCCAGAACCTGGGAAGACGTGTGATGCTAAGGCACCATGTAAAAGGGACAAAATGACGTTCCTATTAGTCTCAATGTTTACACAGACACCCTATACCTAGCAGTATGGGGAAGTGAATTATTGTTCAGAGTTAGGCATCACCTGAGCAAAATGGACATATAGAAATTCATAGGACCAAACAGGATTCATCTGAGAGAACTGAGGATCTTATGTACTGGGATCGAATTAATTTTCTTTAAAGAAGATTCTAGAGTGCTTTATATTGGAACTGTGCTGAGAACTGTGTTATTAACACAGGGAGGTTTTGCCTATTGCCTAGAGAGAATCAAGGCCTTTTCTGTTGCTCATACTACCCCACCAGTAAGTAGGTTGGGGTGCACAAGAAATAGAGAGGGGACATAGCTGGCATAGGTGACCCTAGCTGACCAAATAATGTACCATGCCATATGACATTGTGCTCAGCAACAAAAGTCGGGGGGAAGAAATAGGGAAGGGGGGATGTCCAGAGCATTGGCATTTACTCTCCCATGTAAGCTTCGCAAAGAATGAAGCCCTGTCTTCTTGGAGATCAGCTGAACATCTGAACCACAAGGAGAAAGGAGGGGCTGTTCAGGCTTATGGCATTTGCCTTCCTGAGTAACTATTAATGCGTGATAGAGCCCTGCTTTCCTGGAGATGGCTGAATGCCTGCCTGCCATAGGGTTGTAGTGAATGAATCCTTTGTTTTGCTTTGCTTGTGCACACAGATTTTTCTTTACCAGTTAAGCTGTCTTTACCTCAAACTATGAGTTTTCACACTTTTTCTCTTCTGAGTTTCTCCCCCATCCCATTGTGGGGGAGTGAGTGAGCAGCTGTGTGGGGCTGAACTGCCTACTGGGGCTAACACACAACAGCTGACAACATTGTGAAGCTGCTCTCAAAATAGAAAAATGGAAATATCACATCTATTTTCAAGAAAAAAAAAAAAGGAAGGAAGACCTGAGGAATGAAATTATAATCAGCTTCAGCTTCACCTCATTACCCTGGAAGATTTTGAAGCCAGTCCTGCTGTAAGTCATTTACACCTACATAAAGAAGGAGATTGGGAACAGCCAGTATATATTTACCAAAGCTGCTTTAGCAGTCTGATGGCCTTCTCTGGTGAGATGTCTGGCTGTGTAGGTGAGGGGAGAGCCATGTATGTAAATTACTTTGAATTTAGCAATATTCTCACAGCCAGCCATAATATCTTTACAGCCAAATCTTCTGAAGTTTGACAGAAAATTAGAAGTTTTGTACTTGGAAAGAAACAATCCCATGCTTCAGTACAGTCTTTGCATTGCCAATTGGCTGGAGAGCAGGTTTCCAGAAAAGGACCTGAGAATCCTGATGGGTAAGAAGTTAAATATAAACCAGGAGAGTAATCCTGATGGCAAGAAGGCCAACAATACACTGCACTGCATTTGCAATAATGCAGCAGTTAAAATTTTCTATTAATTTCTCTTAGGTATTGAGAAATTACATCTGGAGTGCTGTGGCCAGTTTTGGGATTCCCTTCACAAGGCAGACAGTGTCAAACTGGAACAAGTTAGTCTGGGAAAGAACCATTAGAACGATTTGTGGGAAGAAGCGCAATGTACAAGAACCAGTTTTGCTGAGATCTTCTGGGATGTGCACAGTAAGAGCTCAAAGGGGAATATATACACTTGGCATTAAGGAGAAAACCTAATTAGATACAAGGAAAACAGTCTTCATTGTGAGCATAGCCAAGCATTAGAGCAGGCTGCTTGGAGAGGTTAGGTAATCTGTATCCCCGGAAATATTCAGAACCCAACAGGACAAGCCAGAGTGGGTGGATCTCTTATTCTAATTGCAGTTTTGAAGTTGTCCCAGGTTTGAGCAATAGTTTCCCTCCTATTCCCTCCAGAGACCCTACGTAATTTTATAATTTTGAGAACTATAAGTGAACATGCATGTAATTGTTAGTATATTGAAGATTTTCTTTAAACAATAGACTTAGATTATAATTTGAATCTATTTAAACTGGCGTCAAGATTAATGAGTTAAGGAACCAAACCAATCATAGACAATGACTAGAAAATGAGGGGAATGCATCAACAGTTTGGAACAGTTTGCCGTATCAGAATTAACTTCCATGCCCTTTATTCTTATAGTAAAAAGCAGAGCAATGGACTAGATTTGCCAACCAGTGTGATAATATGGCACAGCAAGGATTTATTGATACTCTGCTCTGGTGAGACCCCACCTGAAGACCTCCAGCTCTCAAGTCCTCAGCCTGGAAGAAGTGGACCTGTTGGAGCTGGTCCAGAGGAGGGCCACAAAAATGATAAAGGTGTGGAACAACTTTCCTGTGAGGAAAGGCGGAGTTCGGGTTGTTCACAGAAGGTTGTGGGGATATCCTACAGCAGTCTTCCAATACTTAATGTGGGCTTTTAAGAAAGATGGGAACAGACTTTTTAGTAGACCCTGTTGTGATAGAACAAGAGCTGAGGGCTTTAAAGTGAAAGAGAGTAGATTTAAGTTGGAGATGAGGAAGACATTTTTTAAGTTGTAGGTGGTAAGACACTGGAACAGGTTGCCCATAGAGGTGGTAGATGTTCCATCCCTGGAAATGTTCAAGGAAGGATGTGACTCAGAGCAAGCTGGTTACTTGAAGATGTCCCTGCAGAGTGGTTGGAACTAGATGACGTTTAGAGGTCCCTTCCAACTCAAACCATTCTATAATTCTATGATTTATAGAAGTAAGAACTTTAAGACAGAAAGTGATGGCAGTGTGACATATTGTTGCTATTATAGTTTTAAGACTAAAGGGAAGAGAAGGAGGAAACTCTTAAGCATACTGTCTTCTGAATACTTTTTTTCATTAATTTTTAAAATTAATAAACAGTAAGAAAATATATTTTTTCTTATGTGTCTTAAAAGTTTGTTAATATTGAACACTATTATCGATGTTTTTGGAAAACCTAAGCAAATATGTCTTAAAGCATTAGCTAAAACAATGAAAAATACTAATGGCAGGGATTATAAAATAAAAAAAAAAACACACAAAAGTGATTGCATATGGTATCTAATTTCATTTTTCCTTAGTATTTCATATGAATGTTATAATAGAAACCATAGCAATTAAATAACAATTGCATTCCCTCTGGATCCTAAACTTTGTCTATCTAATATAGGCAAAAAATAATAATTTTAAGAAATGTTTTCCTATTTATCATAGTTGATGTTTATATGTAACTGAAAAAGAAAGATTAATGAACCAATGTGCTTTTATCCAAGAAACATAATTAGTCTGCTTCACTGGCACAAATAATTAAGAAGGACATTTTAAAAGAAAACAATGTATTAAAGACTAATTAAAGTTTTGGAACATGCAAGCCATGAAAAGCCATGTTTTATGTGTTACTGTAAAACATTTTAAAAGTCAGGGTCACAGTTTTCTGCCTATTTCTTCGTACCTGATAAAATCTACAATGCTTTGTTTGTTTAAAGCAATATTTCTAATTAGAGTTTTGAAATCTCTAAGTAAAATTGTAAATTCATTGCTCTTTGTGTTTTAACATTTTTATGCCACATTTATGAATTATAAAATAATTTCTTGTGACATATAAAAATCTGGAACCAAATTGTATTTTAAGCAGGCTTGAATGAGAAAACCTGATTTGCAAAGAATATTGCGAATAACATTTGTATATTGGCAATTATGTGAATATTTTTTCATATTGCAGTGTCTGTGGATAAAAAAAATTAAAACAATTTATTCACATGCAAGTTATTCAGGTTCATTTGGTAAATTATTTATCACTTAGACATGGATGACGACACATACAATATCTGTGCAAATATTACTTATCTCTGTTTCCTTTATACCAAACAAGTAGAGCTATTTCTCAACTGTTTATAGTAGAAATATTATGTTGGGGGTCAGTTTTAACCCAGTAAACTCTAAGGACATGTGAATATTTATGTCCTTGCAGGAGAATTGACTGTCTTAGCAAGAATAAGTGATATGTGAATATGAGAATGGTAGGCTGTCTTTTATTAGCAATGAGAGTTTAAACAGCTACATTATAGTTTGGTGATAAATATTAAAGAATCTTCATTTGGTATCTACTGACTATAAAGTCTAGTTGACTTATATGAAATGCCTAATTTTTAGATGACTAAAATCAGTTTAGATGAATGCCATCTTTTGTGTCAGTAATTCATATTTTTCTTGAAAATTAAAAACATGAACTGAAATTGAGGCTTGGCATATCTTACCATATCTGGGAGGGCATTAAGCACAGTATAGCTAACCAGTCAAAAGAAGTCAACGTCCCACTGTATTCACCATTGGTACAATTTCATCTTGAGTTCTGTATGCAGTTTTGAGCTATAAAGCATGTGAATAATGTTAAAATATTCAAAGCACTCCAAAGGAAGGCAAAAAGATGGTGAAAGGACTAGAGGGCATGACTTACATGGACTGGCTAAGGCTACTAGGTTTGTTAAATGTAGAGAAGAAGAGATTGAGCATGGACTTTGTTGTCCACAACTTCCTCATGAAGGAGAGTGGAGAAGGAGGTATTCTTTCTCTGATATCTGATGATAGCATGCAAGGGAACAACTTAGATTTAGGTCAAGAAAAGTTCAGATTGTATATTAGGAAAATGTTCATCATTGAGAGGGTGGTCAAACACTGGAACTAGCTCTCCAGGGAAGTGGTCATGTTCTCAAGCCTGCTAGTGTCCAGATGCTTTCAGATACACAGTTTAACTTTTGGCTGCCACATGTGAAGAACTGGACTCACTGTCCTTTCCAGTTCAGGATATTCTCTGATTCTATGAATGATGTGATATATATTGCTAGAAAGTATTACTAGTGAATAGGAGCCTGTTATGCTATTAAATACTGTCAAATTATGTAATCTAAAGAAGAAAATGTTTTTTCTAGAACAAAATTACAATTTGAAAATTTCCTGGTATTTAAGAAAATCTGTCATGGGAAATTACCAGAAAAATAAGTCTTTATTTGATTTAAAAGAAGGACAAATTTTGAAAAGTAAGTTTTCAGTTAAATAAGAAGTAACATCTTGCACAGCTCCAGTGATATAAAGATATAAGTGCAGACATTTAAAAAATGTGATTTTTGGCAGTAGATCAAATAACATTTGAAAGTATTTTCAGTCTTTAAAGACTTATTCATGATTACCAGTGGCAAAAATATTTCTTAAGACGTTTCAGGACTCAGTCACCTTACATAAAACTGAGTACTTAGTTGAAAGATAATTATTTATACCCACACAAGCTACCACTGTAGTAAATACAGAAGACATATCTAATTAATAGATCCTGGGAGAAGATTGATCTTACTACTGCTAATGAAAAAAGAGAGATCCAGGGGAAAGGCAGGAACAAGAGAAGGAAACACTGATGTGAGACAACTGAACAATTCTGCGTATGTTCTGAAATTTCCATTAGAATGCTTTAAAAATTGACAGCTTTTCACAGCTGTGGGAGAAAAGGTGAAGTAAAACCACATTTCCCTCCCAGATGAGATCTCTGTATTTTAGGCCTTAGGGAGACACAGAGTGAATTATTCTAAGAGGCTGATACACAAAAGCCCAACAGTGCTACAGTGGTGAATGTGTTTTGTACTGAAAGAAATACTAACCCATGTTGAAATACCCATGAGACCAGATGTTTTATTTCAAGGTAGAGTAATTCCTAGAAAAATATGTCAAAGTTGTGCTTGAACTAAAAGCCATCCACTGGCAGGTTTCATCAACCTCCACTAAAACTTTAAAAGTGTAAAATCAAAAATCAAACCAGTGAAATAAAAACACCCTATGATGAAGCCATAGTGTGGTTACTCACTATTTAAATAATTTAGTGAACAAATATAACTTGGTTAGTGTCTCGTACCACTATCTCTTACACCTCTTTCACTAGCCATAGATCTGCTCTCATATTTTAACATCTCTATTATTCTAGCAAACTCGTAAAGATCAGATGTCCTATAGTGTCCTGGCTAGGATAGAGTTAATTAGGATAGAGTTAATGGTATAGACTTAATCCTGGCTAGGATAGTCAATTTTCCTTCTCGCAGGCGGTGCAGTGCTGTGTTTGGGAGTCAGGGTGAGAGCAGAGCTGGTAACAAACACCCCGATTGTTTCAGTTGTTGCCAAGCAGTCAAGGGCTGTTCAGCTTCTCATGCTGCCCTGCTAATCACAAAATCACAGAACACTGGGAGTTGGAAGGGACCTTGAAAATCATCCAGTCCAACCCACCTGCCCGAGCAGGATCATCTAGACCAAATCACAAAGGAACATGTCCAGATTGGTCTTGAATGTCTCCAGAGATAGAGACTCCACAACCTCTCTGGGCAGCCTGTGCCAGTGATCTGTCACCCTCACAGTGAAAAAGTTATTAAGATGGAACTTCCTATGTTCCAGTTTGGAGCCATTTCCCCCTGTTCTATCACTGGCCATCACTGAGAAGAGCTTGGCTCCATCCTCCTGACACTCACCCTTTATATATTTATAAATGTTAATGAGGTCACCCCCTCAGTCTCCTCTTCTCAAAGCTGAAGAGACCCAGCTCTCCCAGCCTTTCCTCATAAGGAAGATGTTCCACTCCATCATCTTAGTTGCCCTGCACTGGACTCCCTCAAGGAGTTGTATGTACTCCTGGAACTGAGGGTCCAGAAGTGGACACAATGCACCATGTGAGGTCTGACCAGGGCAGAGTAGAGGGGGAGGAGGACCTCTCTTGACCTAAGGAGAAGGCAGGGGGCACCCAGGAATCTGGGAGATGACTCAGCCAGGACAGGTGACACAAACTGGCCAAAGGGGATATTCCATACCAATGATGTCACACATATTGCATGGGGGAGGGGGCCATAGCTTCAGGACATGTGGTTTGTGGTCAGTCCAGCTTCAGGGTGGTTCTGAGCTGTACGGTCCAAGTTGTGCAGTTCAGTGAGAAACTGCACTGTGTGTCCTCCGTTTGTACATTATGCTATAAAGTCCTGTTGCTGTTACTTCTCTCTCTGCTGCCCCAGCAAACTGTCCTTATCATAACCCACAAGGTTTGCCTTTGTCTTATCTTTTTTTTTCCTTCCTGCCCCCCTCACCCTTTTATTATTTTCGTTTCCCTGTGAGGGTGAAGCGAGAAAGTGGCTGCACGGTGTTCAGCTGCTGGCTGGGACTAAACCATGGCACACAGGAAATCTGATTATATTTTTCAACACTGAAACACTTTATATTCAAACAATATCTTTCAGAAATTAACAGAAAAAACTTTCATCCTTTGCAGTGCAAGGTGAAGTATAGTCTGTGAAAAGCATTCCGACACAATTGCTCTAGCCATTCCTCAGTTGTTTTTGAAATTCCTTTTCAAAGGGTTGCACCAAGTTTTCCATTATACTAAGACAGCTTCCAGAGCTGCCTGACTTCCTCATCCCTTAACCAGTCTTGTATCCTAAAGGCAGAAGGACCATATGAAGGGAACTACCTCTCTGCCTCTGTTTCCATACTTTTGTTTACATCAGTATCTTACACAACATTTCTTTTCCCCTATTTTCCTCTTGCTGTTTTCTGACTTTCACCTAATTATCCTCTTCTTTCTTTTTCATCCTTTTGTGTTCTTCCTGCACTGTTTTCTAGACAGTATCTGCTGGTTTGAATTTCAAGTATGCAGCCTTCCACTAAACAGTAATGTTCAAGTTTCAGGATTTTATGAAAATTTGTGTTCTGGGATGAGTACCAAATCAAACCTAGACTTTTTCTCTGCATTTTAAATGTGTGTTTTCAAATTGAGATCTCATTTGCAATTCATACTTAAGGTTACTGTAAGTCTTTTACATTACTTAGTTGATATCATTGCCAAATAATGGAGCAATTATGTTTTACTTACTGAATACCTAAACATTTTTAAAAAGAAATATTTACCTCTTTTTTTGTTTGTTTTTTAAATTAGGCTTCCTGGTTGTCTATGTTTTGGCCACTTTCAAACTACTGAAATAGAGTGCTAGCCTATCATATATTTGTTTCTTTTTAATTATTTTGTCCTTTTTATTCCAAATGATCTTCCTTGTTTTTTTGCTATGCTTGATTCTTCTGTTTCCTATCCATGTGGTGGTTTGACCCTGTCTGGAGGCCAGCTGCCCACCAAAGCCACTCTATCACTCTCCTTCTCACCAGGACAGGAGAGAGAAAAAATAGTGAAATGTTCTTGGTCTGAGATAAGCATGGTCAAAACAGACTCAGCTTAGAATTTTTTGGTCTAATTCATTACCAAGAGAAACAGAGTTTAGTAACGAGAAAATAAAAGCTGAATCTTAAACCACCTTCCCCCACCCACCCACTCCTTCTCCCTGCACTGAAATTCACTGACAGTCTTCTCTTCCTCTTCTCTCCAGAAGCATAATGGGATGGAGAATGGGGGTTGTGGTCAGTTCACCACACACAGTCTCTTCCATTCTTTCCTCCCTAGGCTCCTCTAACTCTTCCCCTGCTCCAGCACGGGCTGCCTTTCATGGGAGACAGTCCTCACCAACTTCTCCAATCTGAGACCTCCCCATGGGCTGCAGTTCTTCAATGTGTGTGTGCCATCCACAGGGTGCAGTCCTTCAGGAACAGACTTCTCCAGCATGATGCCCCAAAGGGTCACAAACCCTGCCAGCAAGCCTACTCCAGCACGGGGTTGTCTCTCCACAGAGACACAGGTTTTGCCAGAAGCCTGCTCCAGTGTGAGCTTCCCGCAGGGTCACAGCTTTCTTTGGGCATCCAACTTGTGTAGTGTGGGCTCCACTGGCTTCAGGTGGATATCAGCTCCAGTTCCTGGAACATCTCCTCTCACTCCTTCTTCACTGACCTTGGTTTCTGCAGAGTTGTTTCTCTTGCATCTTCTCACGCTTCTCTCTGGATTCATATCGCTGTTGCACAGCAACTTCTCCCCTGTTCTTCTTATCCCAGAGGCACTACCACCATGGTTCATGGTCTCAGACTTGGCCAGAGGTGTGTCTGTCTTGAAGCTAGTTGGCATTGGCTCTACTGGGTATGGGGAAGGCTTTTAGCACTTTCACAGAAGCCATCCTTCTAGCCCTGCCCACCCCACCCCAAACAAAACCTTGCCAGAAACCCAAGACAACTGAGCAACGAGTGGAAGAGCCATTAAAATATTCTTTTTAAAAATGTGTAAGTTTTACATCAAAGGGAAAAAGCGATTCACAAATATTACCAAGAAACAAACAGTCAAAAATACATATAATATTTATAAGTGCATGTAAAAAACTTGTAAGCCTGCCCTGATCTTAAAATGTTCCTGAAGTAAGATTAGTATCTCGTAAAAGTTCCAGGCAAGACCTTCAAGAACCTAACAATTGAAAGCATACTAAACATGCTTCATGGAAGTAATTCTTAAGCTGTTATGAAATAGGAAACAACAAATAACAACTGTTTTGACCAAAACCCACTAAAAGCAAAGAATTAAACCTCACTTGATGAAAATGGAATTTTTATTTTTCAGAGGATACATTTGAAAACTCAACTCTACCTACACCAATACTAAAACATAACACGATCAGAATGAAGACAAAATAAGATTTTTTTTTTAAAAGGGAAAAATAGTTTGTGATTAAGCCACTAGTCCAAGAAAGGTCTCTATACATACATAACTGGCAAAAAAATATCCTTTTTTTTAAACTTCTTTTTACTGTTTCTTCGTATCTTTTAAATCTATAATAAAAAATATCAACATATCTCACTTAAAATTATTCAGCAATTTTAAATACCGCGGAATTTAATATTTGCACCATAATATTCTGTTTAGTTACTAATTTATATAATTTTTTTATCCAGAAGAAAAACTGAAATAAACCAAAGATAACTCGACTGAGGGGCAAAAAAAGGCCATCACTTTGACATACTATTCCTGCCTTTAAAACAGTCCCTTCAGTAGAATTTTCCAAACAAATTCATGGGTTCAGATGTTTGGATGTTACCACTCTGAATTGTCTTCATCTTTCTGTGCCTTAAACTACCACCAGCAAACTTTTAATTTTTCTAAGCTATTGCTTTTCTGTAGTAAGACGAGACCTGGATGTCTTCTGAAATATATAGCTGGTGTAGATATTTTAATGACTAGTAATAGAAGATTTAGATTAATTCTTGAAAACAAATAACAAAGCAGTAACAAAAAAAAATGCTCTTCTATATATTATAATGTTAAGGTGAAAAGAAAAGCTAGAACAATAGATATGGTCATAGTAAAAATTCATATTTGATTATTTATAATATACGACATGTAGCAGAAGAAAAATTTAAGCCATATATAACTCTTTTGTTATTCTTTAGGCAACTTGAAGTTGGGATAAACTGGTAAGTGACTATGAGAATCAGAAAAGCTGAGTTCATCGAAGCATAAAATGTGCTGCATGAGCACTGAGGGACACTGATGCATAGCACCAGATGAATTTCGGTCACAATTCAATTTAACAGCAAGCTAGGACCACTGATTGTTTCAACTGTGCTTTTCCAATTATGCTCCCACATGCATAGAGATTGTGTACAGGCATCTCAAAAACTAGCTGCATATTTTTTCTCTTATTTCTGACCTTTCCAGTGTCAAATGACTTAAGTTCTATCTCTGGGGTTTAGGTTTCCTTTTCTATATAGCTTGTATTGATCCTGCTCCAAGCACTTCTTGTAAATTATTAACTTCCCCAAAATCTAATAGAATAATTCTAGGTCTTTGATCTGAGTGAATTTCATGCAGTCTTTCATTTCATTTTCCCTTTCCTTCCTTACACATTTAGTTGATACTGCCTTGCTACTTTTACAGATTCTTCTCTTCCAGACACTTCTGTATGAACTTTCATTGTGTTTGTCACAAAGACTGATATTGTTGGTGCAGTAGACCATCATTCAGCCAGAACAGAGCATTTGATCTGAGCAAAAGGCAAAAGAGAAAAATGAAGTTTGGATAAGCATATGTATGTGAACTGCCAACTTTAACACATTCAGAATCACTTAAAAGATGGCTGCACTTTCTTAGGAAGTTCATATTCCTTGGCATGCTCCTCTGTACCATTTCCTGCATTAGCAGTGTCTTGGCACAGAGCCTTTTGCATTACCTGCTGATACTCCAGTTTCTTTTTACTTACTACACATCAGAAATGAGAAGTTATGAGCATCTCTGAATAAAAATGAAATTATTTTTGCAAATGTGTTTGGGACACTAATTAGATAAAGGTTTTCCTCATGGCATGAATAAAAATACATGGAAAATGGTACTCAAGATAATACCAGAGGTTATTTTCATCTTGCATCCATTCAAATTTGCTAAACTCAAAATCTTGTAGTTTATTTTACTACAAAGCCTACATTGACTTGACTGCCAAGTTAATTTGTCATTTCACCTTTGGGCCAAATTAACTCCCTTTGAATCGGCTGCAGCCTGTTCATCCTCTTAAAACTCCAGCAGCTGCAGGACAGAAACTAGCAAGTTTGCCAGGCTCTAAACATTCCATCAAAGCACATCTGGCTTGGCTGGTAAAATAAACTGTTGATTGCTCTGAAGTACTTGGCTTGAAGTATCTCCCCAGACTTTAAATATCAGTCTGCCTGAAACACTACCAAGAGGATCTAACTACAGCCTTCTCCCCTAACAATATGCTTCTTTCTCAGCAATATGTTTCTAATTTATTCTTGCCACCTTCAAAATCATTGCTACACTCCCTGATGCTAATTTACCTTGACTCCTCCTTTCTGGTTTTGAAGTCAGCTCTATTACTCACCCCAGTTCTCCACTTGGTAGTAGCTCAGTTTGTTTTGTAGATAACTGATTTATGCACTTTTATTAGAATTTAATAGTAATATGTTTCACCAGTCATCTTCACTCTTTTTGTTTTTTCCTTTTAACTGACAGCTTCACTTTGAGAAAAACGATATTACAGTATAAATTTTAGTCTCTTGCGATAACTCAAATCTATTATCCACTCTCTCTTAGCTCGAATGCCTGATCCTGCTCAGGCAACTGGGAACTGTCGTCGCTAAGATCTTCACAGCCCTACCACACTTGCATCTTCTTCATGTTATCTTGTGAAAATACCTGTCTGTCACGACTACTACTCATCTTGAGAATCTCCTTAATGGCTTTGAGGACAAGGAACTACTGAGTATGAAAGACCAGAAAGCACAGAAACAGAATATTTCATGATGAGGCCTAAAACCATATCACTTTTTCTGTACAACATAAGTTAAAGGAACAATGAAATAAAATTTTTGGTTTTAACTTTAGTTTTATTTTTAAATTAAATACACTAAATGAAACTACTAGTGTTGATAGAAGATGAAATCCTTCAAATGACACAACTGAAGAGCTCATGAAAAGCAAACACTAACAGAAGCTGGAATGTAGTACTACAACATTGTAGCTACCTTGGGAAACAGAACCACAAAATGGCTTGGGTCCCCCTGCCATGGGGCCACACACCCTTCAGTATTACCTTATCTCTCAGAAAAAGAGAAGCTGATCAAAGTAACAGGAGAGAATGCATTGCTTCATCTTGTCTAAATTGAGCATAGCAGATGATTATGTGGATGGTCTTTGTTGTGGAGAAGTTGATGTATGTGATATTTGAATCTAACTTGTATCACCATGAGAGAACAGAATGTAAAACACAGGCCTGATTAAGAGTCTGGATGAGAGTCATGTTCCTGAGCATGTTAATCATGAAAAGGACACCAGATAGTAAATGGAAATTTAAAAACAAAAACAAAATAAAATCAAACTATATATATAACATTATATATATACTACTGAATTTGTTTTTATTTAAATGTTAAAATGTTAAAATGCAATAAGGCGCAGAAGTCCATAAGATTACAGTCCTCAAAAAGAAGAATCCAAAAATGAAAAGCCTATAGGCATTTTTCTTCACCTGCTGAATTAGAAGGAGTGCCCTTCCACATTTGCCTAGGCATGAAGATAAGAACAGAACCCACGAGCCAGGGCATTTGTGCCCTATCCTGAAAGAGGTTAAAGAAGCAGTTGCCCTGGCTAAAACCAGAATGTACCTGACTTGGACCCAGAATGACAACTGAGCACAAGGAATTAGTCACAGACAAAAACATTTTACACATGCCTTGTATATCCCTCACATATTGTAAACATCACAATGTTATTCAAATAAAAATAAGCTTATCCTCCCCTAGATTTCAGTCACTGAGACTCCAGTGACAGTAGCAGGCTACTCTCTAAAGGTAAACATCTGATTTCTGCTATTCTGCACTTCAGTTCCATCTGGAAAAGATTCAAAGTAAATGAATAAAGGCCTTATATCTAAAAGTTAACATACATCCCTTTCAAGTTTTGGAGTTAATCATTTAATCATATCATTATATAAAGCAGCCTGAGAGTGTAACACACTGAAAAGCTGAAATTTTGCTTCAGTCTAAAATTCTTTGAGATAATGAACACTTTTTGCAGCTGCTAACACTTCAAAAGTGTTTCTTACTTCCTCCTTTTTTTCCCTGCTTTTAATAAAATGCCAGAGACAGACCAATTTCTACACAATGCATAAGCCAGAACACATTGTGACTACCAATGTGGGTTTTTTTTCCCAAGAATGTATTTTCCCACCCTGAATGGAACATGAAATGTACAGTTAATCCTCAGTAGAATGTTTTGCAAAAATGGTTTTGGTTTGGGTTTTT